>CM064580.1:28372506-28700987 GCA_032716605.1 Paralithodes platypus
CAACAGGTAGTATTACACTGACGACTCACGTCACATTCACATGTAGCAGGACATACTACCAGAACTCCATGAAGGTTATGTTATGACATGAACGTCACAAACGTCCGGTAGCCTAGCAACTGACATTAGAATTGCGACTACAGAAAAACTCCGACATTTACATTGTCAAAATATTACCATAAGCTCTTGTTTGGGTATATTTTGTATTTATTTAAATTTTCTATAAGTTCCTATATCAGAAAGTAAATTGGTTTCCCCAGCAACCACAGTCTCAAATGCATATATTAGTTAATTGTTGATTGACCATAATTATTACTTAGGTTATTATAACTGATTACCTTATCAGCACAATGATTTAATGTTGTATGATATTCTACGTTATCAATAGATGATTTTCTTTAGTCCTGTGGCCCTAGTGATCTACTTCTAGGATAGAACCTTAACTTTAGGGGTAAGCTTATTTGTTTTGTTCTACTGTCCCTATGTCTATCTAAGTTTTCTCAAACTCAATACGAAACAAAATATTCTGACAGACGTGTCGGTACATAGCTCATTATTTATGACTCATGAGTAATAAGTCCTACTCCTAAATAATCAATCATAATTACGATAGGATTTTTAATTTTTACTATCTAGTAATATCTTAGCGTGTTGCTCATGATATGCAATACAGACACTGTTGTCCATAACTCACGAGAGAAACATTATATTTTAATTTTAGCTACATGGTACTCGCTTAATATATTTTTTCAAATTATATTGTTACTTTGATATAAACATTGTCCGTAAATATTGTGATACAGTAGTAATACTGAACAGTCTTGTATTAAATGTATATTCCAGGGGAGTGTGGTTGAGCTGGTCCTTGCCACTGGCCTGGTAATCCAAATGTCCCGTGGTTCAAATCCCGATGTATCAATGGGAAGAGTATTATTGGGATGGAATTGTGATGCTGTACCTAGTATGCATGGCATAACCACAACCCACCGAAACGTCAATTAAATACCCTCAGTTGTTCCCTGATTAAATAGCACTGTATGAATATTCCCAGTATTCAAAATATGCTATAGTGTTGCAATGCCTGGTGAGTTGATCTGCTGTCAACAGGTTGGCGTTGTTGTGTGTGTAGTGTGAGAGTCCCGAGTGTAAGGGGTGAGAGAGTGAAGCACGGTAACGAGGTGGCTTCAGGAATGGGGTCGTTTCGGTTCGAATGAGTGAGCACCGTGTCCCTCATGTGAAGGCAAGATGGGCCATGTGCTCGTTGTACTCATACCGTGCTTCACATGTCTCCAACTCCCGAACTGTAACAAGACCCTCACGGGACTTCACTGGTTCAATTGTAAAGCTGTGAATGTTAAGGCTCTCAGCCTATGCCCGAGAGGAAGTAAGTTGGAATAATAAGAAAAACCAAAAATGGCACTCGCATGGACGCGCATAAATTTTGATTGTAAGCGTAATGTTTATTATCAATTTGTTCATTTCAATGATTTATGTACAAATGGATGCACTTGCACATCCATTAATCATCTGATCCTTGGCATTCTATGACTTGCTTCTAGCCTCTGTTTTGGAAAGCTGTGTCTAAGCAATAAACTACAACTACAACCTAATGTATATCATAGTTTTAGCTTTCTAGGTTTGTGTTTAAGGGCTTAAGAGGGAAAAATCAAACCAATGCTAAATTCATATTACAAAAGTTAGCTGTTAACTGTTATCGTTAGCTTCCACTAATTTCTTTAGCAATTTAGCGATTCAGCGTTATCGAAGCTAACGTTCTAAGTTAGCTGATTATCGGTTATCTCAGCTAACTTTTCGGTTAGCTGTGCCCACCACTGCTTACGGGTCATTTTGGATATCTAAACTGCTAAGCTACTAACTGCTAGGTAAAGAAAAGGATAGTAAAGCAGAAGGAGGAAGAGAATGAGGAGGAGTCGGAGGAAGAGGAGGAGGAGGAGGAGGAGGATTAAAAGACAAAAACAGTAAGATCAAACACAGCACAGAGTAAAGACAGTGAGAGAGACAAGATAACGGGCTGTAGGGGAGGAAGATTGGCAGCAAGAAGTGGAGCAGAAAATGGAGAAGAACAAGAAGAAAAAAAGGAGAAGAAGACAGACGAAGAGGAGGAGGAAGAAGAAGAAGAAGAAAGACGAAGACGAAAAATAATAAATAGAAGAAGAAGAAGAAGAAGCAGAAAAAGATGAAGAAGAAAGGCGAAGAGGATGAGGAAGAAGAAGATACGAAGAAGCAGAAGAAGAAGAAGAAATACGAAAACAAAGAATCATAAGTAGAAGAAGGAAGAAGAAGAAAAAGACATTAACACTTGAGAAAAAAGTTCCAAGCAGCTAATATATGCAATGAGAATGCGACATTAAATACTTGGACTCCAAAAATGCCTTCCTAAGGAGTATGAAATAGTTGTGTGTATATATATGTTTTTAATTATTGTATTATTTTTACTCCTTCTGTACCGGCGATGTCTTTTCAATTTTACTCTAGCTGTATTGAGACGATTTTATGCATTTTAAGAAGTATTTGGTAGTAAAAAGAGTTAATTGAGATAGTTCGAAGCCTGTTCATTGCTGGAAGCCCTGGAGAAAATCGTCTAAGAGTAGCCCGAATAAACCTAAAAGGACGTCACCAGTACAGAAGGGGTTGACATAGAGAAAGGACGTCACCAGTACAGAAGGGGTTGACATAGAGAAAGGACGCACCAGTACAGAAGGGGTTTACATAGAGAGAAACTAAAAGGACGTCACCAGTACAGAAGGGGTTGACATAGAGAAAGGACGTCACCAGTACAGAAGGGGTTGACATAGAGAGAAAGGACGTCACCAGTACAGAAGGGGTTGACATAGAGAAAGGACGTCACCAGTACAGAAGGGGTTGACATAGAGAGAAAGGACGTCACCAGTACAGAAGGGGTTGACATAGAGAAAGGACGTCACCAGTACAGAAGGGGTTGACATAGAGAGAAACTAAAAGGACGTCACCAGTACAGAAGGGGTTGACATAGATAAAGGACGTCACCAGTACAGAAGGGGTTGACATAGAGAGAAGGACGTCACCAGTACAGAAGGGGTTGACATAGAGAAAGGACGTCACCAGTACAGAAGGGGTTGACATAGAGAGAAACTAAAAGGACGTCACCAGTACAGAAGGGGTTGACATAGAGAAAGGACGTCACCAGTACAGAAGGGTTGACATAGAGAGAAAGGACGTCACCAGTACCAGAAGGGGTTGAACATAGAGAAAGGACGTCACCAGTACAGAAGGGGTTGACATAGAGAAAGGAACAAAGTAATTGAAAACCATGCATGCACTTAACGGTGTTCTTCATTCAGAGTGGAGTCATTTATTTTGTTATTTTATTTTATTTTCTCTTTTAGCCAGCTGAAGGTTGAAGGAAAGTGTGAGACAGTCATCCTAATTTGAAGAAAATCATTTAATGTAATCTTGAGATTAGTAGTCACCATACTGAAATGTTAAACGTATACAGTCAAGTCAATTTTGGAAAGTAAGACTGAAAAGGAATGGAAGGAAGGAAAAGAAAAAACAATAATAACATAGAACGAGAGAAGGTAGCAAATTAAAAGACCGGGAAACCACAATAATAATAAAAGGAACAATACAAGAAAGAAAGACAGAATCGTAAAAGAATAATAAACTGCTAGAAAAGAAAAGGAAAGAACGTGTGAACAAAATATTATATGAAAGCTGGTTTGAGTAAGTCATTAGCTGATTAATTTGCTCGGTTTTAATACCCCCAATTTTCAGGTCATATTTGTAATTAACTTGAATATTGGTGAAGCACTTTGTTATTATTATTATTATTATTATTATTAGTAGTAGTAGTAGTAGTAGTAGTAGTAGTAGTAGTAGTAGTAGTTGTTGTAGTAGTAGTAGTAGTATTGGCATTAGTATTATGTTATTATAATTATTTCTGTATGGATAGCTGAGATACAAATTAAAGACAAAGAACAGAAAGAATAGATTAACACACATAATTTCAAGTGGACAGATATATATATATATATATATATATATATATATATATATATATATATATATATATATATATAAACACAAGATGATATTAAGGACAGAAAGATATATAAAATAAACATATTTCAAGAGGATATAAATATAACTGAATAGACAGGATAAAAAACAAGGAGAAAGAGAGATACGAACATCATTCAATAAGACATAAAACTAACTGAAGAGACAAAATATACACAAGGACAGACAGAGATACAAAGATATTTAAAGAGAACAGAAAGATAACTGAAGAGACAGGAATAAAACAAGGACAGAAAGAGATAATAATTAATAACATAAGACAGATAACTGAACAGACAGAATATACACAAGGACAGATAGAGATACAAACATATTTCAAGAGGACATAAACTAACTGAATAGACAGATCAACCACAAGGACAGAAAGATATTAATAAACAGACTGAATTCAAGAGTAAAACAAGGACATACAGAAACAACCATATTTCAAGTGGGCATAAAGATAACTGAAGGGGGTAGAGCTGGGTTTTTGGTCTATAGTACATTAATTATTGTATTTATGTTTGAGTTTCCTCGCTAAACCTCCATCAAGCTTAGAAAAACACCCCCTAGACCCCCTTTCAAAATATTTTTTACATTTCTCGGCAGAAAAATGTCCCGGCCGAAGGCCGATGAATTCTAAAATTAGAGGCTCGCTATCGCTCGCCAGGAAAAAGTCGACACCTAAATGGCACGAAAGGTCTTAATATTAACAACACAATGAGGCGAATGATCTCAAAATCGCAAAACTAACCGAACGAACGTCTTAACACCTCAAAACTAATATGGTAAACATGAGGGAGGAGGGGGTCCATAAAAGCGAGTACCACCCCCTTAAGGGACAGACTAAACATGATAAAAGAGGACAAAGAGTGAACATCAATAAGAGAGCTATGTAAGTGTTAGGGTGGCGTATAATCCAGCACAGAGAGTACGAGCACAAAGGAAAGTCTGGCAGATATATATATAAAGGTAATTTGTTTCTTTCTATGTGGATGAGGGGGACAAAAGGCAAAACTGCATGTGACGAGTGCCTCCCACAGGTAAAATAATGGAGGTAAAAATCAAGGAACGATCCAAAATTGATTACTGTATATATATTTATTAGTGGCCCCTCCATCATTGACGAACATGCCTATTACATAAGGCATCCTCTTCAAACACTAATCCGCCGTAGTTTGAATCTACCGAGCAGAGCATTTAAAAACTGAGGAGCCTTCATCATGAGCGCACGCGACCTCACTCATGGCTTCAGTCATTATGAATTGGGTTCTCACTACGAAAAAACTTCGTAAAAAATAAAAACAAAAAGAAAATAAGAATAACTATCCAATAAGCTTTCCATCATATCGTGGATGTACTTGTGTGGATTTCTGACCAGACGCTGAATCAGGCGTCATTCCTCCTTCTTTGCTCTGCGCTCAGCCTGCCCGGACGTACCTTTCAGGCTCCGCTGGTTCCGCATTCGTGGCGTCCCTAGTGAGTTTTTTCTCATTTGTTTACTCTGGGATGTATCGAGTAAGGTTAGGATAGGCGTAGCAGGAGTGTCCTGGGCTGGTTGCCCGCAGTGCAATGTATTTTGGGTCGTATGTATGGGGCATCTATTTCGGATGTACCCTCGTGGTCCTGTTGTGGACACGTGAACTTTTCACAGTTGGGTTAGTTGGTGATGCAGGCGGCTTTCATTACGCGTTAATTATTGCTGCCTTTTATCCTTCTGATGAGGTAAGCTGTGTGTTTGCTGACGTTCCCAGCGTATTTTTCTTCACTTAGTGAAGTTTTTTCTGGGTCCGTGTCAGGCTTCCCGGGGTGGGAAGTTATCGCTTCGGTGGTGTGTTGGCGGTGGTTCCTGTTGTGATATTCCAGTGTGTGTTTATATTTCAACTATTTTCATGCCGTCTACCTAGGCCTAGCCAGCCGCTCGTAGCTTTGCCACATGTCTAGTGTTATTATTTATTTTATAAATATGCCCTACTGTGTCATGTGTATCCGGGTTTTAGTTGTGTATTGGCTAATTCCTCGGACTATATTTGTTTCCTGGTTTAGTTGTGTATTGGCTAATTCCACGGATTATGTTGTGACCTTGGTTAGTCGTGCGTGTCTCTCCTCGTGTCGTATTGTTCAGATGGTGTCTGTTCAGGGTGGGGTTTGCCTTCCGGCGGGTTTTTCTCGGTTTCACCATGAAAAATCCTGACCGATGAGCAGTGTTGGGCCACACGTGGTTTTTAACTCTGGCTGGTTCCCCGGCGAGGGGAGGTGTCTGTGGCTCTCCAGGGCTGCGTCTCTGTGGGTGCCTGGTTTCAGGCCTCCTTTAAAATTCCCGGCGGGATGGCTGTACCCATCCTTACATATATATATTTAGTTATATATAAAGAAACGACGTTCTTGAGAACACTCGTTTTTTATAGGTTTTTCTACCTGGTTTACGACAACCACGGGGAAAACCTAGCTGTTGTTTAGGCGTTCCTCCCCGGCGATCTTTTACAAAGAAGTGGGGTCAGGAACTTGTGGGGTTAACTTTTAGACTTCTCACCCGGCGGGTGCACCTGAGCAGGGTGGGATAAAACGACTTAGGTCTCTTATAGTTAACCAATCCATTTGAGTGATACTCTGTGTATCGCTGCCTTTACTCTTACGGCAATTGAAGGATCAGTGAGGTTTAACCAAATCGATTTCCACACCCGGCGGGTGCCCCTAAGTAAAGGAACTAAGGAATTTATAAACAAATTCAATTTCGATTAACCTTAATTGGGTGATACTTTCAGTATCGCCGCCTTCTATTTTTACGATGATCGTTTGGGACAATTCGTTAAAAAATCAGATCTCGTATATTCCTGCCCTGGGCTATTCTACTAAAATATTTCAAGGGCCGGCGTCTTTATGAGGGGGGGCTTTGTTACAAAATTGAATCTTGAGACAGTCACCACCTCCTACAGACTATAAGTGCCATACTGGACCATTATATCAGAGGGTATTCTTCATGTTCTTTAGCTAAGATTTTGTTTAGCCTCTTTACACCCAGCCGCGTGGCGAGATGTGTTAGCTGTGTCTTTGCATCCCGTTACCCGGCGGGTTATTAACACTTGTATGCGAACACTTGGGTTAACCTTATGAGCATTAATTCCTGGAAATTTTCTTTATTTTTCCAGAGCTGAGCTCCGGCGGACCAATACAGACCCGGCGGTAGTTCCTCACACCAGTCTCTGTCATGGCTAATGTGACCCCAGTTTTTGCCCTGTGCATTACCCCTACTTGCGCGGGTATCCCAATTTTTGCGCATACCCTTTGCATAAGGTGTGTTAGATGTCTAGACCGTTCAAGGGGTCTCTGGGTTACACTTAATTGTTCATTTTGCTCCCAATTAGCCAATAAAGTCCTGTGTGACAATGACAAGACCGCGGCGGTAGCGTTGAGAGAGGTCAGACAACAAATGTCGGCCTACACTACCATTGTCGCACATAAGTCACTTCAATGTGACAACGTCCCACTTTGGGATAAGTTGCTGTCAGAGCACCCTCCCCCTAAACGTACCTCTAGAGTAAGGGGTTTTAAGCCGACAGAGACTAGCCAGGGTTCTGTATCGTCTGTGGATACGTAAAAACGCCCGAGAGAGCCTACTCCCCCGGCAGCCACCTCCTCGTCGCAGGCGAGATCGAGGTCAAGGTCACCCCTCAGACAACGGTCTTCAAGTCGGGCCTCTTCCCCGGCTAGTAAGAAGTGCAAGACTGAAGCTTCCCCCAGTGGCCATGGTGGTGATTCTTCCAAACCTAGGTCTAGTTCGCGGTCACACCGTAGCCACAAATCCTCCAAAAAGGATTCCCATAAGAAGTCCTCTCGACATTCTACTAAGTCTAGTGCATCTCATCGTACCTCTACACCTGACAATGTTTCTGTTACAGCCTCAGAGTATAGTGAAGCGCCTGTCCCTAAACAAGATTTACCTATTGATATTTTAACCCTAGAAATGGAAAGTTCAGGATATTCAATAATTGAGAATGTTTCAGACTCTCAAGAGAGCGTAGGCCAGAGCCTCGGTGTTTGGCGGTTTGCTCAGCCAGGGTCTGACCATCCACGTCCGACTCATACGAGTCACACAGTAGCCGATGTCCACAGGGACGCGGCGACCCCATCCTCTATCCCTGATTTATCTTGGAAACAAGGTGCCCCTGCCTCGGCGGGGTCTTCTCAGGAGGATCGGGAGGAACAAGATGAAGTGTCATTAATTTCAGATAGGGAAGGACAAGGGTCAGGCTCAGGCCTGGACGCCGCCCATGATAATACTAATTCACCTGAAAGTTCTGCACCTAACCAGTTTGTTACAGCACAAGAAATTGATGGGTTACTTACTCATGCTCTATCAAAATTCTTTAATCAACAACGAGAAAAACCCCACAATGGACTTGGGGGCTCCCTTGACAGGTTCTGCGGTACGGCCTCTGATAACGTCAATCGATTTATCTAAGATTCCTAACCCTCCTACTCTGTCACCGGCAGGGAGCTCTAAGCCAGCTACGGCGGCATTCACTACGTCAAATGTCAGGGTCATTACGGATGTTAATCCACCCCCTCTAGACAAAGCGCCTCTTAGAAAGGTAGCTATGCCCCTGCTTTATGGGCCAGACGAGTCATGGGTCCCTTTGAACCCCTCTAAGCCAGAGCTTGCCCAGCCTACCTTGTCAGGGGAACTCCCGGTACCACGTGAGTGGTTTATCCAGGGAAATAAGTCTAAGAAATTAAGGGCATTGGATGCCTTGGGTAATGTTTTGGACGTAAATATCAAGGCTATACCTAGTTATTATCATCAGGATTATTTTGTTTATGCATCTAAGCCTGCTTTACCCCCTGCCTCAGCTTCAAAACTTTTTTCAGACTGGTCTAAGCTGGATGGGTTTAATGATATTAAGGCTCTGTCGGCTATTACTCCTGAACTAGATTTACAGACCGTCACAGACGAGACAGCTAATCCAGTGTTGAAGGTGGGACAGTTGGGACCAGGACCTTGGGTGGATTGGGAGGTAGAGGCTCAAAACTTTGCAACCACTTTCACTTCTAAATCTTCCCACCAGATCCCTCAGGATACACATTCATGGTTCTCAATGCCGGTAGGTTCTGCCGGCGGAGTTCCGTCAGCTTTATTTTCTTTTTTAGCTGCCCCTAAGATTAATCTTTGTGAACTAAAGGAACCATTCATTACCCCTACCCCTTCTCACCTAGACAGAGAATTTAGGCTAAGGGGAAAAGCTTTCCGCCTGTTTTCACAGTACATAGTTTCTCAACAGGTGGCTAAGTCTTTACTCAGGTCTACTCAGGCAATCGCAGACGCGGATGCTCGAAGATCAGTTGAATTATCCCGGCGTCTGATTCTTCAGTCGGTAATTCAATCCTTAGGTGACATACGCACAGCCTTACTTGAGGCGGTGCGAGCACGACAGGATCTTAGGATGTCATTAGTTCGCAAGCTGCCTGATCGCATTGCTAACCAGGTGGTAATGTCCCCAGTACTTACACCTTCTTTAATGTCCCCTGATGTATGGCGAACAGTGTTTAACATGGCACAGGCCGTGAAGCACAGTCCCGCACAGGCTAAGAAACCCGCATTTAACTTCCCCAAACTTAAGCCTCCTACTAAAGCTCAGCCAGGGGGTTCTAAGCCGTTTCTTCCGCCTAAGTCCTCCCAATCCCCCCTGGGTCAGTTCAGGCATAGACAGAGAGGGTTTTCAGGACAGAGGGGACGCGGCCAGTATAAGCCGGGGCAGGGCCAGTCTTCGGCCCACACCAGCCAGCCGGCGAAGCGTCCAACACCACCAAACCCACCATCAAAAAACTAAAGTCTTTCTCACTCCCAGTGCCTACCTTAGAGCCGGAGGAACCGAGGGAAGTACAGCCGGCGAACCCTTGTCTGCTAACTGGGTCGTTCCGAACGTGTCACCAAGCATGGCCGTTAAAAACCTGGGCACGGATGGTGGCACGCAAAGGCATCACTTGGCAGTGGCTCCGGCGACCTCGCTTACGTCAGCCGACAACGGCAAATTGTGTTTCATTAGAGGTGGAGTTGCTGGTCCAGGAGATGATTGCCAAGAATGTCATCATCCCGGTACCTCCAGATTACCCTGTATTCACGTCAAAACTGTTTTTGGTTCCCAAACGGGACAGTGTTCAGATGAGGCCGGTCGTAGACCTGTCGTATCTGAATCTTCACATTTACAACGAGTCTTTCAGAATGTTAACAGTTCATCAAATCAGGCTAACACTTCCGCCGGGTGGCTGGATGTGTTCCCTAGACCTGACAGACGCCTATTGGCACGTGTCGGTCAACAAAAGATTTCAAAGGTTTCTGGCCTTGAGGATCAGGCACCAAAATTTTGTTTTTCAGAGGATGCCGTTCGGTTTGAACCTAGCACCTCGATTATTCACGAAACTAGTCCGGCAAGCCCTGATGCCATTGTTAAAACAGGGAATCAGAGTGTTGTGGTATCTAGACGACTGGCTGGTGGTGGCAGAGACACAACAATTATGCATAAAACATGTCAATATCATTTTAAATCATGTCAAAACTCTAGGCTTCAAGGTAAATCTGGTAAAGTCAAACCTTGTTCCCTCAAGAGTAATTCAGTGGATAGGGCTGGTCTGGGACACCGCCGCTCTCACTCTGAGTCAGAGTGTGGACAATCGCAACAGGTTTCGCAGGAAACTGTTCAGGTTTCTTCACAGTCTGACTACGACACGAAGAGTCTGGGAGTCTCTGGTCGGCTCTCTCAACTGGATTCAGCTAACTGTCAAGTTGGGCCGGTTGAAAGTAAAACGATTAATATTGGAAGGCAACAAATATTTCCCACTCTTACCGGCGGGAAAATTATGGCCCATACCAAAATTAATCCACACCTTACTAGCGGTCTGGGCGAAGAGGGAAACATTGCACTCAATCATGTCATGGACCTCTCCTCCTCCAACGGTATGGGTAGACACGGATGCGTCAGGCACCATAGGGTGGGGATTTCAGTCAAATCAGGGGCACCAGGGTCAGGGACTTTGGTCCCACTTAGAAATCTCTCACATCAATGTCAAAGAGTTACTAGTCCCCTTGTATTTCCTTCAGGCTCACGGCCCGGCGTTACGGGGCAAGTCAGTGGCCTTCAGAATGGACAATCTGAATGCAGTTCACTGTATTCAGAAACAAGGGTCAACGAGGTCAAGGAAGTTGCTACTCGTGTCGGAAGAGATTTTTGTTCTAGCCACCAGTCTAGATTTATCTTCACGCATCTTATCTCCCAGGCGTAGCGAACGTCTGGGCAGACGCTCTGTCCCGGAGACAGAGCACGACAGTAGAATGGGAGCTCAAGCAACCCATTTTCGACCTAATGATTGCGGAGCTCTCCCATCCACAAGTGGATCTTTTTGCATCCGAGGAGACTCACAAGCTCCCTCTATACCTCACCCGCCGGACGATAACGCCGGCAGGGGGGCCAGACGCCCTAGTGACAGACTGGAACAGATGGAGCTCCATCTATCTGTTTCCGCCGCCAGATGCGTCACTAATGTGCCACGTAGTGAACAAACTACGAGTTTATCGAGGCTTAGTCTCGCTAATCGCGCCCCTGTGGCCAGCGCAGGTGTGGTGCCAGCAGTTAATAATGTGGTGCCCGGACCCGGTATCGCTCCCGGTCGGGTACTTCCACTTAGACACGATTGGCAACCTAGAGACCTCGCTGACTTTTGCATTATGGACATTCAGGAGGCCAAGTGGCTAGCACCATACGGTAGGGATGTGACCAATAAATTGCTCAATCAATATACTCAGTCTACTAAGCGACAATATCAATCTCATTGGAAAGCTTTTACTTCTTGGATTGTTAGAACGGAACAAACTGTACCCTCAGTGGCATTGGTTTTTAATTACTTGAACTATCTGTTTGAGCAGAAACGTTTATCTGTGGTTACTTTGAAGAATCACTTAACTGCGATTAGAGTGCCCTTTTTCGACCTTACAGGTCTATCCATACCGGTGGCGGAGGAAACAGGATTTATGAGAGCGTGTTTTAAACTCCGCCCACCTCCCCGTCAGCTCATGCCTACTTGGTCTCTGGACAAAGCTTTGTCTTTACTTCATTCTCGTCTGTATCAAAATACTGCAGACTTTGCTTTAATCTTAAAGAAGGCAGTTTTCCTTTTGGCTTTGGCCACCGGAAACAGAGTGTCTGAGCTGGCGGCGATGAGCAACACACCTAATTGTCTTAGGTTTGGTAGACTTAATGATTCAATTTCCATTGCACCCTCCCCGGCGTTTGTAGCCAAGAATGAGCATAGTGCACACGTGTTTTCTGAATTCACGGTGCCGGCGTTAAAAAGGGGAAAGGTGCATCATAATTTATGTCCAGTGCAAGCTCTAACCAAATATTTAAGAATAGCTCCTCATAACCCCCAAGGTGCTTTATGGGTAGCGAGTACGGGTAAACGCTTACTTAAACGGCGATTAGCCTCTCTTCTGGTAGAAGTCATTAAAGAGAGTAATCCCGGCGTTGTGGGTAGGGCCCACGATTTACGCAAGTGGGCGGCCTCTTTACGTTTCCTGAAAAACTTTTCAGTTGAAGATATTGCGTCCACACAGTTGTGGGCGTCTAATCATACGTTTCTCTCTAGATACTTGTCAGTTGCTCTAGACAAACCTTCCTTACCATGTATAGCTTTAAGGCAGAGGGTCTAGGTGGCCCTGCAGTCACTTATGTTTATTTTCAAGGAAGGGGGGGGGGGGGGGTGCAGTCAGTTGACATAGGACACCCTAGACCCCGCCGGAGTATGAGAGCTGTGATACAATTTAAGGTTGAAATGTGATATGAAAATTTCTCTGCGAGAATTTGTGCTAGTACAAAGTTTAGTACAAGACAACGGTGTTGTTATAGTAGTTTTAGCTGCGAAAGCAATGTAACATTAGTTCAATGGAGTTCATTAGCAATTGATCTCCACATGTATTTTGGGGTTTATGATGTGCACATATAAACTTATAACTTATTATTTTTGTCACCACTCGTTGAGTGGGGTGCCTTTTGTAACTACAGATCTGTGTTCAGAATCTTCAGGGTTACCTATTTTTGTCAGGCAGGCTTCTTTGAAGCACGCACCTGCCTGAACCCCCTTTTTCTTGTATATTTCCGGCCTACGCTGTATTAAATACATTTTTCAAAAGTAAGAATACTATGTGGTTGTTTTTATTATCTGCTTTTCTAGAGTTATGATATGATTACGAATGTCCCCCTCCAGTCTTAGATATCAGGCATGTTCGTCAATGATGGAGGGGCCACTAATAAATTATAGGTTTGACTCCTGTAAGGAGATAAAGAAAACCTAATATTTAGTAGTGGCCCCGTAATCATTGACGACTGGGGCCCTCCCGACCGTCCCCTTCCCATTCGTTGATGTATTAAGGATTTTGGTTTACTTGATATGTCAGTGAAGGAGGAATGACGCCTGATTCAGCGTCTGGTCAGAAATCCACACAAGTACATCCACGATATGATGGAAAGCTTATTGGATAGTTATTCTTATTTTCTTTTTGTTTTTATTTTTTACGAAGTTTTTTCGTAGTGAGAACCCAATTCATAATGACTGAAGCCATGAGTGAGGTCGCGTGCGCTCATGATGAAGGCTCCTCAGTTTTTAAATGCTCTGCGCGGTAGATTCAAACTACGGCGGATTAGTGTTTGAAGAGGATGCCTTATGTAATAGGCATGTTCGTCAATGATTACGGGGCCACTACTAAATATTAGGTTTTCTTTATCTCCTTACAGGAGTCAAACCTATAATATCATATACACACTCTCTCTCTCTCTCTATAGTGTTTGAAATACAGGAGGCACATTTTTTACGCCATTCCATTTACTCTCTCTCTCTCTCTCTCTCTCTCTCTCTCTCTCTCTCTCTCTCTCTCTCTCTCTCTCTCTCTCTCTCTTTCACGCCTGGCTCCACATCTTCAATCATTTATTACTTTTTTTACGAGGCAATTCTTAAAAGTTCGAAATTTTCTCGCTCGCTTCCTTCAATATTGGCGTATTTTTATGGTCAAAGTGTTTTGTTATATCTTTCTTTATCTCTTAACCCATTCAGCACGATCACGTTTTCTGTTAAATTATTTGGGCCAACACTATAATCTGTTTATCCAGTTGACAGCAAATAAATACATGAGTAATAAAGTTTATAAGAGTACACCAATTTCCACGAAAATATTACACAGTTCAATATACCCCATACCTCAGTCCTGTATGTATCTACAGTATATTCTGAGATATGATGTACAGTCGTCGGAATAAGTTCTTTAACACCCCGTCAATTTAATTTCGTCAATCAAATTTCGAATAAACTTTCCTTTATACATGTTTACAAACTGTTGTTGTTGTTGTTGTTGTTGTTCCCCAGGCTGTCTGGCCGAACAGCCCCAAGGTCTCGAGCAAGGCCAAGGCCATAAACGAAATCTAAACCCCCCCCTCCCCCTAACCCCCCCTACCCTACAAAACCTATTTGGGGGGTAACCCACCCTACCACCCTACCCCCTCTTTCTCCCCCCCCCCCACCTTTCCTCCCCCCCCCCACCTTCCCTCCCCCCCCACCTTCCCCCCCCCCCACCTTCCCCCCTCCCCACCCCACCACCCCTCCCCTACCTAACCCCCACAAAATCCTCCCTGCTTACCACTAACAAAGCCCGGGTGAGTGACCGAAGCCACTCCAAGGCAGGGAGCTGAGGAGGGTGCGGAAACGCCCGGGAAACCAAAGCCCCACCCAAGGCCCTGTGCCCCTCAGCAATTATGAAGGGAAAGTTGAGGGGCAAGGGAAAAATGTGACGCTTTGGCTCCCAATCTGCCAACTTCTAGGTTGGCAGTAGGGAGGTCAATCCACGGAAAAGACGCCGCCACTTGAGATCTAGAAGATATATAAGTAAAAGGAACAGTCAGAGTAAGGTATGGGTATGGCAGAGATCGCTCAGTTCTCACTCGGATAGACCAGCCCATCACCACATGACTAGAACCCAATCCTCTCAGCATCAGCTAGGAAAGGCCCTAGAAAGCCGCCTTTGGCGGGGGGATAGCTCCCCTATTTCAACTCCTTTCGGGGTTGGGCATCCGCCCAACTGTTTAACTATTATTTGTAAACTATAGCCAGTAATATTTAATACTTGCATAATGAAAATTACAGGGTAGTACACAACTTATTCCGACGACTGTACCTGAGTATGTTGATCTTTTTATATGCAGACCCGGCACTTGGTATATTCAGAATTTCAGATACCTTCCAAATATACCGGTACCCAAGTCTTATTATAGCTATAACGATATAACACTGCCTCGTATAAGTTTTATGTCTACCATAAATAAAAGGTTCTTATAAAACATGTCATAATGCCTCATGCTGATGTGCTTGGGTCTTTGAGAACTCACTGAAATTCTTGGAGTTGCTTTCCACAAATTTACAACCTACAACAGTTTAAGTCCAATTGTTACAGACACTTTATGAATGGCTTTGTATTTGCTTCCTTTCCTCATTGTCTCTTAAGAAAAAAATAATAACATTGGCTTTCTATAGTATCCCTTTAAATTACTGTATTACCAACAACAACAACAACAACAAGAACAATACAATAATATAATAATACTAATAATAATAATGATAATAATAACAATAATGATAATAATATAATAATAACAAGAACAATAATAATAATAATAATAATAATAATAATAATATTACCAAAAATAATAATCCAATATAAACTCTGTAATCCCCAAAAGACCATTAATTCTGCTTACGACTCCCATTTATTTTATTTCTTTATCCGCCCCAATCCACCTCTCAAATCAATGCCTGAATTAAATTACGACTCTGTGTTCGGAACTTCGGATCTCATTTTGTTTCTGGTTCTCTTGTTCGAACCAGTTAACTCCTTCTGTACCGGCGCCGTCCTTTTAGGCTACTATTAGACGATTATATTAAGTTTAATAAGGGCCTCCAGCACTTAACAGACTTCGAACTATCTCACAACCCTTTTTACTCATACAGATCTTTCTTAACTGCACTGAATCGTCTAAATATTACTAGATTAAAATGAGAAAAAATAACGGGGATGGGTGTATTTATTTGCTTATATATTTATATTTTTAGTATTTTGTTAGTCTCCTCTATATTCCAGGATACAATACAGGGAATATGGATCCTACGACTTGTGTCTTGACTGCCTGTGGTTCAAGTCCAACTGGGAGTATAAAATATTTAGTAGCTCACGTGCATTTGTGAGATATACATCATATACACATATTTAAATAAATAAACAAATACATAAATAAATATATATATACTATATATATACCGTATATATATATATACCGGTATATATATATATATCTATATATATATATATAGTATATATATATTTATTTATGTATTTATTGATTTATTTAAATATTTGTATATGATATATACACTGTTAGTTTTTTTTTTCTTTCTTAAGAGACAATGAGGAAAGGAAGCAAATACAAAGCCATTCATAAAGTGTCTGTAACAATTGGACTTAAACTGTTGTAGGTTGTAAATTTGTGGAAAGCAACTCCAAGAATTTCAGTGAGTTCTCAAAGACCCAAGCACATCAGCATGAGACATTATGACATGTTTTATAAGAACTTTTATTTATGGTAGACATAAAACTTATACGAGGCAGTGTTATATCGTTATAGCTATAATAAGACTTGGGTACCGGTATATTTGGAAGGTATCTGAAATTCTGAATATACCAAGTGCCGGGTCTGCATATAAAAAGATCAACATACTCAGGTACAGTCGTCGGAATAAGTTGTTTACTACCCTGTAATTTTCATTATGCAAGTATTAAATATTGCTGGCTATAGTTTACAAATAATAGTTAAACAGCAATTCACTCAACAGTTTGTAAACGTGTATAAAGGAAAGTTTATTCGAAATTTGATTGACGAAATTAAATTGACGGGGTGTTAAAGAACTTATTCCGACGACTGTACATTATATCTCAGAATATACTGTAGATACATACAGGACTGAGGTATGGGGTATATTGAACTGTGTAATATTTTCGTGGAAATTGGTGTACTCTTATAAACTTTATTACCCATGGGGGTTAGGGAATAGAATATGCCCCACGTGCCTTCTGCGTGTCGTAAGAGGCGACTAAAGAGGTTGGGTCGGTGGGCTTGCGACCCCCACCCGGAAAAAAAAAATCTAAGTCAAAGAAAAACGAACGAACAGCCTCGGATGCGGACGGAACCTACGTTGACGAACCACGACCGACTAAGGACATACCTTCGGACATTCTGAGAATGGCTACGTGGAATGTTAGTGGCATGAATGATGGCACAAAAGAGAGAGAGGTTCTGGAAGTGTTAGTAAATGCCAGGCTGGATGTATATGGAATGACAGAGACCAAATAGAAAGGTTCAGATGTGAGAGAGTGGGAGTGTGGAATGGGTGTGTGTGCTGGAGTGAGTGAAGGAACAGCGAGAGAAGGTGCATGTTTGTTTGTAAGTAGCAAATGGAAGGAATGTGTAAGAGAGTATGGGTCTGTGGGTTCAAGGATTGTGTGGGTGAGAATGAAAGTAGGAATACAAACGTGGGTGATTGTATGCGTGTATACCCCGACAGAGGATATACTTGAAAGAAAGAAAGAGGAGTTCTGGATGAATGTGGAGGCGTGCCTGGAGAAGTTTGACAAGAACGAAAGAATATTTCTGATTGGGGATATGAATGGTAAGGTGGGTGATAGGAAAGTTGAGGGAGTGTACAAAGTACAAAGGAAATCAAGCAACAACAGGTCTAGTGACCCTTCTAGGTTGCTTGTCCTCCAAAACACTGAAGATCAAGTGTCCAAACAGTGGTTTAGAGTGGGTAAGGGAACATTGGAAAGGGAACTACTGCCCTGCCACTAACGTGGCAGGACTAGGAAGTTAGTGGGGGACATATGGGTTAGTAACTGAGGGGAGGATAAAGTTATTCATTTACAAACGCAGTCAGTCGCGGGTTTGATGCGAGATATTTGTCTAGGCGGAATTTAAATGAATCAACGGTGCTGCAGTCTATAACGTCTCGGGGAAGCCCATTCCACAAGTTGACAACTCGATTGAAGAAGAAATTCTTAGATTCGTGCGAGTTAAAAGATTTACCAATAATTTTGCAACCGTTTCCCCGCATGTAATTAGATTGGTCGATAGTGAAGTACTTACTACAGTTCATATTGTCGATGCCTTTGATGATTTTGAACACTTGATGAGTGGTGGGAGGGTGGGAGGTACCATCAGAGGTGAATGGGAATGGTAGTGCACTTGTGGACGTATGTGTGGGGAGGAGGCTGTGGATAGCCAACACCTTCTTCCGACACAGAATGATCCACAGGTACACGTGGAAACGGATGTTGACGATGAAGGATAAGACAGTGGTGGAACGAAAGTCATTGATTGAATATGTACGTGTGGATGAACGAATGAAGAAATCTGTGATGGATGCTAGGGTGTATAGGGGTATTGGAGGGGGTCTGTCTGATCATTATGTAGTGGTAGCTAAGGTTAGGATACAAAAGAAGTGGGTGAGGAGAGCTGGAGGGAGGCGAGACGAGGGTGGAATGGTGAGGAGGGTGGAGAGGATGCAGGAGGAGGAAGTCAGGGAGTACAAAGGAGTACAAAGGAAATCAAGCAACAACAGATCTAGTGACCCTTCTAGGTTGCTTGTCCTCCAAAACACTGAGGATCAAGTGTCCAAACAGTGGTTTAGAGTGGGTAAGGGAACATTGGAAAGGGAATTACTGCCCTGGAACTAATGTCCGTGGCAGGATTAGGAAGTTAGTAGGGGACAGATGGGTTAGTAACTGAGGGGGGGATAAAATAAAGTTATTCATTTACAAACGCAGTTAGTCGCGGGTTTGAAGCGAGATATTTGTCTAGGCGGAGTTTAAATGAATCAACGGTGCTGCAGTCTATAACGTTTCGGGGAAGCCCATTCCACAAGTTGACAACTCGATTGAAGAAGAAATTCTTAGATTCGTGTGAGTTAAAAGATTTACCAATAATTTTGCAACCGTTTCCCCGCGTGTAATTAGATTGGTCGATAGTGAAGTACTTACTACAGTTCATATTGTCGATGCCTTTGATGATTTTGAACACTTGAATTAAGTCACCTCTTAATCTGCGCTGGGTTAAAGGAAATAGATTTAATTCTCTAAGACGCTCTTCGTATGGTTTGTTCTTTAGGCTAGGTATCATTTTGGTAACTCTACGTTGAACTCGTTCTAGCTTGTTTATATCTTTTTGGTAATAAGGGCACCAGGATTGAACGCAGTATTCCAGAAGAGGGCGGACTAAGGAATTGTAAAGGGTTAGGATAACTTCTTTGGATTTATGCTCAAATGACCTGCCTATAAAGCCAATTATTTGTTTGCCTTCTTAACAACTTCTGAACATTGTTGACTCGGTTTTAGGTTACTCGATATTGTTACTCCCAGATCGGTTTCTCTGTTTACATTCTTAAGCTGAGTGCCATTCATCGAATAGTTTGCTTTCTCATTTAGGTATCCGATATGTAGTACTTTACATTTATCCGCATTGAAACTCATTTGCCAAATTTGGGCCCAACATGACAATTTATCTAGATTGTGTTGCATATCGTCAACTTGTTCTTTTGAGAGTACGCTATTTGCAATTTTTGTATCGTCAGCAAATTTTGAGATTGTACAGGTGAGGCCCTCATCTATGTTGTTGATGTAAATTAGAAAGAGAATTGGTCCTAGTACCGATCCCTGGGGTACCCCACTACTTACATTGGTCCATTTAGATGCCTTACCGTTTATGACTACTCTTTGCTTTCTGTCGCTGAGCCAATTTTCTATCCATTTCAACACACCGTCTTGTATTCCATGCGCTTTTAGTTTTAGAAGTAAACGTTTGTGGGGAACTTTGTCAAAGGCCTTTTGAAAATCAAGGTATATAATATCTACAGCTTTACTCTCATCGTAGAGGTTGAGGATATCGTGGAAGAAGTCTAAGAGGTTTGTTAAACAGGAACGTTTTTTACGAAAGCCGTGTTGAGTATCTTTAAGTATGTTATTTTCCTCTAAGTGATTTACGAGTCTGTCTCGTATGACCGTTTCTAGCATTTTACATACAACTGAGGTTAAGCTAATTGGACGATAGTTACTGGGTAGGGATTTGCTGCCTTTTTTTAATATCGGTGTTACGTTGGCTAGCTTCCACTGATCAGGCATAGTTCCAGACTGCAAGGATTTATTGAAAAGTAATGTCAGTGGTTTGGAGAGCTCATCCTTAGCTTCCTTCAGAACTCAAGGCGAGATTGTATCAGGTCCAGGCGTTTTATTTACCTTGAGTTTATCTAAACAATTCAATACTTCTCTCTCTGTAACGGTGATATTGCTTAGAACATCTGAATTATCAATCTGAATCGGCGATGGTGTAGGGATATCACTGAGGTCTTCTGTTGTAAAAACTGATGCAAAGAAGGTATTGAGGGCATTACTCATTTGTACTTCGTCTTTGGTGTATTCTCCATTTTCATCGACTAACGGTCCAACAGTTGAAGTAACTACTTTTTTCTTTCTGATATAACTATAGAATTCTTTCGGGTTTGTTTTACTTTGATTCGCAATATGTAACTCTAAGGTCTTTTTACTTTGCTTAATTAACTTTTTGGCTTTGCGTCGTACCTCTACAAATTTCAGCCGTTCTTCGTCATTTTGTGAGGATTTTAATCTATCATTAGCAAATTTTTTAGCAAGCAGGCAGTTTGAAATATCTTTATTCCACCATTTGGGCTTATTATTATGGCCTGGACGCCGTATTTTCGATGGTATGCAGTCTTGCACTGCCTTTAGGTAAGTGGTTTCGAATAACTTCCAAGATGTATTTATGTCATTATTGTTAATTAAAAAGCTCCAGTCAGTTTCTTTAAACATAGCTCTAAGTTTATGGAAGTTTGCTTTCTTGAAATTAGGGACTTTTTTGATGCTACTATTTGGTTCGTTACTAGTAAACTTTAAAGTGAAAGTTATCGTACGATGGTCGCTGTTACTGAATTCATCACCAACATTCAAATTCTCTATTAATTCTTCTTTTGTTGCAAGTACAATGTCAAGAACGTTATTACCACGGGTCGGCGTTCGAACAAATTGATAAAGCGAACTCTCTTGCAAGTTCGTATACAAGTCATTTCCGGAGTGTGAAGTAAGAGTATCGCCCCACTTGGTCACAGGTAAATTAAAGTCGCCAAAAATTACGGTATCTTGTGAGTTACTTACATCTGCAATTTGTTCATAAATTTCTCGGTCAGTTTGCACTGATTGAGCTGGAGGTCTGTATATTAATGCAAGTATTATTTTTGTACCTTTATTATTCTTTATTAGCACAAAAGATGCGTCGACGTTCATAATTTGAGGTTTTGACAAGAGGGTAGGGTTAAGACTTTCTTTGATATAAAGTAAAACGCCACCTCCATTTCGATTTATTCGGCTTTTCTCAAACATTACATAACCGGGAAGTGAATACTCTGCTAAAAAGTCTCTATCTTCTGTATTGAGCCAAGATTCTGTTATGCCAATCACATCATAATTTTCTGTAAATACTAGCTCCTCTAAATCTGAAAATTGATTGCGTATGCTACGAGCGTTTGCATAGAAAACCTTTAAATTTGTTATTTTAGAACTCACGGAACGCTCTTTAATAATATTTTTTGGTTCTTGTCGGATCTACATTTATGTTCATGGCTGTCCTCGGTCCTCGCTGTCTTCGGTCCTTATCGCTGGTGGTCCTCGGTTGCCTCTGTTTTTTTCTTGGCGTTGGATGATTTATGTCACTGCTGCTTCTTCTCGGATGGCGTTTTTTGATCCATGGCTGCGGACTGCTTCGTGTAGGAGACGACCCATGCGTGCTGAACCCACAGGGTTTAGATGAGTGCCATCCTTGCGGAACAGAGTAGGCTGGTTGTAGAAGTTGTCCCAGAGGTTGATGAATTCAACTTCTTCCCTCAGACACAAATATTTTAGTCGGCTATTTGTGCTGAAGGCCTTGTCGTAGAATTTTCAGGTGCGTCGATCTTGGGGAGAATGCCTGAGATGATGATATTCCTTGACTTGTTTTTGTAGTGCTGGATCATCTTGCGATATTTCTCCATCAACTCTTCGGATCTGGTGCGCATGACGTCATTTGAACCAGCATGGATGACAAAAAGGGTATTTTCATTTGCATCCTTTGTGGTATCTTCGAAGGCTTCCACAATGTCGTCCAGTCCAGCTCCTGGGATGCAAAATCTTTTTCGTTGATTTGGGACTCTGTCGCAGAACTCTTCGACCTGTCCTCGTAGGATGGAATCCCCAACGAGCCTGGTCTCTTCTGGTTCGTCTTCCATCTCTACCAATATCTCAAATCTGTTTGACATTGTGACTGGTAGATGAGACCTTTTCTGCGTTGGCCGTGCACCGTTCCTCACTGGTGTAAATCCGGAAACCTGTGGTGGCGGGACTCTACGTACAGGTCGGGGAGAGGAGTGGTTAGAACGGGGGCGAGGGGTTGGTACTGTTCGTGCTAGCAGGCTTCTTGCACGAGGAGTGGGGGAGAGACTAAGGTGAACAGGGCGGCTGTCCTGGTTTGATGTCGGCTCAGGTTCGTCAGAAGCATCTGCTGCAGTGTCTACTGCAGGTGTTGGATTGTTGGCAGATGACATTGGGGCGGTGGTGGATGCTGGAGTTGAAACAATTGGAGTTAGTGATACTCCAACGTTGAGTGTTACAAACTCTTGGAGTGATTCCAGCTTCCTGGTGAGGGCGTTGATCTTGTTGTGGGCTTCATCCAATTTTGCTGTCAAATCCTCTCGTTGCTGGCAGAGTCGGCAGACTTGTGGATCGGCAGGAGCAAACATGGAAGCACCAAACCTACCGGCACAGTTCGTACAGGCACGAGGCATGGTGACGATCACTTTCTTCAGATCACTTCACTCACTTAAAAACACTTAACTCACTTTAAAAACACTAAACTCACTTTAAAAACACTAAACTCACTTTAAAAACACTTCACTTACTTAAATAGGCCTAACCGAAAACACAAAATTTGAAATACACACAAATAGGTTATCAGCGGTGATAGCCTAACCGAAAATTAAAACAAAACCAAATTAAATTTGAATACGCAGTGATAGCCGAACCGAATTTTTTTTTATGTTTATTTAAACAGAAATAGGCCACCAGGGGTTATAGCCTATCCTAACCGAAAACAAAAATTATGAAATACCGGTACGCAGAAATAGGCCACCAGCGGTGATAGCCTAACTGAAAATTTAAAAATTGAAGTATGCAGTAATAGGCCACCAGGGATGATAGCCTAGACTAAGCGAAAACAAAAATAACCGAAAACAAAAATTATGAAATACCGGTACGCAGAAATAGGCCACCAGCGGTGATAGCCTAGACTAACCGAAAACAAAATAACCGAAAACAAAAATTATGAAATACCGGTACGCAGAAATAGGCCACCAGCGGTGATAGCCTAACTGAAAATTTAAAAATTGAAGTACGCAGAAATAGGCCACCAGGGATGATAGCCTAGACTAACCGAAAACAAAAATAACCGAAAACAAAAATTATGAAATACCGGTACGCAGAAATAGGCCACCAGCGGTGATAGCCTAACTGAAAATTTAAAAATTGAAGTACCGTACACAGAAATAGGCCACCAGGGATGATAGCCTAGACTAACCGAAAACAAAAATAACCAAAAACAAAAAAGTATGAAATATGCAGAAGTAGGCTACCAGGGGTGATAACCTACCTAAAAAAGCTAAATAAATATATATATATATATATATATATAATAGAATATGTAACTAAAAATACAATTCACCAAATAGAGATTATATAAAAATAAAGTGTAACTGCACACAAGGGGTTAATATACTGTATCAACAGATGGCACTGGTGTCACTGTAGGCTAGTCAAGCAGGATTATATTTAGATAAACAAAGTTATCAGTCAAAGGTTACTACAAGATCATGCAAGCAACAACTTAAATTACAGATATATATAGATACAGTAGGATACTGAATACGATAACTACTAGAGTTAATAAGAAAATACAAAGATAGGTAGATTAGAGGTGCGCGTGCGTCGTCTGCTACAAGCTAGGATAACAAATGTAAACAACAATGTTTATCAGTCAGAAAAGCAATAAAATAACATGCACGGCAACTACAGAACTATGTGGAGGTTAAACAAGCACTTAACTACTGTTCATGCAATGAATAAAGGGAATTGGGATATGAAATACTCAAATTAGGATCGAGTTTTCTCAGTGGCGATGCGGAGCTGTTGGCGATGCTAAAGCCGGCGGGTGAATGAATACAGGAGGAGTACAGGAGAGCAGTGGAAAGACAACTAGGTGGGTTCGACCTGGAAGTTATGGAGGAAGTGGAGGAGATGAGCAAGGTGTTTAAGGATGAGATCTGTGCAGCATGTGAGGAGGTGTGTGGAGTGAGGAGAAGAGGGAGGGGAGTGAAAGGTACAGCATGGTGGACAGAAGAGGTAAGAATAGCTGTGGAAGAAAAGAAGAAAGCATATAGAGAGTGGTTGGGTAGTAGAGGGAATGAAGATTCCGAGAGACAGAAACGAGCGAGGTACGTGGAGAGTAAGAGGGTGGTGAAGAGAGTAGTGAAGGAAAGTAAGAGAAGAGTAGATGAGGAATTTGGAAGGAATCTGAGTGTAAAATGGAGGGAGAGTAAGAAACTGTTCTGGAAAGAAGTCAAGAAAGTTACGGAAGGTAGCAAGGGAAACAGTAAGGGTGTGAAAGATAAGAATGGGAGAATGCTAGCCGAGAAGCAAGAGAGAGTCGAAAGATGGAGGGAGTACTTCAGTGAGTTGCTAAATGTAAGGAATGAAGAACCAGCAAACATAGCTGGATTGGTATGGGAGGGAGAAGAAGAGAAGTAGTGGAGGAGGAGGTGGGGATCAGGAGGTCAGAAGTGTGGGAAGCCATGAAAAGAGTGAAGTTGGGAAAGCACCAGGAACAGATGGAGTGTGTGGGGAAATGTTGAGGTATGGTGGTGAGATAGTGATAGAATGGGTATGGAAAATGTGCAAACTAGCATGGGAGAAGGGGAGTGTACCCGATGACTGGAAGACTGGCATAATAGTCCCCCTATATAAGGGCAAAGGGGAAAGAGGAGTGTGTGTTAACCACCGAGGAATATGTCTTCTAAGCGTAGTAGGGAAGGTATACAGTAGGGTAGTGATTGAGAGAGTGAGAGTGAGAACGGAGAAATGGATAGGCGACGAGCAGGGAGGTTTTAGGAAGGGAAGAGGATGTGTAGATCAGATTTTTACCCTGAATTGTGTTGTGGAGAAGTATCTGGAGAAGAAACAAAAGGTGTATGTTGCCTTTATGGACTTGGAGAAGGCCTATGACAGAGTGGATAGAGAAGGTTTGTGGAAAGTACTTAGAATATACGGAGTAGAGGGCAAGTTGCTGAAAGCAGTGCAGAGCATGTATGAGGGTGCAAAGGCGACAGTACGTGTGGAGAGTGAGCAGAGCGAGTTCTTTGACCTGAATGTTGGTTTGAAACAGGGGTGTGTGATGTCCCCGTGGTTGTTTACTGTATATATGGATGGAGTCATGAAAGAAATACTATCAAGAGCAGTGGATGTTGGTGTATCGCTGAAAAGGGAGGGAATTGAGTGGAAGCTACCTATACTGCTGTTTGCGGATGATACAGTTCTGATGAGTGATAATGAATGGGAGTTGCAGGGTCTGGTAAATGAGTTTGGAACAGTGTGCGAAAAACGGAATTTGAAGGTAAATGCGGGGAAGAGCAAGGTTATGGTCTTCGAAAGGGGTGAAGTCACAGAGTGTGAGGTGAAGCTGAACGGTCAGGCTATGGAGATCGTCAACTCTTTTAAGTATCTGGGCAGTGTGTTGAGTAAAGATGGGACTATGGATGAAGAAGTGCGGAAGAGGGTACAACAGGTGAAGAGGGTTGTAGGAATGCTAAAAGCAGTAACAAGAAATAGGGTGGTCAGTATGGAAGTGAAGAAGTCCTTGCATGACAGTGTGGTAATCCCGACACTGACTTACGGAAGCGAAGCATGGACGTTGGTTGAGAGACTCAGACCAAGAGTGAGAGCAGTGGAAATGAATTACTTAAGGAGTGCGTGCGGAGTTACATGGAGGGATAGACAGACTAATGAGGAAGTAAGAAGGAGGTGTGGTGTGGAGGTAGATGTGCTGGAAAGTGTGAAAAGGAACAACTTGAGATGGTTCGGCCATATGGAACGTATGGAAAGCGAGAGAATGACTAAGAGGGTGTACGAGAGCGAGTTGGAGGGACAGAGAGGGAGAGGTAGACTAACTGAGAGGTGGAAGAATGGAGTGAGGAAGTACATAAACAAAGGCGGTGCTGGTTGGGGGGAGGGGCGTCGACTGACTGGGGTAAAAGGTGCATGGGGCGGTTCGTTCGTGGCCACCCCTTCGGGGATCACGGCGTCAGGCAATAGATAGATAGATAGATTTATTTGCTGTCAACTGGATAAACAGATTATAGTGTTGGCCCAAATAATTTAACAGAAAACGTGATCGTGCTGAATGGGTTAAGAGATAAAGAAAGATATAAAACAAAAACTTTGACCATAAAAATACGCCAATATTGAAGGAAGCGAGCGAGAAAATTTCGAACTTTTAAGAATTGCCTCGTAAAAAAAGTAATAAATGATTGAAGATGTGGAGCCAGGCGTGAAAGAGAGAGAGAGAGAGAGAGAGAGAGAGAGAGAGAGAGAGAGAGAGAGAGAAAGAGAAAATGGAATGGCGTAAAAAATGTGCCTCCTGTATTCCAAACACTAGAGAGAGAGAGAGAGAGAGAGAGAGAGAGAGAGTAAATG
Organism: Paralithodes platypus; assembly: GCA_032716605.1. NCBI lineage: Eukaryota > Metazoa > Arthropoda > Malacostraca > Decapoda > Lithodidae > Paralithodes > Paralithodes platypus. Next base: position 28,399,487 of record CM064580.1, read on the forward strand.
GAATGGCGTGAAAATGTTCCAAGCACGAGAGAGAGAGAGCGAGAACGAGAGAGTATGAGAGAGAGAGAGAGCGAGGGAGAGTAAATGGAATGACATGGAAGGGAAAAAGAGAGAGGATGTGTGTCCGAGAACTGAGTGATGCTTAATGTATGAAGAGAGAGAGAGAGAAAGAGAGTGAGAGTGAGTGTGAGTGATCAAGTTCTCGGTACTAGGTTTAGTGAAGCAGACAGGTGGAAGAATTGTGCGTTTCTTGATAGAAGTAGTGTCAAACTTGGCACACACAATAATAAACGCAGTATAATCAAAATTAGCTATAGGGCCATCACAGGTTTAGCCTATGCTGGCTTTGGCAGCCCCTTTTCAATTAATCTCCATAAGAGTACTGAAACACAGATATTTACCCCAAACTGTATACTGTGGTAGAGATGTCAAACTAGTCTCAAATGACTCGTTTGTGCAAGGGAAACAACCTAAATTCAGAGAATGTTTGGCTAATGTTGACCGTTTGACTTGTATTGGTCTCTGTAGTTTATTATCATGCTACAAATTGGTAAGAATTGTTGCCAATTGCCACACATTTGTTGAACTACAGGGACCAGTACAAGTCAAATGGTAAATTTTCTATAAACATTGTCTGAACATTTATTGTTTCCCTTGTCCAAACGAGTCATTTGAGGCTAGTTTGACATCTCTACCACAGTATACAGTTTGGGGTAAATATCTGTGTTTCAGTACTCTTATGGAGATTAATTGAAAAGGGGCTGCCAAAGCCAACATAGGCTAAACCTGTGATGGCCCTATAGCTAATTTTGATTAGACTGCGTTTATTATTGTGTGTGCCAAGTTTGACACTTCTATCAAGAAACGCACAATTCCCACAAATTCTTTCACATATCTGCCCCACTAGTTAGGAAGGCAAGGCACTCACGGTTTCTGTTATCGCTTGTGTGTGTGTGTGTGTGTGTGTGTGTGTGTGTGTGTGTGTGTGTGTGTGTAAAAGAGTGGACAGGGAAAAAACGTGGGCGTGTTTTTGTGAGTGTGTGTGTGTGTAATAATAATAATAATAATAATAATAATAATAATAATAAACGGTTTATTGATAATTGCAGCCGTAGGCTGAAAATGTACAGAGGAATATTTTGTAGCTTAACTCTAACTTATATTATCTTATAATAAGGACCAAAGCATGAGGTTGTATAAGAGCTGTTTGACGAGGTCAATATTATGTACTAGGTTGGCTGATGATTTTCCAGATTGAGATAATAGATTGCATAGGAGCTGTTTGTCCAGTAAACATAATGTACTAGGTATGCTGAACAACATAATAGTTACGTATATATAAGGGTATAAGGGTTTGTTGGAAGCTATTGTGTTGATTTACTGACAACTTTACTGACTATGTTTACTGTTCGCCTAGTTACCATGCAACTGTTGATAATAAAAGTAACCGGATTATTAAGAATTGCCGCAAGAGGCTGAAAATATACCTGTGTGAAATTCATAGATATGCTGACCTATATTTAACGGTATTATTGTAAGCTTGATTAAACTAATAAGATGCAACCGTGCTTTATACTTGCACAGTACATGTGCATGTACGTATCGCTACATACACATACACTGCATGCACATACACACACAATGCACACAACTAAGCGTAACAACATGCAGTTTATGCATTTGTATACATACATGAGTGCATACACACACATACACATAAATTCACATATACATAATCACACATACCGGTACTGTGCGCACGCACAACCATACACATACAAATATATGTATGTGTATATACATACCTCTACACATACATATACTCACGTATATACTCATGCGTGAGTACTGAGTATATATACATAAACATACATATATACCAGAAAACATAGTTATAATCACACAAAACAAAAAACATAGAATATTAAGGATTGGTGTGCAACATGCAGTATACGGTGTGTGTGTGTGAGGGAGAGAGTGTGTACAAGTGTGTGTGTGTGTGTGTGTGTGTGTGAGAGAGAGAGAGAGAGAGAGTGTGTACAGGAGTGTGTGTCTGTGTGTATGTGTGTGTGTGTAAGAAAGAGAGAGAATGTGTATATAAAGGAGTATACAGAGAGAAAGAGTGCGAGTGTTTGTGTTTGGCGAAGTTCTGGAGACTTCGTTAGTTCTGAATACACTGGGGTTTCTTTTACTGTGTGTGTGTGTGTCTCTATGTGTGTGTATCATTAAAACTTTTGAGAAAATTATTGTCAAGAATATTACAAATTACCTTGAACAAAACAATACAATGAATGATAGCCAACACGGATTTCGACAATGTGGATCATGCTTGTCCCAGCTCCTTGCCCATCATGAAAAAATTGTTAGTACACTAGAGAATGGCAGCAACATCATGTAATCTACTTGGACTTCAGTAAGGCCTTCGACAAGGTGGACCACGGAATCCTATTACATAAAGTCCGCAATCTAGGAATAGTAGGTCGCCTTGGAGTATGGATCCATAACTTCCTGAACGAGAGAAAGCAATGTGTTGCTGTGGGTGGTGTCATTTCCCATGACTCAAATGTCTACAGTGGTGTCCCTCAAGGTTCTGTACTGGGGCCACTGCTGTTCCTCATACACATATCCGACATTGACCAAGGTACACTCTACTCAAAAGTCTCATCTTTTGCCAATGATACCAGAGTAATGAAAGAAATTAAATCAATGGAAGATGTGGACAAATTAAAATCTGACCTTACCAAGCTATATACATGGGCCGAAACAAATAATATGTCTTTCAATAATAACAAATTTGAACTGGTTAGATATGGTACAAACAAAATAGAAGACGTCCACTATTCGGCACATGATGGCCAAAGAATAAAGTGCAACAACAAAGTGCAACAACAAAGTGCTAGGCCTAGGGGTAACAATCAGTGATGATGCCACCTTCACTACCCATATCCTAACAGTAGTACAAAAGACACGAGCCCAGGTTGGCTGGGTATTGCTTACTTTCAGAACCCGTGAAAGAGAACCTATTTTAACCCTGTATAAGGCCTTGGTAATACCACTCTTGGAATATTGTTGCCAGTTATGGAATCCCTGGAAGTCACGAGAGAAACAAGCATTGGAAGGCATCCAGCGCTCCTTCACTAGTAAAATAGTGTCTGTGAAAGAGGAAGACTACTGGCAAAGACTTAAGTCTCTAAACTTGTACTCTCTAGAACGACGCCGAGAAAGATACTTGACCATTTCTACCTGGAAAATTCTCAATAACTTAGCCCCAAACTTGCTGGGAGAGGAAGAAAAGGAGTTGATAGAGATAACAAAATGCCAACGACGGGGCCGTATGCGTATTATCAGGTCAATTAACTCAAGAACACTGACAAGAGTTAAGACACTTACAGAAAATGCCTTCGCTATACGGGGTCCGAAGCTCTACAATTCACTGCCAAAAGAAATAAGAAACCAAAATTACCCAACCGTTGAAAATTTAAAAAAATGACTTGGATGATTTCCAGTCATCACTGCCAGACCAACTCATCCTACCCCACTACTACCTCCGTGCTGCCAGCAACAGCATTCTTGACCAGCTGGCACAGAGGAGGGTAGATGGGATGTACAGTGGCGGCGCCGCAACGGCGTGGACCACAGGGCGTTAACTGACAGCCCTCAACTACAACCACAGGTGTGTGTGTGTGTGTGAGAGAGTGAAAGATAAGAGAGAGAGAGAGTATGTGTGTGTGTGTGTGTGTGTGTGTTTGTTAAGTCCTGGAGACTTCAATAAGTTTGCATACACTAGAGTTTCTTTTATTGTGTGTGTGTGTGTGTGTGTGTGTGTGTGTGTGTGTGTGTGTGTGTAAAATATCGGTGAGAGAAAAGAAGAGAGGGAGATATATTGTTTGTGTTGATCAAGTTGTCGACACACACACACACACACACAACACTGAAATATACCGATGATTATTATTGTTATAATTATTATTATTATTAGTAGTAATTAACACACACATACACACACCCACAGAGAGAGAGAGAGACCACTAGGGATTTATTTTAGTAACTTTGCTAACAATGGTACAAGGATTTTTATATTTACCTTTTTCGTGGGTTTGTCTTTGAATTAACACTTTGCAACGTTAAGGGGGGATGGGTCGTTTTTATGGTTCCCTTTCTTCCTCATGTTTAGCCCCATTAGTGTTCAGATTATAAAACGTTCGGCCCATTCGTTTTGAGATTTTAAGACCTTACATCCCATTTCTTTGTCGATATTAAGACCATTCATGACATTTAGCTGTCGCTTTTTTCCTGGCGAGCGATAGCGAGCCTGTAATTTTAGAGGAACCAGTCTTCGACCGGGACAGTTTTCTACCGAAAAATGTACACATTTATCTGGAAGGGTGGTCTAGTTGATGTATGTTTAGCTTCATGGAGGTCTAGCGAGGAAACTAAACACAATTTATGAATGAATAGATAAATAGACCAAATAAAAACCACAACCCCTTTAAGAAACCTTTCGTAACATGTAAGTTCGTCTTCGTAATTGATTATTTCATACCATTTCCGGGAGTTTTAACATAATTATTGATTGGAAAAAGAGCAGTTTTGTTATTTTTTCAAAGGTATTTTGTATTTTGAAACACTCGATTAGTTGATGTGTTAATCTTATTTTAGTGAAAACAAAGTTAATCTACTCTGCTGGATTCATCTTCTTTATACTGTTTGTATGCGGGTGAATGAATGAATGTGTGTGTGTGTGTGTGTGTGTGTGTGTGTGTGTGTGTGTGTGGTTGCGTATAAGCGTCTGAGAGAGTGTTTGTGTAACAGAGAGAGAGAGAGAGAGTGAGTATAAGAGTGTCTGAAGTGTTTTGCTGGAAAGAGGGAAACTGGAGAGAGAGAGAGAGAGAGAGAGAGAGATTAATTTGTGCACATGTCTGAGTATTAATGTGTATAATTATCTAGCCCGCATTTCAGTAACTAATAAAAGTCTTAGGTAAAGTCAACCCGCGTTTCACAACTCATAGTAGTTGAAATAGATGTAATTAATTTCGTTATAGATATTGCATCAATGAAACACTTAATGATAACGTGTGAGAGAGAGAGAGAGAGAGAGAGAGAGAGAGAGAGAGAGAGAGAGAGAGAGAGAGAGAGAGAGAGAGAGAGAGAAAGACAAAAAGAGAGCGAGAGAAAGAGTGAGAAAGGGATACAGATAAGAGGGAGAGAGAGCGAGAGAGAGTGAGAGTGAGAGAGAGAGACCGAGAGAATGAGAAGAAAAGGAAGAGGCAAAATTTACGTGGAAAAAGTGTGATGAATTATGAGAGAAAATTGGGACGTAAATTTGAGACTCAGCTGAAAGAGGTTAATGAGAGAGATAGAGAGAGTATAAATTGAGACTCAGCTGAAAGAGGTTAATGAGAGAGATAGAGAGAGTATAAATTGACACTCAGCTGAAAGAGGTTAATGAGAGAGACAGAGAGAGTATAAATTGAGACTCAGCTGAAAGAGGTTAATGAGAGAGATAGAGAGAGTATAAATTGACACTCAGCTGAAAGAGGTTAATGAGAGAGATAGAGAGAGTATAAATTCACGTATTTGAAAGTTGAAATGGTAAAAACGAAACAGAATAACAGATTTAACTAGATTGTGAAAACAGTATATATATATATATATATATATATATATATATATATATATATATATAGAGAGAGAGAGAGAGAGAGAGAGAGAGAGAGAGCGAGAGAGTAAAGAGAGTAATGGGTGGGAATTGTTCACAACTTCTAAGGGAAGTTTGGGCCAGATAAAACAGATCTTATGTGTGAAAAAGTGTCAACAAATACTAGTGCTGAGATAGATAGATAGTTATACAGACAGACAGACGGATAGATAGAAGTACAAAGGAGTACAAATGAAATCAAGCAACAACAGGTCTAGTGACCCTTCTAGGCTGCTTGTCCTCCAAAACACTGAGGATCAAGTGTCCAAACAGTGGTTTAGAGTGGGTAAGGGAACATTGGAAAGGGAACTACTGCCCTAGAACTAATGTCCGTGGCAGGATTAGGAAGTTAGTAGGGGACAGATGGGTTAGTAACTTAGGGGAGGATAAAATAAAGTTATTCATTTACAAACGCAGTCAGTCGCGGGTTTGATGCGAGATATTTGTCTAGGCGGAGTTTAAATGAATCAACGGTGCTGCAGTCTATAACGTCTCGGGGAAGCCCATTCCACAAGTTGACAACTCGATTGAAGAAGAAATTCTTAGATTCGTGTGAGTTAAAAGATTTACCAATAATTTTGCAACCGTTTCCCCGCGTGTAATTAGATTGGTCGATAGTGAAGTACTTACTACAGTTCATATTGTCGATGCCTTTTACGATTTTGAACACTTGAATTAAGTCACCTCTTAATCTGCGCTGGGTTAAAGGAAATAGATTTAATTCTCTAAGACGCTCTTCGTATGGTTTGTTCTTTAGGCTAGGTATCATTTTGGTAACTCTACGTTGAACTCGTTCTAGCTTGTTTATATCTTTTTGGTAATGAGGGCACCAGGATTGAACGCAGTATTCCAGAAGAGGGCCGACTAAGGAATTGTAAAGGGTTAGGATAAGTTCTTTGGATTTATGCTCAAGTGACCTGCCTATAAAGCCAATTATTTTGTTTGCCTTCTTAACAACTTCTGAACATTGTTGACTCGGTTTTAGGTTACTCGATATTGTTACTCCCAGATCGGTTTCTTTGTTTACATTCTTAAGCTGAGTGCCATTCATCGAATAGTTTGCTTTCTCATTTAGGTATCCGATATGTAGTACTTTACATTTATCCGCATTGAAACTCATTTGCCAAATTTGGGCCCAACATGACAATTTATCTAGATTGTGTTGCATATCGCCAACTTGTTCTTTTGAGAGTACGCTATTTGCAATTTTTGTATCGTCAGCAAATTTTGAGATTGTACAGGTGAGACCCTCATCTATGTCGTTGATGTAAATTAGAAAGAGAATTGGTCCTAGTACCGATCCCTGGGGTACCCCGCTACTTACATTGGTCCATTTAGATGCCTTACCGTTTATGACTACTCTTTGCTTTCTGTCGCTGAGCCAATTTTCTATCCATTTCAACACACCGTCTTGTATTCCATGCGCTTTTAGTTTTAGCAGTAAATGTTTGTGGGGAACTTTGTCAAAGGCCTTTTGAAAATCAAGGTATATAATATCTACAGCTTTACTCTCATCGTAGAGGTTGAGGATATCGTGGAAGAAGTCTAAGAGGTTTGTTAAACAGGAACGTTTTTTTACGAAAGCCGTGTTGAGTATCTTTAAGTAAGTTATTTGCCTCTAAGTGATTTACGAGTCTGTCTCTTATGACCGTTTCTAGCATTTTACATACAATTGAGGTTAAGCTAATTGGACGATTAATTACTGGGTAGGGATTTGCTGCCTTTTTTGAATATCGGTGTTACGTTGGCTAGCTTCCACTGATCAGGCATAGTCCCAGACTGCAAGAATTCATTGAATAGCAATGTCAGTGGTTTGGAGAGCTCATCCTTAGCTTCCTTTAGAACTCTAGGTGAGATTGTATCAGGTCCAGCCGTTTTATTTACCTTGAGTTTATCTAAACAATTCAATACTTCTCTCTCTGTAACGTGATATTGCTTAGAACATCTGAATTATCAATCTGAATCGGCGATGGTGTAGGGATATCACTGAGGTCTTCGGTTGTAAAAACTGATGCAAAGAAGGTATTGAGGGCATTACTCATTTGTACTTCGTCTTTGGTGTATTCTCCATTTTCATCGACTAACGGTCCAACAGTTGAAGTAACTACTTTTTTCTTTCTGATATAACTATAGAATTCTTTCGGGTTTGTTTTACTTTGATTCGCAACATGTAACTCCAGGGTCTTTTTACTTTGCTTAATTAACTTTTTGGCTTTGCGTCGTAGCTCTTCAAATTTCACCCGTTCTTCGGCATTTTGTGAGGATTTTAATCTATCATTAGCAAATTTTTTAGCAAGCAGACAGTCTGAAATATCTTTATTCCACCATTTGGGCTTATCATTATGGTCTGGACGCCGTATTTTCGATGGTATGCAGTCTTGCACTGCCTTAAGCTAAGTGGTTGTGAAACACTCCCAAGATGTATTTATGTCGTTATTGTTAGTCAGAAAGCTCCAGTCAGTTTCTTTAAGCTTTGATTTAAGTTTATGAAAATTTGCTTTCTTGAAGTTAGGGACTTTCTCAATGCTGCTATTTGATTTGTTACTAGTAAACTTTAAAGTGAAAGTTATCGTACGATGGTCGCTGTTACTGAATTCATCACCAACATTCAAATTCTCTATTAATTCTTCTTTTGTTGCGAGTACAAGGTCAAGCACATTATTACCACGGGTCGGAGATTGTACAAATTGAAAAAGTGAACTCTCTTGCAAGTTAGCATAGAGGTCGTGTCCAGAGTGTGAAGTAAGAATATCGCCCCATTTAGTCACGGGTAAGTTGAAATCGCCAAGAATTACGGTATCTTGTATGTTAGTTATTTCTGTAATTTGTTCATAAATTTCACTGTCAGTTTGCACTGATTGAGATGGGGGTCTGTATAATAAAGCTTGTGTTATTTTAGTTCCTCGTTTATTATTTAATAGTACGTAAGATATGTCTATATTCGCAATTTGAGGTTTTGACATTAAGACGGGATTAAGACTTTCCTTTATAAAAAACAGAACTCCTCCTCCATTTCTATTGATCCGACTTTTCTCAAACATTGTATAACCAGGAAGCGTATATTCGGCTAAAAAGTCTCTGTCTTCCGTATTTAACCAAGATTCTGTAATGCCGATTATATCATAATGTTCTGTAAACGCGATTTCCTCTAGATCTGAAAATTTATTACGTATGCTACGAGCATTTACATAAAACACCTTGAGAGTATTAGAGTTGGATGTTACTGATTGTGCATTGTCTGAATTTTCAGTTCGTATTTGACTTACACTACCCTGTCTGGGGTCTGGTTGACCCCGTTTTTTGAACGGAAATCCTTGACTGCATCGTTCAGCAGACGATCAAGACGAGAGAGAGAGAGAGAGAGAGAGAGAGAGAGAGAGAGAGAGAGAGAGAGAGAGAGAGAGAGAGAGGATAGGGTAACACCATATATCATACATAACATTCAATATCTCAGAATATTGGGAGAGGTAACTTGACTCTCTCTATCTCTCTCTCTCTCTCTATCACTCTATCACTATCACTCTCTCTCACTCTATCTATCTATCTATCTTTATATTTGAATATTGTCTGAAATTCAAAATTACTGATTTTATTGTTTTTAATAATAGACAGCATGGTTTTAGAAAAGATCACTCTACATTGAATGCATACCTAGTCCTGAAATAAATTATATTGAGTTATAAATTTTCAGACTAAAATGTATATTCAGCTTTTGTAGACTTACGAAAAACATTTGATAAAGTAAATAATTTTAAACTTATTTATAAACTTTTAAATTTGGGCATTCCTAATTTTTATGTAAATGTTATATTTTATTTGTATAGAAATCAAATAGTAAGAACGAAGCATAAGGATGCTGCTTCAGAACCATGGAAGATAATGAATGGAGTTAGGCAAGGTGGAATACTATCAACTATTCTATTTAATGTATACATTGATGATTTAAGAGCAAATTTAGCAAAAAGTAAAGTTGGTTGCAGGCTTCGTAATAAAATGAGTAATGTAGTTGGTTACCCAGATGACCTGGTTCTACTGGCTCCCTCGTCATCAGGATTGCAATTTTTGTTGAATATATTAGAAAAAGAAGCTAATGATATAGATATTGATATTAATATTACTAAGTCAGTGTGTATGTTATTCAGAGCTGATAACTCTAAATTATTAGGCCCCACTGTGATATTAAATGGCGGGAAACTTAGCAATGTTAATGAACATAAGTATCTTGGATTTGTCTTAGATAGTAATCTGAATAATGATAAGGACTTGATAAGATGTAGAAATAAATTTTATAACGAGTTTAACACCTTACGAGCGGCCTAGGCGGTAATTTATATGTACCGCCCAGCGGGGTGTTTTTACCCTAAATAGGGTTGTTTACGTGATCATTTTCATGCCTAAATAAGACCCAGAGCGTAAAACAAGTATCTATCCCTGAAAGGGCATAAACAGAGCTTTCCAATGACACCCCAACCATCCTTGTACGACCGCTAGTTTTCTTGCAACGATCGCGCAACACGAGTGCAAAAACCATGTAATTAGGTAGTTTCCCTACATAATTCCCTGTGTAGCGAGTCCGTGAGGGTGGGGGAGGGTGGGATTCATGTCAGTAGGTCCGCCGCGGTGGTCTGGAGCAGTCATACTCTCAGCAACATTACGTGGTGAAAATGGCACACGACATAAGTTGTGAACCGCCACTTAGTCCAAATTTCTTTCACACGACATAAGGTGTGCGCCGCCAATAAAGGGTTAATTGCATTTTGCGAAAATTTTCATGAGTCAGTTTTGATGTGTTTATTAAACTGTTTACCAGCTACTGCTTAAGCCTGTATGGAACAGAACTATGGTACTGTAATAAAAAGTGTAATGTTCCCTTTGAGCAATTTGCTATTGGTTATCATAAGGCAATCAAGAAAATGTTAGGACTAAAATAATGGGAAAGTAACCATAAAGCTTGTCAACTTGCTGGCCTTATGACTTTTAACCATTTGATGAACTGGAATCGAATAAGATTTGCAAATAGAATGATTGCCCATCCTTGTAAATTTCTTGAAAACAGTTTAGTGGATGTATCTAATAGCTTGTATTTAACACCTTACGAGCGGCCTAGGCGGTAATTTATATGTACCGCCCAGCGGGGTGTTTTTACCCTAAATAGGGTTGTTTACATGATAATTTTCATGCCTAAATAAGATCCAGAGTGTAAAACAAGTATCTATCCCTGAAAGGGCATAAACAGAGCTTTCCAATGACACCCCAACCATCCTTGTACGACCGCTAGTTTTCTTGCAACGATCGCGCAACACGAGTGCAAAAACCATGTAATTAGGTAGTTTCCCTACATAATTCCCTGTGTAGCGCGTGCGTGAGGGTGGGGGAGGGTGGGATTCATGTCAGTAGGTCCGCCGCGGTGGTCTGGAGCATTCATACGCTTGCTACTCTCCTGCCACCACTTATCTCTCTCTCTCAGCAACATTACGTGGTGAAAATGGCACACGACATAAGTTGTGAACCGCCACTTAGTCCAAATTTCTTTCACACGACATAAGGTGCGCGCCGCCAATAAAGGGTTAATTGCATTTTGCGAAAATTTTCACGAGTCAGTTTTGATGTGTTTATTAAACTGTTTACCAGCTACTGCTTAAGCCTGTATGGAACAGAACTATGGTACTGTAATAAAAAGTGTAATGTTCCCTTTGAGTAATTTGCTATTGGTTATCATAAGGCAATCAAGAAAATGTTAGGACTAAAATAATGGGAAAGTAACCATAAAGCTTGTCAACTTGCTGGCCTTATGACTTTTAACCATTTGATGAACTGGAATCAAATAAGATTTGCAAATAGAATGATTGCCCATCCTTGTAAATTTCTTGAAAACAGTTTAGTGGATGTATCTAATAGCTTGTATTTAACACCTTACGAGCGGCCTAGGCGGTAATTTATATGTACCGCCCAGCGGGGTGTTTTTACCCTAAATAGGGTTGTATACGTGATCATTTTCATGCCTAAATAAGACCCAGAGCGTAAAACAAGTATCTATCCCTGAAAGGGCATAAACAGAGCTTTCCAATGACACCACAACAATCCTTGTACGACCGCTGGTTTTCTTGCAATGATCGCGCAACACAAGTGCAAAAACGATGTAATTAGGTAGTTTCCCTACATAATTCCCTGTGTAGTGAGTGCGTGAGGGTGGGGGAGGGTGGGATTCATGTCAGTTGGTCCGCCGCGGTGGTCTGGAGCAGTCATACGCTTGCTACTCTCCTCCCACCACTTATCTCTCTCTCTCAGCAACATTACGTGGTGAAAATGGCACACAACATAAGTTGTGAACCGCCACTTAGTCCATATTTATTTCACACGACATAAGTTGCGCACCGCCAAAGAAGGGTTAACTAATGAAGTAAATAATACTTTAAATGCAGCATACAGTATCAATTGTTTAAAAGACAATGGCATTGAAGCAGTGAAGGCAAAAATTATGTACGTTCATGAACCAACAATGCGTTAATGTTTACCTTTAATTTTAATTGTATCTGTAAATATGTAAAAAGTTACTATGTATAGCTTTTTATGAAATAAAGAATTGACTGACTGACTGACTATCTGAGCACTAGTATTTGTGAACACTTTTTCACATATAAGATCGGTTTTATGTGGCCCAAACTTCCCTCAGAAGTTGTAAACAGTTCCCACCTATAACTCTTTACTCTTTCTCTCTCTCTCTCATAGCTAAAGATGGTAAAACAAAAGCAAAGCAATTCTATAGATATATACTGTATATACACAATCAAATATTATATTAACCCCTTCTCTACCGATGCCGTCCTTTTAACTTTATTCTGGCTACTATTAGACGATCTTATTCAGTTTTAAAAGGGCCTCCAGCTAGTAATAGGCTTCGAACTATCTCACTTAACCCTTCTTACTACCACAGATCCTTCTTAATCTGCATAACATCCTCTTCGAACTATCTCACTTAACCCTTCTTACTACCACAGATCCTTCTTAAACTGCATAAATTGTCTAAATATAAACTATTATAATGCTTCAAAATGGACCAGGAATTTAATAATAGTGAGATGAAAAACGAGGCGTCATTACAGAATTTAATATCTGCTTGTATTTTATTGTAGTTTTATGCATTTTTACATGTTTTTAATTTGGTAGGCTCCCGTGACTTTTAGGCTATATGCATTTTTGATATACCATATTTAATTAACTTTGAAAATGATGCAAGATATTTATTTATATTTTCCTTTGCTATAAATTACGCCAAACTCTACGGTTTTATCCACCCGCGTTTCACTATATATCTCTCTCTCTAGTCTAGTCATAATAGTTTCATATTGTTTCGTTCACCATTGATTAACCAGTTAATAAGGATTTCAATTCACCATCACTGGAAATAGACAGATGAAATATTCAGCCCATGAATCACCCAATATATATATATATATATACAGGGTGTCCCAGGAGGAAAGGGCATAACTTTGGGAAATGATAAAACAATGTATTCTAAGCCTAAAATGTTCTATAACAAAAAGTCCAAATCTCAACCGTTAAAAAGATATCGAAGGTTTTATATAGTGTCCTCCCCTGCCTCACTGTAATGGACTCTTCCATGTCAGATAGTTTCCAACTGGTCCAAAGTGAGCTATTATACCTATAATCATTTTGCAACTTACAAAATTATAATATCTTTACAATAACATGGTAAAATAACTGCAGTTAGATAGAGGTGTGGTAGGTACTAGGACAGCTAGGCCACCCGTATGGGGAAATACTTAAGAAAATGCCATTTTCAACATGCAATATCTCTTTACTGGTTGAGATTTGGAATATTTCTTATAGATCATTTTAGGCTTAGAATATTTTGTTTTATCATTTCCCAAAGTTATGCCCTTTCCTCCTGGGACTGTATATATATATATATATATATATATATATATATATATATATATATATATATATATATATATATATATATTATAATTATTATTGATATTTTATTCCTATTAATTTTATCATGTTCCAATGTTTGTTGTGTGCTTTGTTGGATCTGTCCTTATGGTGTGTGTCTGTGTGTAACTTGATCTCTCTCTCTCTCTCTCTCTCAACCAACCGGAAAACTAGGCTGGTCTTTGATGTGGCCATTGCCATCAGGATCATGAGAGAGAGAGAGAGAATGAGAGAGAGAGAGAGAAAGAAGGAGATAAAGAGAGAGTATGAGAGAGTGTGTGTGTGTGTGAGAGAGAGAGAGTGAGAGAAAGAGTGTGTGTGTGTGTGTAAGTGGGTGAGAATGATAATGGGGAAAAGAAAAAAGAAAAAGGAGAGAGATAGAGAGGGAGAATGAAAGAACAAGTTACCCCTGACTACCACACACACACACACACACACACAGGGAGACAGGATAGTAATGAAGACTAATGAGTTGAGAGAGAGAGAGAGAGAGAGAGAGAGAGAGAGAGAGAGAGAGAGAGAAAGAGAGAGAGAAATATAATAAATAAGATACTAAAGACTCACTTGGTAAATATCTAGCCTGAGCCATGGGTATATTCTTGAAGGGCATATTGGTTGTTCTCATGCCTCGTCCTCCCAAGTTCCTGTGTCTTCGTTTAGTTCAGCCATTTTTTTTTCCCTTTTATGAATGAAGAGAGATGAATAGTACCGTTGTTTTAAGTCTTTGTTTAGTTATGTTTTTTTTCCTTCTGTGAATGGAGAGAGAAGAATAGTATCACTGTTTTTAAGTTATCGTTTATTTATTTTATTTTTCCTTTTATGAACGGAGAGAGAAGAATAGTATCACTGTTTTTAAGTTATCGTTTATTTCTGCTTTTATTTTTCCTTTTATGAACGAAGAGAGAGAGATAGTAACACTGCTCTAAGTCGTCGTTTATTTCTCCTGCTATTTTTTCCTATATGAACGGAGAGAGCGGAATAGTATACCACTGGCCTAAGTCATCGTTTGAATGTCTCCGTTTAGTTCTGATGTCTCCGTTTATTTCTGCCGTTTTTCTTTCCTTTTATGAACGGAGAGATAGGAATAGTAACGCTGTTCTATCTTGTGGATGTCTCCGTTATGCGCACTAGCTATAGTCTATTCGCGGTAAGTAGGCTAGAAATCATGACCTTTATCCTCTGAAACTTAAAAAGAGCTAGAGCAAATTGGCTGTAAATTTACACATCTATTCCGTGACTGACTCTTCCCAAATGGTAGATATAGTAGCTCGATTACTCTGGTCGTTTTTTAGTTACAGAGGTTAGAAGTCATGATGTTTCGCTTGCTTACAGCGAATAGACTATAGTTTCAATCGTATCTCTATATTCGGTTCACGTATCGTACTTTTGTTTTATCAAGTTGTTATTCTAAGTTAGCCCTTTCAAGATCCGATTACGTATTTCATTTGTTTTCTGGCTATTATTTGACGATTTTATTGAGATTAGAAAGGTTATATATATATATATATATATATATATTTTTTTTTTTTTTTTTTTCTATATTACAACTTACTTCCTCTCGTGCATAGGCTGAGAGCCTTAACATTCACCGCTTTACAATGAACAGTGAAGCCCGTGAGGTCTTGTCCAGTCTAGGGAGTGAGACATGTGAAGCACGTAGAGTGCAACGAGCACCTGCCATCTTGCCTTCACATGAGGCACGGTGCTCACTCATGGCCCGAAACGACCCCATCTCTGAAGCCACCTCGTTCCCGTGCTTCACTGTCTCACCCCCTACACTCGGACTCTCAAACTTACACACACACAACGCCACCTGTTGAGCAGATAACTCACCAGGCATTGCACCCCTGTAGCATATTTTGAATATGGGAATATTCATACAGTGCTATTTAATCAGGGAACAATGAGGGTATTTTATTGACGTTTCGGTGGGCTTGTGGTAATGCACTAATACCAGGTACAGCACAAATTCCATCCCAATAATATCTTCCCATTGATACATCGGGATTTGAACCCGGGACCTTTGGATTACCAGGCCAGTGGCAAGACCAATCCACCACACCTCAGGGGGTCGTTTGAGATAGTTTTTACCCTTATAATTCCCACATATCCATTCTAACTATAAAATCGAGTCTTTACCCTTACAATTCCCACAAATCCTTTCTAAGCAGCATACAATCGTCTAATGATAGCCAGAATAAACCGTCAACTTGCGTCATAATCTTAGAAGGGTTAAGAAGTAGTTATTTTTTAATGGATTCTTCTTGGTGACGAATTCCGGATGATCTGAAACAAAAGAAAGGGGCTTTAGTTACTTATGGTCATCATTATTATATACAGTATATACTGTATATATACTGTATATATATATATATATATATATATATATATATATATATATATATATATATACAGTATATATATATAAAACAAATATATATATATATTTATATATACCGGTATCTTATATAAATATATAGGCTATATATATATATTTTTTTAATCTTATTATTATTTATTTTTTCAAGCATAATTATGTTTAGCAATAACAAAATGTTATATTGCAAACAATGCCATTTCTTGATATGTTTGTTGTGTTATTATTTTTTACCAATCATATTATTTGTTTTAGCAATTACAAAAGAACATATTTAAAACAAAGCTTTTTCTTGATATGAGTAGTTTGTAAATAGTTTGAGGAAAAGTAGGGATATTATTACAATGCATCTGTTATAAGTATTGTTTTAATAGTGGTTGCAATTCAAAATAAAACAATTTATTTCAATTTTAATATGTTATTATTGACATACTGCAGTGGTCTGTTATATGTGAGAGAGAAAGAGTGTGTGTGTGTGTGTATGGGTGTGAGAGAGAGATAGAGAGTGAGAGAGAGAGATTGAGAATGAGAGTTAGTGAGAGGAAGAGAGAATATTTGAGTGATAGAGTGAGAGTGAGAGAGAGAGAGAGAGAGAGAAAGAGAGAGTTAGGAATGGCACCGTGTAATGGAAAGGGGACACCACTGACACTGAAATCATTGTCTGAGTCGATCCCTTGTTACATGCACGGCTCCTACAAGGCTTCATATAGGGAGAGAGGGAGAGAGAGAGAGAGAGAGAGAGAGAGAGAGAGAGAGACAGTTTGCAATGACAACGTGTAATGGAAAGGGGACACCACTGACACTGCAATCATTGTCTGAGTCGATCCCTTGTTACATGCACGGCTCCTACAAGGCTTCATATAGGGAGAGAGAGAGAGAGACAGAGAGAGAGACAGTTTGCAATGACAACGTGTAATGGAAAGGGGACACCACTGACACTGCAATCATTGTCTGAGTCGATCCCTTGTTACATGCACGGCTCCTACAAGGCTTCATATAGGGAGAGAGAGAGAGAGAGAGAGAGAGAGAGAGAGAGAGAGAGAGAGAGAGAGAGACAGTTTGCAATGACAACGTGTAATGGAAAGGGGACACCACTGACACTGCAATTATTGTCTGAGTCGATCCCTTGTTGCATGCACGGCTTCATATATGGAGAGAGAGACAGTTTGCAATGACAACGTGTAATGGAAAGGGGACACCACTGACACTGCAATTATTGTCTGAGTCGATCCCTTGTTGCATGCACGGCTTCATATATGGAGAGAGACAGTTTGCCATGACAACGTGTAATGGAAAGGGGACACCACTGACACTGCAATTATTGTCTGAGTCGATCCCTTGTTGCATGCATGGCTTCATATATGGAGAGAGAGACAGTTTGCAATGACAATGTGTAATGGAAAGGGGACACCACTGACACTGCAATTATTGTCTGAGTCAATCCCTTGTTGCATGCATGGCTTCATATAGGGAGAGAGAGACAGTTTGCAATGACAATGTGTAATGGAAAGGGGACACCACTGACACTGCAATTATTGTCTGAGTCGATCCCTTGTTGCATGCATGGCTTCATATATGGAGAGAGAGACAGTTTGCAATGACAATGTGTAATGGAAAGGGGACACCACTGACACTGCAATTATTGTCTGAGTCAATCCCTTGTTGCATGCACGGCTTCATATAGGGAGAGAGAGAAAAAGAGTGAGAGAGAGAGAAATTGAATGCGTGTGCGTAAGAGCGGGGAAGAGAGAGAGGGAGAGTGAGTGAGTGTGTGAGAGGGAGAGAGAGAATAGTTGAGAGTGATAGGGAGATATAAAGGGGATGGGGGGGATGTGTGAGCGTGTGTACAAAGGTTTCACAAGAATAGTTAGTACCGAGACCTTGCGGCTCATTCTAGGGAGACTGGTGATGAATGAGAGATTGTTTTATACACTACTCTTACTACAAAGTGTGAAAATACTATCTACTAGTTACTTGAAATGTGTACACCAGAGAGAGAGAGAGTTTGGAATGGCACCGTGTAATGGAAAGGGGACACCACTGACACTGCAATTATTGTCGATCCCATGTTGCATGCACGGCTTCATAAATGGAGAGAGAGTGTGTGTGTGTGTGTGTGAATGAGAGAGTGAGAGAGAGAGAGTTAGTTTGGAATGACAACGTGTAATGGAAAGGGGATACCACTGACACTGCAATCATTGCCTGAGTCGATCCCTTGTTGCATGCACGGTTTCATATATATATATATATCTATCTATCTATATGCTCAGGCCCAATCCCCATTTTGGGGGTAGCCGACTCAAGACAGAGCAAGAACAGGGAAAACACAAAAAACAACATAAAACAAAAAATAAACACAGATAAAAAACACAAACTCTCACACATCCAGGTCACCCAGGAGAAGACCCAGAGACCAGGGTTACCAAGGTCGCTCCAGCACTCCCCCGGCCCCTGACCACCAGGAGAGGTTCCGATCTCGGCAGGCAGACATGCAGCGGAGCCAAAGCGACAAGCCCTCCCACCACACTTCCAGGCACACCCTTCATATTAATCGTCTCCCCGGGCCAGGCGCCTGATGGACTATTATCTAGTCCAACTTGCGCCCGACCCCTTACTCCAAATGACCACGTGTTCACTCAACTATTCACAAGCATTCTCCATTCACTCCTGTCCACCACCACTTCCCCTGCCTGATCTATAGTCATTCCTCTATCATCCAAAGCCTTTCTTACACAGTCTCTCCATCTCAATGGGGGTCTTCCTGCCCTTCTATCTCCCCTTGTACCTGACTCACATATTCTCTTTGTAAGCCTTTCATCTCCCATTCGTTCAACATCACCATACCAGCTCAGCACCCTTCTGTCCACTCTGGCTGACAAATGTTCCTGCTGCCCCACTCTCCTACGTATCTCTTCATTTCTCAATCTGTCTCTACGAGTAACTCCACACATACTCCTCAAGCAGCTCATCTCCATCACATCCAGCCCTCTTTTCTCCTTTTTCTTCAGAGCCCATGTCTCAGCCCCATACATCACTGTTGGCACAATAATTCCTTGATACAGTGCACTTTTTACTTTCACTCCGAGATTTCTCGTCTTCCACATACTTCCCATTGCTCCGAAAACCTTCCTTCCTTCACACATATATATTCCTTCATATATATATATATATATATATATATATATATATATAGAGAGAGAGAGAGAGAGAGAGAGTGAGAGTTACAAGGAATAGTTAGTATCTCAGAAACCTTGCGGTCCATTCCGAGGAGATACTCGAAGTGGAAGGAGAGAGACTGTTTAGTGCACTACACTCTTTATAGAGTGTGCAAAATACTATCTACTCTCTTCTTGAACTGCTCTACTGAAGAACTATCTACAATTTCGGAGGGACGTTTGTTCCAGGTAGAACATATCTTACATGTGAAAAGGTTTCCACAGATACTAGTGCTGAACCTTTTGAATTCTAATTTCCAGCTATGGTTGCGTGTTGTATTCATATTTAGGCTAAATATTTTGCTATAATCCACATTGTCAAACCCATTAAAATTTTTAAGTATTTTAAAAACTTCAATGAGCTGACCTCGTAGTCTGCGAGAGAGAGAGAGAGAGAGAGAGAGAGAGAGAGAGAGAGAGAGAGAGAGAGAGAGAGAGAGAGAGAGAGAGAGAACACCCTCTAACCCTAGTACAATCATTGTCGAAGTTTCCTAATTCACACGCCCCTTAAATGGCCTCTCTGTGTGATATACAGTCTGACGAGGTGAGGATCGGGTGTGTGGGTGTGTGTGTGTGTGTGTGGGTGTGTGTGTGTGTGTGTGTGTGTGTGTGTGTGTGTGAAACAGAGAGAGAGTCTGAGATTGCTCCTTTGGCATTATTTCCGTATCTCATTTATTTCCCTCCATTTTGCTTTCCTCCCACACTACTTCAGAGAGAGAGAGAGGGAGGGGGGATAGATAAACACACATACACACAGAGAAGCGTACCCTGTCCAAATCATTGTTACACACACTCTCTCTGCGAAATAGTTAAATCGAAAGGCTTAGTTCTGGTGTGTAGATACCAGTGTGTGATTGGTGGTGTGTAGATTGGTATGTGTGTGTGTGAGAGAGAGAGAGAGAGAGAGAGAGAGAGAACACCCTCTAACCCTAGTACAATCATTGTCGAAGTTTCCTAATTCACACGCCCCTTAAATGGCCTCTCTGTGTGATATACAGTCTGACGAGGTGAGGATCGGGTGTGTGGGTGTGTGTGTGTGTGTGTGTGGGTGTGTGTGTGTGTGTGTGTGTGTGTGTGAAACAGAGAGAGAGTCTGAGATTGCTCCTTTGGCATTATTTCCGTATCTCATTTATTTCCCTCCATTTTGCTTTCCTCCCACACTACTTCAGAGAGAGAGAGAGGGAGGGGGGATAGATAAACACACATACACACAGAGAAGCGTACCCTGTCCAAATCATTGTTACACACACTCTCTCTGCGAAATAGTTAAATCGAAAGGCTTAGTTCTGGTGTGTAGATACCAGTGTGTGATTGGTGGTGTGTAGATTGGTATGTGTGTGAGAGAGAGAGAGAGAGAGAGAGAGAGAGAGAGAGAGAGAGAGAGAGAGAGAGAGAGAGAGAGGAGAGAGAGAGAGAGGAGAGAGAAGAGGGTAGAGAGAGAGAGAGAGAGAGAGAGAGAGAGAGAGAGAGAGAGAGAGAGAGAGAGAGAGAGAGAGAAAGGCTGATTTATGGCTATTATTAGACGATTATATTCAGATATGGAAGTCAGAGGGTTCATTGAGATAGTCTTTAGACTTATGTTTCCCACAGATCCTCCAAATCTGTATATCATATAAACAGCATATATATATGTTATGCCCTGATTTTATTCAGGATTAACGATTGATACAGGTGAGTTCTACTATAATGGGACTTCCGAGTTCATACAAGTACATATACTAAAAGACAACAGAGGATATATATATCGCAAAATATGGTTTAAGAAATATTTCTCTAATCACTAATACACAATGGAGTATGAAGGTAACTTGGAAAATATAACCAATGAATAGCACTTAAAACTATATACTATCTCCGAGCACAGTCGCGGATCTGGATAGAGTGCAGGTATTTAGCACAGCTTCACAATATTCCGTTTATCTGGAATCTTATACACTTCTGAATATCGAGAGTGATCACAAGTAATAACTTCAGCTATAATAATTCACTGTACTTGTAAAAGATTAGACTTGCGAGTTTATATTTGAAAAGAGTTATTTTATCACTATACGTATCTTTGGAGTTATCTACAATGCGCACTGGTACGAGAGCGAATTCAAGGTCAACTGGAACTGGACTTTACACTATATTCTTCTTATTGAAAATAATGGTAGAGTCGATGGTGGACTCTGAAATATTTTCACTGGGTCGGAAAAATGACGAGTCCGCTTAGCCTCAAAATCGGCTTAAAGGTAATAAATTCAGAAATCACTTTTAATGGTTGGAAACACTTCAGTAGGTTATATAGCGTTGGGAAAAGTAATTCTGTTCTTTTACTTCCGAATATTATCACTATAACGGATTTATGATCTTTTTAGAACACTTTGCGGGACTCTGTTTATTTTCTCACGAAATTGGATTTTTGACAGAGTCGCTTGGGGGACTCTGTTTATTGTCGCTCACTTGGTAGATTACATTTTAGTAACTTTTTACTCTCTTCTGTGGTCCTCGACTTAGGTGTCTTTTCTTGTGTTCTTCCTGACGATGATTCTGGTGGTTGCTGGCTGTAGTCTTCTGCTCCTCCGGGGGCCGCCCAGGTTGGCCGGTTTTGTGAAGATAGTTACAGAAGGGTTGATGGGCTTGGGGTCTTAAGTATGGCTCCGTAACATATAGTAATTGTCTGGCAATTACAGTTGGGCACCATACCGAACTAACGCGAATATTTCAGAGGTTTTTAGAGAAATACTCCACTATCCTGACCTGTATATCAACCGTTGATGAAGTCCTGTTATGGTATTCTTGAAATAGGATCTTGAATATCGTTACTCAGTGAGAACGTATATGGCACGATATCGGACTAACGCAGTAAGTTTGGTAGAAGTATTCTTACTGACTGTCCTGATCTTTTTAAGAGGTTCAGGGGACCCAGGGTGGTGTTTAAACCTTTTAGTTACACAGTCTAATGGGATGCCACAGACTCAGTGCACCTAGGGCTTGTATTTGCAGAGTGCCCTTGAGGGTATCTCGCCAAACCCTTTCTCTCACAGCGGTCTCAGATGTTTCGAGACTACCTGTGAAAAGTGGTAGTGTTCACTTTCAATAGTAATAAGTAGAGAGGTCGGGATGCCGGAGTCTCTCAACTCTTACTAGGGAAAATGTAACCAAGCAGAGGGGACAATGTTATGTACTGGGATGCCAGTAATAACAAAGTTCCTCTGAAAGGACACTTTTGTACAGTATTCACTTCCAAGAGTAATAGTACAAAGTACAAAGGAGTACAAAGGAAATCAAGCAACAACAGTTCTAGTGACCCTTCTAGGTTGCTTGTCCTCCAAAACACTGAGGATCAAGTGTCCAAACAGTGGTTTAGAGTGGGTAAGGGAACATTGGAAAGCGAATTACTGCCCTGGAACTAATGTCCGTGGCAGGATTAGGAAGTTAGTAGGGGACAGATGGGTTAGTAACTGAGGGGGGGATAAAATAAAGTTATTCATTTACAAACGCAGTCAGTCGCGGGTTTGATGCGAGATATTTGTCTAGGCGGAGTTTAAATGAATCAACGGTGATGCAGTCTATAACGTTTCGGGGAAGCCCATTCTACAAGTTGACAACTCGATTGAAGAAGAAATTCTTAGATTCGTGTGAGTTAAAAGATTTACCAATAATTTTGCAACCGTTTCCCCGCGTGTAATTAGCTTGGTCGATAGTGAAGTACTTACTACAGTTCATATTGTCGATGCCTTTGATGATTTTGAACAGTTGAATTAAGTCACCTCTTAATCTGCGCTGGGTTAAAGGAAATATATTTAATTCTCTAAGACGCTCTTCGTATGGTTTGTTCTTTAGGCTAGGTATCATTTTGGTAACTCTACGTTGAACTCGTTCTAGCTTGTTTATATCTTTTTGGTAATAAGGGCACCAGGATTGAACGCAGTATTCCAGAAGAGGGCGGACTAAGGAATTGTAAGGGGTTAGGATAACTTCTTTGGATTTATGCTCAAATACCCTCGTTGTTCCCAAAATACCCTCGTTGTTCCCTGATTAAATAACACTGTATGAATATTCCCATATTCAAAATATGTTACAGGGGGACAATGCCTAGTGAGTTCACTGCTCAATAGGTGGCGTTCAGAGAGTGAGGGTCTGAGTCTGGAGGGTGAGACTGTGAAGCACTTGAGCGAAGCAACCAGCCGCTTCAGAGATGGAGCTCCTTCGAGCCATGATGGATGCTTCACATGTCTCACTCCCCAGACTGGAACAAGACCTCACGGGCTTCACCGTGTTGAGCGGTGGAATGTACAGGCTCTCAGCCTATGCCCGAGAGGGAGTAATTGGAATATAGAAAAAAAAAAAAAAAAAAAAAAAAAAATGACCTGCCTATAAAGCCAATTATTTTGTTTGCCTTCTTAACAACTTCTGAACATTGTTGACTCGGTTTTAGGTTACTCGATATTGTTACTCCCAGATCGGTTTCTCTGTTTACATTCTTAAGCTGAGTGCCATTCATCGAATAGTTTGCTTTCTCATTTAGGTATCCGATATGTAGTACTTTACATTTATCCGCATTGAAACTCATTTGCCAAATTTGGGCCCAACATGACAATTTATCTAGATTGTGTTGCATATCGTCAACTTGTTCTTTTGAGAGTACGCTATTTGCAATTTTTGTATCGTCAGCAAATTTTGAGATTGTACAGGTGAGACCCTCATCTATGTCGTTGATGTAAATTAGAAAGAGAATTGGTCCTAGTACCGATCCCTGGGGTACCCCGCTACTTACATTGGTCCATTTAGATGCCTTACCGTTTATGACTACTCTTTGCTTTCTGTCACTGAGCCAATTTTCTATCCATTTCAACACACCGTCTTGTATTCCATGCGCTTTTAGTTTTAGCAGTAAACGTTTGTGGGGAACTTTTTCAAAGGCCTTTTGAAAATCAAGGTATATAATATCTACAGCTTTACTCTCATCGTAGAGGTTGAGGATATCGTGGAAGAAGTCTAAGAGGTTTGTTAAACAGGAACGTTTTTTACGAAAGCCGTGTTGAGTATCTTTAAGTATGTTATTTTCCTCTAAGTGATTTACGAGTCTGTCTCGTATGACCGTTTCTAGCATTTTACATACAACTGAGGTTAAGCTAATTGGACGATAGTTACTAGTAGAGAGGTCGGGAGTCCGGAGTCTCTCTACTTGTACTAGGGAAAGTGAAACCTAGCAGAAAAGACAATGTTAGATACTGGGATGCCAGTAGTAACAAAGTTCCTTTGAAAGGACACTGTCACAAATTTCTCTTCCAAGAGAAATAATGGAGAGGTCGGGGTGCCGGAGTCTCTCCACTTTTACTAAGAGAAGTGGTACCTAGCAAAAGGGAAAATGTTAGATACTAGGATGCCAGTAGTAACAAAGTTCCTAGAGTAGGACTTAGCACTTTTCACTCTAGAGAATATTGAGGACGGGATGCCGTTCACCTCAACTTCTTTTAGAGAGGGTGCTTGTGGACTAACTTTAACTAGAATGAAGGGGCGGGATGCCGTGACCCTTCTTCCTAAGTTAAGGAAAGCTTTGTACCGGTAACAGTAGCTATTTAATCACTGGGATGCCAGTGGTAACTAAGTTTCCTGTAACAGGCCACAGTTTCGGTAACTGAAGATTAATAATGAGGTTCCGGGAGGCCGTCCACTTCACTACTATACTTATTGTTATGTCCTGTTTTTCTACAGGATTAACTTGGGTAATGTGAGTTCTAACTGACTGGGTATAGAAGGCTGCATGCACAAAACAAGGTATGAGGAATAGAGAACACAAAATAAGCACACGGTAACAAGACACACGATCACTTTTATTGATGTACACACTTCTATAGTTTTCTTGATGATGATTAATATGAAGCATAAGAAGATATGAATACTCGTACAAGACAAATGATAGAATTGAACAACACTAGCATTAAGTGGATCTGGATGGAGCCTAGTCTCCCACTTTCAACGTTCAGGTATTAATCTTCTGATCACTGGCTTTATTCACAAGTTTATATACTGGAGTCCATAAATGTTACTTATAGATTCATATTCACTGTTAGATTTATCACTGGTAGCTCTGGTGCACAAGTAGTAGTTCACAGACTAGATTAGACAAGCGTATTTTAGAGCACGGGAATTCTAGTAACCTCAGGGGGGTACTGATCTAAGTCTTATATTCTTGTATCAGAAACACATAGAACGCAAATCAGTGGGCGAACATCAGATATCACTAGGGTTTCACTTCTATGTAATAATATCTGGATATATGGGTAATTACGAGAGTTAATATCGCCTGTTAATTAATAAACACTGATACGCTTAGCACTTCCTAATTGAATGGTTATATATGAATTATACTGGGGCAAAGATATAGCCACTTCATAGAAATATTAATAAGTGAGTCTCTAAATAGCACTGTAACACTGTAGCACTGATAGAGTGAATCTTGGGTAGTATTTGATTGGTCTGGTCCTGGTTATCTTGCGTCCGTGATGTTGGGGGCTAACGACTGGTTCCGCGGCCGTCCAGATGGTCCATATATAGAAAGTTCTCAAGACGGATCTCTTAGCGATCGTTGCTGGTTACACTCTTATATACCCTCTGGTTTCTAGACCTGAATCACAGATATTAGGATCTTCCTGTCAATCTGGATCGGAATTAACGCCAAGCGCATCTCACGTCGATCACTCGGCTTCCCGGTCTGTATGAAGGTTATAAGGTGTACGTAGATTTATTTTACGTGGACAGATCCTTCTATCTAAATCTGCCACGGAGTCTGCAGGCTCTGGAACTCAATTCTCAGGAACAAACAATGATAGAGCTAGAGGTCAACACAAGGGACCAGCCACTGTTTGGTGTCTATCTTTCAACTGATTTTACTGGGGGCTGGAGCTCAGTTTATAGGTTCGGTTTTGGACCCTGTAGGCAATAGGGATCTCGAGTTTTGATGGACTTATTTGAGCTCTCAATTGATACGGGAACTAGGTAAGGTGGTGATTACTGTTGTGGCACATGGCTGTATGGAGCCTTCATAATGTGATATAACTGAGCCTTAGTAAGAGGTACTATTTTGGCTACACTGGAAGTATTTAGGGGAGAGAGACTGGATCTACTTTGCGAGGAGGTTTGGGGACATCTTTGATAGGAGCGTCTCTCTTAGATTGCTCAGTCTTCATTCTATGGTATAGCTGAGGTGCTAATTTGGTTATCGGAGTATGCAAGAAAGGTTAATGGGTTATTGTGGGTTAATAGAGGTTAGTAAGGGTGTTAGTCATACATGGTTAGTTCATTGATAGGAAGAATTCCTGTGCTACCTGGCAATGACCCGGAAGTCAAAACAGGGGTCAGGTGTACCTCCGCAGGGGTAGGGGTCTCCCTCCTCGGGTGGGTGAAAGGGGTAGGCGCGCGTCCTCTCTCTGTGATGGTCGTCTGGGCGGCTGTGGCTGGGGGCTTGCCATATTACAAGTGTTTGTAATAACCCTCTGTTTATGAGACAGATGTGGGTGTTTGTAATACCAAAACCGAAGGTGCCTTGATCAGCTGGTTTAATTGGTTGGGTTGTTAATTGCATGGTTTGTTGGATGTGGTAGAGACTGGGTTGCTAACCCTGCCACATTTATCTGGAAGTATGGCAATAGAGGTTAGTCACTGGCGAGGCGGCTAGCCTCGCACTGACGATCATTTGGTACAGGGTTGTGAATGGGTTGTGAGGGAATAGATGGCATGCAAAGGGTTAGTAAAGTTCTAATGGTGTTCCTTCCTACTGGGGGAAGGTAGGCTGGATAGGAGTATATATACAAAAGGTTTGAGAATGTTAGTAACGGAAACGTTAAGGATATTCAAGGGGTATGGTGGAGAGGCTAGGTCAGGAGGGAGTCGAGGAGCGTGGGGGGTTAACGAGAGGGAGAGGGTTAAGGGGGGCTACATGGAAGTTTGACCCTAAGGTCTCTGGGCGTAGGGGTGGCATTAGGCTACAGTTGGTATCTTAGACTGGGGGTTAACGACAGGGAAGGTAGGTTAATCAAACGATACCGGGGGATGAGCAATAGGTGGTGGTATATGAGTCTGGAAATTATAGAATCATGTGGACTGTGGGGAAGATGAGGTTAGCTGTAGGTGTGTGCTTGACTGTGGATAAAAGTAGAGAAAAACATAGTGTATTATTACTCGTCAATACGATGGGTTATGGACACTATTAGTTGACACGATTTCTTGCTGATCTAGTTGTCCCTGGGAACTGCGTTTTCTATGAAATATATACCAAAGAAAGCGGCAGTTCGTAGGGGTAGCTGCGTTATTGTTTCGTGGTAGATATGCGTCGAGACAATGGTAAAAGAGGGTTATCTATACAATCTCTGGTTGGGGTAAGAATTAGAGTTACTGCATGGTTGCTAACATCTTCAGTCATTATCTCTGTCTAGGTCTTACAGGAATAATGGTTATATATACAATGGTGTACCCGTGGGTATCATCGTGTACTTAATCTAGGGGGGGGGGGGGGGGGGGCAGGGGTTCTTACATAAGATTCCCTGGTTTGATGAACATGGAGTAGAATTGGGCAATACAGGAACAATGGAATTTCCTATACCATCTCGTCTGTGCAGGAATATAGTTACTGGATTGCTCGCGGCATCTTCAGTCGTGAGATCTGGCAAGATAGGGCAGGCGTAATGGTTGCACGATGGTGTACCCGTGGGTATTATAGTTTCTTATCAATTATGACATGGGGGTTAACATATTACTTCTCGGATGGAAGAACATACATAGATATATGGGGACGGTTTCGTCTTCAGAAACTTAGTCTGGCAAGACAAGGTATTTTAGGGTATGTTGATATTGATATCTTAACTTAGGGGCAGGGCATTGGTGTATTAAATTAAGGTGTATTCATGTTCATCATCATGTAGGTAGAATCTGGCGGGTAAGAGGTGTAGGACACGAGGGGTAGTGGATACGCGAGGTGGGGGAAGGGTCAGTGGTTAGAAGCGATAGGCAGGTGTGGTTTGGAGCTGCTTAGCCCTGCGGGCTTCGGCCTGTCTGAACTGGTTGGCTTGGTGCCTTCTCTCCTCTTTCTTCTCTCACGCTGATCTATTGGGCGTCTGCTCTCACCTGATCCTTTCGTTCTGTGGGCCTTTCCTTCGGGTGTTTCTGTTCCCGTTTCTTTGTTGTTTTCGCTCGTGGCTTCCGTGGTGGGCTTCTCGTTCTGGGGCATTTTACTTCCCTCTCCTTCGTTGTAGGCTCGTCCTCGAGCCTCAAGGGTGAAGTAAAGAGAAGTATAGTCAGGGTGGGTCATTTGGAGGGTGTGTAGAAGGTCCCACCAGGCAAGAGAGCGAGGGTCAGGTTTCTTGTGCAGGTCTATGTAGACCTGTAGGAATGTGTCTTCGGTGTTGTGGAGGGCGGCTGCCCGGGCTTGATTTGGCCGTTGTAGACGTCTTATGAACGGTGTGCATTCGTCCTCAGTGGGGGTAGGGACGGGAGCGATGAATGGTGTGGATGTGTTCATGGTGGAGGTCAGGTATTGACAGGAGGCCTCTTCAGTGTGGTGAAGGGATTAACAACTGAAGGGGAGGGACTAACGCGTGAAGGCGGAGCTGGGGGTGAAGGGGGGATATGAGTCTGGGGTTTTTGGGGTTGTCTTGGGTGGTGTTGCAGGCTGGGAAAATATATGGAGGCAATGTGCAATATTGGTTTAGGTAAGGTGCGTGATGGAGGTGTGTGAGAAAGAGGGGGTGTGTGTGTTGTGTGGCTTGGGCTTTTAGTGAAAGAAAGGGGTTTTGTTTTTACATAACTGTCTTCAAATCTGATGGGTCTGTTGATGATTCTACCTTTGGAGGTTCTTGTGGGAAGGTAGATTTTTGTAGTGGGACTTGAGTCATTGGGTGGGGGTATTGATGGGGGTTCTCGGAGGGGCGACTTTGTGGGGGGATTTAAGTGGGGGTGTGGAGGTCGGGTACGTCATTTTGGAGGGGCTTTGGTTGGGAGTTACTTGTGTGGTAGACGTGGTGGGTGAGGAGGGGTTGGTCGTTGGCATAGGGTAGTCTTTAGGGGGAGGTTGGTTGGGGGTTTATGAGATGATGAGGTTGGTTGATGCGTGGGTGGGGTCGCAGGGATAGTGGAGGGGAAAGGGGTGGATGCCGGGGGGCTAGACGAGTGGGTAGTGAGTGGAGGTTTAATTGGGAGGGTTGGGGGTAGGAAAGTGTGTTGGGTGCATTCTTTGGTGGGGTTGGTGATTTGATGGTGGTGGAAATAGGTGGTTTTGTGGGAGTTTGGTGGGGGGGCAGATCTAGAAGGTCATTCGGGGTGATGAGGTGGGGGTTGAGAGGGGATGAGGTTGAAGGGGAAGGTATTTGCTTTCGTGGGAGGGTGGGGGTGGTTATTTTTTGGAATATAGTTAGAGGGATGATGGTGTTTGCTTGTGATTATTCGTCTTCTTTCCCTTTGTGGAGGAGAATTCGACGAAGAAGAAGAGGAGGAGGAGGATAGTGGTCTGGCAGCTCTATGGAACTTTGTTATCAGGGTGTGTTTTCTGGAGGGTTTAAAGGATTTCAGTCGTGGGCGTAAGTTGTAGCGTGAGGTGACTGGGGTAGATTGTGTGGTGCGGTTGGGTGTGTACTTGGTTTTAGGTGGGGGTGGTGGTTTTCTTACTGTGGTGCCTGGTGGAGGTACTTCAGGGCTAGACGGGAGGGTTTCTGTTGTGGTCGGGGTTGTGGGTGGAGGTTTTCGTACTTTGATATTTTGGGGAGGTACTTGACTATCAGAAGTGAAGGAATTGGTCATGGTGGAGGAAGGTGTGATAGTGGGGGCTTGGGGTTTGTGGAGGTTAGTTTGTGGGGTATGTTGAGGAATGATCGGCAGGTTCTGTGCTGGAGGGTTTAGGCCTTTAGGGGTTTGTAGGGGAACATTTATAACCTGAGTGGGAGGG
Source organism: Paralithodes platypus (assembly GCA_032716605.1). Classification (NCBI taxonomy): domain Eukaryota; kingdom Metazoa; phylum Arthropoda; class Malacostraca; order Decapoda; family Lithodidae; genus Paralithodes; species Paralithodes platypus. The sequence continues at coordinate 28,429,657 of CM064580.1, forward strand.
GTAGTAGGGTGTTCAATTCAGGGTCGGACGTGTGGGGTGGGGTAATGTCTTGTGGTTTTAGAGGTTTAAATGCTCGGACGAATCTATTTCTGAACGTGCGAGTCACGCCGTGATAATCAATGATGACTTGATAGGCATTTGGGACTTTGATGATGGTGTAGGGTCCGACATAGCGAGGGCCTAATTTGTTGGTGACAGGGAGGTTGGCTATCATTACGGTGTCATGGATGGCGAAAGGGTTTTTATCATCGGGGTTATCCTTTATGGTGTTTTGACAGGTTTGGGCGGTATGGAGGGTGTTTTGCAGATGTTGCAATGGGTCAATTGTGGAGGTGTTGGAGGGGAGGTGAGCGTGATGGTGGAACGGCAGTAACAGGGGGGGTACGCCGTAAACACGTTCATGAGGTGAAATACCGTCTTCTCGGGGACAGGTGTTCATGCCCCATTGTATCATTTTTATCTGTGATGGCCAGTCTGAGGTGTTATGAGCAATAATTTTGGTACGTAACTGGTTGTTGATGGTGCGATGGCTGCGTTCGCATATAGCATTTCCTTGAGGCCAGTACGGGGATGAGTGTTTGATCTTAATACCGCATTGTTGTGTGAACTGGTGCCAAACGTGTCCACTAAATTCGGGGGCATTGTCGGATAGAAGAGCAAGGGGAAGGCCGAATATAGGGAACACTTCTGTGGCAAGCAGTGCGGCGACTGTGGTGGCTGTGTGGTCTTTAACTGGGCAGGCTATTAAAATTTTTGAATATACGTCAACAAATGTGACGATATAGCGGTTGCCAGCGTAAGAAGGAAACGAGCCCATGCTGTCGAGGGATTGGACTTGGAACGGTTTGTTGGCAGAAATGGTACCAGCTGGGCCTGGGGTGGGTGATCTATCCTTCCCCAATAAACAAGGTTTGCAGGATTCTGTCACGCGTTGTGCAATCTTGGAGGGGTTGGGGGTCCAGTACTGATCCGCGAAGATTTTTAACATTTTCTTTTGTCCAAGGTGTATGCCGTTTCCCTCGTGGATGGCAATCATGTAGTCGTGGGCAATGGTGGGGTCTAGGACTATGTGACCGGAGTCTGTGGCAAGTTGATCTCCCCAGCGAGTCAGTTTCTTGAAGATATTTAACGGTATCCAGGGTGGTCTGATCCTTGATTCCCAAGATTGAATTAGTGAGGGGGCTGGGGGGGAATTATGTTGGTTGATGGGGGTATGTAAGAGCTCAGTGTTTTGTAAGGCGGCTAGGTTGGTGGGGGGGTCTTTCGGTACTGGCAAACGTGACAGGGCGTCTGCATTGGTGTGAAGTTTACCTGGACGATACTGTATTGTAAAATCGTAGTCCTCTAGTGTCTCTCTCCAACGTACCAAGATGGCTGAGTTGGTTTTGCACCTACGCAACCATTGCAAAGATTGATGGTCGGTTATTATATCTAGTTTCGCGCCCAACACAAATGACCTGAAGTGGTTGAGTGCCCAAATGATCCCTAGGCACTCTCTCTTGGTGGCTGCATAATTCTGTTGGGCTTGGTTGAGTGTGGAGCTGGCATACGCTATCACATGTTCCTCTCCGTCTCTTACTTGAGCTAAAACTGCACCAATGGCGTACAGAGATACGTCGGTATAAAGACGGAAAGGTTTATGGTAATCAGGGAAAGCGACAATAGGGGCTTGGATCAGCTTTTGTTTCAAAGTGTTAAAAGCGAGGTCTCTTTCAGGTGTCCAGGTGAATGTGGTGTCCTTGTCGGTGAGTTGGTGGAGGGGTCTGGCTATTGCGGCAAAGTGTGGGACGAAACGTCTGTAGTATGTGGCTAAACCTAGAAAAGAACGTACTCCTTTAACGGTGGTAGGTGGGGGTTGGTTTTGTATGGCTTGAAGTTTCTTGGGGTCTGGTGCAATGCCATGTTCAGATATTACGTGGCCGAGGAAATCTACCTTATTTCGTGCAATCTCGCATTTTGAGGGTTTCAATTTCAGCCCGGCGGCTCGGATTCTTTGAAGAACTTGTTTCAACCTGAGGGGTGTTCTTCCCAGGTTTGTGAGTACACAATGATATCGTCTAGATACGCTAGGCAGGTTTCCCAGGTAAGGCCATGTAATACCGCTTCCATCAAACGGGAGAAAGTGGCGGGTCCGTTGCAGAGGCCAAAAGGTAGGACGTTAAATTCGTAGTGGTGGCCACCACTAGTGGAGAATGCTGTTTTTTCTTGGTCCTCTGCCTTGATGGGCACTTGCCAATACCCTGCTTGCAAGTCGAGGGTAGTGAACCATCTGGATCCGTATAGGGAGTCAAGGGAATCGTCTATCCTGGGTAATGGCGTAGTGTCCTTAATGGTTACGTCTTTCAATCTCCTGTAATCTACGCAAAAACGGGGTGACCCATCTTTCTTTTTTACTAGGACAACAGGGGAAGACCAGGGGCTGATGGACGGGGTAGCAATTCCGGCCTCTAACATCTCTTGGACTTGGCGTTCCTCTTCCTGGCGTTGTATGGGATTTTTTCTACGGGATGGTTGTCTTATGGAGGGGCCTGTGGTGTTAATGATGTGTTGTTCAACATCGGTCTGTCCAATTTCAGTGGGTTGTTGGGCAAATACGTCACTGAACTCTAGCAATAGTTCGTACATGCTGTGTTTTTGGTGGTCGGATAATGTGTCAGGGAGAGGGGGTAATTTGAGACTGGTAGGGGTTTCATTGGTATCTATGGGGAGGTCATCAAATGTTTCGAGGTCTCCTATGATGAGGCCTTTTGGTAATGTCAGGGATTCTTCAGAGATATTGGCCACTAGAATGTGGTTTATGCGAGCGGAAATGTTGGGGGGTTGTAGGAGGCAACGATTGGGGTTGGTGGACGTGGTAGTGGGGGAAAATATCATGTGAGTTTGGGGTATGGGTCGAAGGTTAACCCATTTTTGATGGCGGGGGGGAATTTGACATTTATCTTGAACTACAGCTGGGCTAATGATGGTGGGGGACCGACTGGTGAGCAGGTGCTCGGTACGCATGAGGGGGGGGGGGGAATCACTTTGGTGGGGGTCACGCGTGAGGGGGGGATTAACGGCGCGTGTGGGAGGATCAGAGTGGTGAGGTGTGAGTGATTTAGAAAACGGAATTTGTTGGTGGGACTGCGGAGGGTTGGTGGGGGAAGAGTTAGGTATAGAACATGGGTTATTGGTGGAGGACTGATGTACTGATTTGTGGTTGTTAAAAGGACGAATTTGGGGAGTTTTGTCGGTGGCAGTGACGGTTTGTTTAGAGGTTATATGGGATTGGTGGGTTTGTCTGTCACGAGGGGGTGAGTCAAGTGTGGGGTTTTGAAGTTTTTTAGGGGTGTGAATTGTGTGGGGGTGGAAGGGAGCTACTGACGGAAAGCTGTCACAAGGGAAATTTTGTTGGTTGTGGAATAGCTGAGCATTTCTGGGGGCATGGGGAAAACATTGTTGTGTACATAGGTTGGCATTTTCCCTGGAAACATGTGTACATAAATATTTGGTAGAATGGTTTTTACATACATAAGAGTCTGTCCTGGAAACATGGGAGGATTGATCCTGGACAGAGTTAGGAGAAATGGGGGGGTTTACATCATTGAGTTGCTTGGACTTGTCTTCTTTCGTTTGTTGAGGCATTTTTTCAACGGAATGAGTGATATTTTGAGAGAACTCGGGGCAAGGGGGGGGGAGGGGGGGGTAGGAGTTACCTTAGTGCTAGCTGCAACTTGGTAATCTTGACTCAGAGTTTGTTGAGGGTGGAGGTGTTTTTTCTTTTTGTGAACTGGTTTCTGCGTGATTGGTTTGTCAGAGGCTTTGGGTTGGATTTTTTTTTTGAATGAGATCAGCCTCTGGCCGCAGTCAACCTGGGCCTGGAGTTTTTGAAGGAGGTCAAGTCCAAGGAAACCGTCGTAATGTTTACAGTGGTAGGAAAATACTGTGAATGAGTGATAACAACGGGCATGGGGGGCAGGAGTAGTTACTGACAGGGGCAAAGTGTCTCCTAGGAGGTTTAAGTAGGTATCAGCAGCTGAGATTAGTTCTGATTTGGTAGGTAACAAGGGGCCAAATAGTCGGTGGTGTTGATCATAATAAGACTTGAACAAACACGACTTAGCAGCTCCCGTGTCGATTAACAAGCGGACAGGAATGTCCTTGATTTTGGCCATGTAGTAAATGGGGGCAGTGCGATCAGTTATGGCGTCCCCCGCCGAGGCCATCGTGGGCGGGGGATACTTTAAAAATCCTGGGAGTCGGTATCTACCTCCTCCAGGGTTTCCTCGGTATCGTCTGAGGTCATGATATGGGCTATGTCTTCGGTGTGCATTTCCTCCATTTCTTCCTCTTGTCCCAACTCCTCTTCATTTACAGAAATGCGAGGAGTAAAGGGGCGAGGTTTGGCAGAGTCACGAATTTGATGGAGGGCACACTTAGCACTACAGGCAGGGAAATCATAGGGGTTGATAATCACTAATGTAGGGTTCTTACTTTGGTAGGTGTTGTAGGTTTTGTTCCGGTTGAAGATTCTGCGTGGCTGGGTAGGTTGGAACCGGGGCCTACTGGGTTGGGGCTTGCCGGAAGGGTAGGTAGGTTTGTTGTGGAAGGATGAGGATGGGTAGGCATTCTTGGAGTTGAAGGTTTGAGCCTTGGGGTTTTGGTTGTCGAGGTGCTGCGGGTGTGTGGGGAACCTCTTGATTACAGCGATTTGGGTGGGTGTTTCTGTGCGCACGGCCAAAATACGTCGGATCGTGATGAGATCTTTTTGATATCCGACGAAATCGTGCACACGGAAATGATCCTTTACTGCTGAGGGCAATCTTGATACAAGGTTGACCAGAATCTGCTGTTCTTGCTGGATTCTGGTCAATGTGGGGAAAGACACTTTGATATGTTGGGCGATCTTATTCACTGTGGCGTCTAGATCGCCTTCGAATTTAGTGTCTTGGATACGGGTGTGGGCCACGAAAACGCCCAACGAAGGCTTAATGGCCTCTATCACTATTGGGCAAAATTCGTCCCATGTGAGAGTAGGGTGCACTTGGTAGCCATCCAGGGAAACGGCTTTTCCCAGGTGCGTTAATGTCACGGCTATATTTTCTGCGTCCGTGGTATAAACTAGGTCAAGTATGGGTTTCACTATGTCCATGAACGTTTCGATCTCGTAAGTCTCCCCATCATAATGTGGGATGGGGATGTGAGAACGGTGCGCCATGATGTTATCGTGTTCTGGCTGTTCCAAACTTGCAATGTAATGCAACCTTTTATCCGAATCAAGAACCACCGCTGCCACCAATGTTATGCCCTGTTTTTCTACAGGATTAACTTGAGTAATGTGAGTTCTAACTGACTGGGTATAGAAGGCTCCATGCACAAAACAAGGTATGAGGAATAGAAAACACAAAATAAGCACACAGTAACAAGACACACGATCACGTTTATTGATGTACACACTTCTATAGTTTTCTTGATGATGATTAATATGAAGCATAAGAAGATATGAATACTCGTACAAGACAAATGATAGAATTGAACAACACTAGCATTAAGGGGACCGACCGGTTAATTTAGGCTTAAAAAACTTGAAATCCTGAAAATACCAATAGGTGTTTACTCAACAAGAGTCAACATCCCTTCATAAGCCAGTGAAATGTTATTAGTGAAAACCCATTGGAAATCGTTTTTTTTATGTTTTCCAAACTTTTCCTGTAATTCTAAAAACGTTATATAGCGAACTTTGAAATTAACATGCTCAGTAACTACTGGTCGTACGAGGAGCATAACTATATAAATCAAAAGAGCGAACCTCCCATACGCTTTATCTTCTACTTTGCCATGTTCCTGCGTAAAATATTGTAAATCTAAAAAACAAAAGTAAAAATGTTCACCTAATTACCTTAGACTTTCACCTGTTTTTCTCGGAACCTATATTGCCGCACTATCGGATGTTATTCTACAGTTATTATTGGACCTATAGGAATGGTGTATATACCATTGGAAAGGTAATTAAAAACACAAAAAGGCCTATAAAGCCAATTTACTCTATTAATTTTTTGTTTTCACAATATGTCGTCAAAGTTGTAATTTTCTATAAATATATTTGCCTGAATCCGTAATCACCTAAATCGAACAAATACACAAAATATATAAAATGTGTTTTATAGAAACTAAAGATACACCTTTTGTGAGTTGTTTGATCACATAAAACATGTGCTATGGGGATTTCTGTAGGAGTTTAACATTTTCTGCAGTGCTATGATTTTCAACGTTTTTTTACCTAAATTGCAAGAAAAAAGCAAAAATAAAATAAAATAAAAACAATTTTGATCTAGTTTTATGGTCATATACACCTGTGTACACCTGTGAGTTATGAAAGAAATACTATCAAGAGCAGTGGATGTTGGTGTATCGCTGAAAAGGGAGGGAATTGAGTGGAAGCTACCTATACTGCTGTTTGCGGATGATACAGTTCTGATGAATGATAATGAATGGGAGTTGCAGGGTCTGGTAAATGAGTTTGGAACAGTGTGCGAAAAACGGAATTTGAAGGTAAATACGGGGAACAGCAAGGTTATGGTCTTCGAAAGGGGTGAAGTCACAGAGTGTGAGGTGAAGCTGAACGGTCAGGCTATGGAGATCGTCAACTCTTTTAAGTATCTGGGCAGTGTGTTGAGTAAAGATGGGACTATGGATGAAGAGGTGCGGGAGAGGGTACAACAGGGGAAGAGAGTTGTAGGAACGCTAAAAGCAGTAACAAGAAATAGGGTGGTCAGTATGGAAGTGAAGAAGTCCTTGCATGACAGTGTGGTAATCCCGACACTGACTTACGGAAGCGAAGCATGGACGTTGGTTGAGAGACTCAGACCAAGAGTGAGAGCAGTGGAAATGAATTACTTAAGGAGTGCGTGCGGAGTTACATGGAGGGATAGACAGACTAATGAGGAAGTAAGAAGGAGGTGTGGTGTGGAGGTAGATGTGCTGGAAAGTGTGAAAAGGAACAACTTGAGATGGTTCGGCCATATGGAACGTATGGAAAGCGAGAGAATGACTAAGAGGGTGTATGAGAGCGAGGTGGAGGGACAGAGGGGGAGAGGTAGACCGAATATGAGGTGGAAGGATGGAGTGAGGAAGTACATGAACGAAGGTGGTGCTGGTTGGGGGGAGGGGCGTCGACTGACTGGGGACAGAGGTGCATGGGGGCGGTTCGTTCGTGGCCACCCCTTCGGGGATCACGGCGTCAGGCAATAGATAGATAGATAGATCTGTGCCAAATTTCATTTAAATTGAAAGTAAGACCTGGAAGTTTGTAATTAACCGGTCGGTCCCCTTAAGTGGATCTGGATGGAGCCTAGTCTCCCACTTCCAACGTTCAGGTATTAATCTTCTGATCACTGGCTTTATTCACAAGTTTATATACTGGAGACCATAAATGTTACTTATAGATTCATATTCACTGTTAGATTTATCACTGGTAGCTCTGGTGCACAAGTAGTAGTTCACAGACTAGATTAGACACGCGTATTTTAGAGCACGGGAATTCTAGTAACCTCAGGGGGGTACTGATCTAAGTCTTATATTCTTGTATCAGAAACACATAGAACGCAAATCAGTGGGCGAACATCAGATATCACTAGGGTTTCACTTCTATGTAATAATATCTGGATATATGGGTAATTACGAGAGTTAATATCGCCTGTTAATTAATAAACACTGATACGCTTAGCACTTCCTAATTGAATGGTTATATATGAATTATACTGGGGCAAAGATATAGCAACTTCATAGAAATATTAATAAGTGAGTCTCTAAATAGCACTGTAACACTGTAGCACTGATAGAGTGAATCTTGGGTAGTATTTGATTGGTCTGGTCCTGGTTATCTTGCGTCCGTGATGTTGGGGGCTAACGACTGGTTCCGCGGCCGTCCAGATGGTCCTTATGTAGAAAGTTCTCAAGACGGATCTCTTAGCGATCGTTGCTGGTTACACTCTTATATACCCTCTGGTTTCTAGACCTGAATCACAGATATTAGGATCTTCCTGTCAATCTGGATCGGAATTAACGCCAAGCGCATCTCACGTCGATCACTCGGCTTCCCGGTCTGTATGAAGGTTATAAGGTGTACGTAGATTTCTTTTACGTGGACAGATCCTTCTATCTAAATCTGCCACGGAGTCTGCAGGCTCTGGAACTCAATTCTCAGGAACAAACAATGATAGATCTAGAGGTCAACACAAGGGACCAGCCACTGTTTGGTGTCTATCTTTCAACTGATTTTACTGGGGGCTGGAGCTCGGTTTATAGGTTCGGTTTTGGACCCTGTAGGCAATAGGGATCTCGAGTTTTGATGGACTTATTTGAGCTCTCAATTGATACGAGAACTAGGTAAGGTGGTGATTACTGTTGTGGCACATGGCTGTATGGAGCCTTCATAATGTGATATAACTGAGCCTTAGTAAGAGGTACTATTTTGGCTATACTGGAAGTATTTAGGGGAGAGAGACTGGATCTACTTTGCGAGGAGGTTTGGGGACATCTTTGATAGGAGCGTCTCTCTTAGATTGCTCAGTCTTCATTCTATGGTATAGCTGAGGTGCTAATTTGGTTATCGGAGTATGCAAGAAAGGTTAATGGGTTATTGTGGGTTAATAGAGGTTAGTAAGGGTGTTAGTCATACATGGTTAGTTCATTGATAGGAAGAATTCCTGTGCTACCTGGCAATGACCCGGAAGTCAAAACAGGGGTCAGGTGTACCTCCGCAGGGGTATGGGTCTCCCTCCTCGGGTGGGTGAAAGGGGTAGGCGCGCGTCCTCTCTCTGTGATGGTCGTCTGGGCGGCTGTGGCTGGGGGCTTGCCATATTACAAGTGTTTGTAATAACCCTCTGTTTATGAGACAGATGTGGGTGTTCGTAATACCAAAACCGAAGGTGCCTTGATCAGCTGGTTTAATTGGTTGGGTTGTTAATTGCATGGTTTGTTGGATGTGGTAGAGACTGGGTTGCTAACTCTGCCACATTTATCTGGACGTATGGCAATAGAGGTTAGTCACTGGCGAGGCGGCTAGCCTCGCACTGACGATCATTTGGAACAGGGTTGTGAATGGATTGTGAGGGAATAGATGGCATGCAAAGGGTTAGTAAAGTTCTAATGGTGTTCCTTCCTACTGGGGGAAGGTAGGCTGGATAGGAGTATATATACAAAAGGTTTGAGAATGTTAGTAACGGAAAAGTTAAGGATATTCAGGGGGTATGGTGGAGAGGCTAGGTCAGTAGGGAGTCGAGGAGCGTGGGGGGTTAACGAGAGGGAGAGGGTTAAGGGGGGCTACATGGAAGTTTGACCCTAAGGTCTCTGGGCGTAGGGGTGGCATTTAGGCTACAGTTGGTATCTTAGACTGGGGGTTAACGACAGGGAAGGTAGGTTAATCAAACGCTACCGGGGGATGAGCAATAGGTGGTGGTATATGAGTCTGGAAATTATAGAATCATGTGGACTGTGGGGAAGATGAGGTTAGCTGTAGGTGTGTGCTTGACTGTGGATAAAAGTAGAGAAAAACATAGTTTATTATTACTTGTCAATACGATGGGTTATGGACACTATTAGTTGGCACAATTTCTTGCTGATCTAGTTGTCCCTGGGAACTGCGTTTTCTATGAAATATATACCAAAGAAAGCGGCAGTTCGTAGGGGTAGCTTCGTTATTGTTTCGTGGTAGATATGCGTCGAGACAATGGTAAAAGAGGGTTATCTATACAATCTCTGGTTGGGGTAAGAATTAGAGTTACTGCATGGTTGCTAACATCTTCAGTCATTATCTCTGTCTAGGTCTTACAGGAATAATGGTTATATATACAATGGTGTACCCGTGGGTATCATCGTGTACTTAATCTAGGGGGGGGGGGAGGGGGCAGGGGTTCTTACATAAGATTCCCTGGTTTGATGAACATGGAGTAGAATTGGGCAATACAGGAACAATGGAATTTCCTATACCATCTCGTCTGTGCAGGAATATAGTTACTGGATTGCTCGCGGCATCTTCAGTCGTGAGATCTGGCAAGATAGGGCAGGCATAATGGTTGCACGATGGTGTACCTGTGGGTATTATAGTTTCTTATCAATTATGACATGGGGGTTAACATATTACTTCTCGGATGGAAGAACATACATAGACTTATGGGGGCGGTTTGTCTTCAGAAACTTAGTCTGGCAAGACAAGGTATTTTAGGGTATGTTGATATTGATATCTTAACTTAGGGACAGGGCATTGGTGTATTAAATTAAGGTGTATTCATGTTCATCATCATGTAGGTAGAGTCTGGCGGGTAAGAGGTGTAGGACACGAGGGGTAGTGGATACGCGAGGTGGGGGAAGGGTCAGTGGTTAGAAGTGATAGGCAGGTGTGGTTTGGAGCTGCTTAGCCCTGCGGGCTTCGGCCTGTCTGAACTGGTTGGCTTGGTGCCTTCTCTCCTTTCTCACGCTGATCTATTGGGCGTCTGCTCTCACCTGGTCCTTTCGTTCTGTGGGCCTTTCCTTCGGGTGTTTCTGTTCCCGTTTCTTTGTTGTTCTCGCTCGTGGCTTCCGTGGTGGGCTTCTCGTTCTGGGGCATTTTACTTATAGTGGACACCGCCTATCAAGGGTCTCTATGTTAGCCGGGTTGTGCCTCGTCACTAATAAAGATCCCTACAATAGGATTTTTGATCTCACAGACAGTATATTCAATTACGGGATGCCGTTCGTCCTACTGAATGGAGGGTTAATGATAAGACTTCTAAAGTTGGGATGCCAGTGCTTAAGAAGCCTTAAAATTGCTTAACTCTTCTAAAATATCCTGACCTGGTATTGAGGATTACTGTGAGGGATCCTTCCTAACCCATAGGATGGTAAGGGCATGAAGAGATATCCTTAAAGAGGTCTATAGACCCCTCTTGTTCTGATGGTCAAGATATCTTCTTTCTGAATCAATTTACTAAGTGATGCGGTGATGCTTATATCGAAAATACATCTCAACTGCAAAGGTACTTCATCAATGGTTAATTAAATAATTATATCATATACAGGTGAGCTCAATAAAGCCTTGGGAAACAATAATTGTGTTCAAGGAAAAGAGTTCCTTAAATCTTAACTTGAGCGGAATGCTTGGTGTCGTGTGCACACAAAGTGAAGAGGTATGAGATGCGCATTGGAGTATTTTAACTGTCTTTGTAGCGCAATGGATAAATGCACTGAATTTCGGTGTGAGCATCCTAGGTTCGAATCCCTGGACTGCCACATGTATTTGTTGATTTCATTAATTGAGTTTAGGAGTAAAGTCGGTTGGTGGAGGTAACATAATAATTTATCATGCTCATTCCTGGGGGTCTGAAATGAAGATCTATTTATGTATCATTGTTAGTAGGATTTATGCTGATAATGATTCATAAAACATATCATGGTAAGTTATCTATTAAGATAGTATTTACGTAGGCTTCATTCCCAGAACGTGTTGGTATGCCTGAGAGGTTTAGCACGTGAGCCGCCCATTTAAGGCGCGTGTGAGAGAACACCAGCGCCGTTCGGCGTGGTGTCGACTTTGGTACTATTGTATAAACATAATATCTTATTAGAAAGAAGAACATGTGGTTTGTATAATTAGAAGAGGTAATCAGAGTAGCCTATAACAAGAAGGCATATATATATGTGTGTGTACGAAACGATGTCCCAAAGGTCTATTGAGGTATTATTTTATATTAGCTTTGCATAATCAGGTTTTAACAAAACATCATACATATTCATTTCATACTGGTTGGTTATATTATTACTATGTCTAATACATATTATTCACAAATCATAATTAATCATATCCTTATTTTTATACATGGTATATCTTAGTCTAGAGAGGAATACACGTGAAGAACATAATTATGTGGTGTCTTAGAAAGGTTGACGGAACACTATTATCTTCTTCGGGGATGTGATGGGGCGAATCGTCTTGCCCGGCGTGGTTGGACATTCCTTCTTCGGTGTTTCCCTCTTCAGCATAGCGATTCTTCCATTTCGGAGTCTCGCTACTGCTGCAGACCCTTGAGGTGTTGTGTTGGTTGTTGATGTCCTCGTCCTTGTCTTTTCTTTCTTCAGCTCTTCCAGTCCCTTTTTCTTTCTGGGTCTTCCTCCTTCTACTTCTTCAGTCTCCTCTGCTTGGGGCTCTCTCCTTTTCCGGGGTATTTTAATATATATATACATACATCCATGCAATGCGAGCAAGGGATTTAGTTCTTAAATCTTATTGCGACCTCCATCACTTGATCGACGGTGTGTGTGGGGAGGAAATGAAACTATAAATATTGGGGAGAGAAGGCAAGGAAGGATTGAGCAAGGAAGATGGGTAGGGAGGAATGGAATAAAGGAAGGAGAAATTAAGATAGATGGGAAGCAATGGAATAAAGGAAGGAGAAATTAAGATAGATGGGAAGCAATGGAAGGAAGGAAGGAAGGGAAGAAGAAAAGAAGATGTAGTTTTATGAAGGTCTAGGAAGGAAACTAAAAACATAAATAATAATAATATATAAATAAACAAACCGACCACAATATAAACCCTATCCCCTTAACCACAATATTGTTCGTAATTCTTGTCGCAGCCTTCCCCATGACGGTATTTATGAGTGTTGTGGGCGTGGTATTAAGGGAGCCCACCTCGCTTTTGTTATCTTTCTCTCCCTCTCACTTTGGCTTGTATCCATTCGGCCCCATTCAGCCTACTGTTTTAAGACGTTTACCCCCATCCAGGTATCAATATTTTCCTGGCGAGCGGTAGCGAGTCACCATATTCCTATTTTTGTTTTGACATCAAGCTAAATTTGTACATTTTTCGATAGAAAAATTTCTCCGGCGAAGCCGGATTTCTCCATACAATGCTGGCTAGCTATCGCTCGCCAGGAAGAAATCAACACCTGGATGGGAATAAACGTCTTAAAACATTTGGCTGAATGGGGCCGAATGGATACAAGCCAGGAAAAGAGAGAAAAGGAGATAAAGATAAAAAAAGAAGCTGGTGACCCCCCTTAAACTGTAAATATACGAGGAGTGTGAGGGAGGGGGTGAAACACTAACGAGGCTAAACATGGGGGAGAAGGGGGATCAGAACAACGACCCTTCTCCCCTTAACCATAACTTTCTTGGTCATTATTGTTGCAGCTTCCACATGACGATATTTACGAGTGAAGAGAGGAGGGAGGAGGAAGGGGGGGGGGGGGGAGGAGGAGGAAGGGAAGGAAGGAGGGGGGGGGGGGAGAGAGGGAGGGAGTGTGGAAGTTAGGGTGGGAAGGAGGGAAAGTGGAAGGTAGGGAGGGAGGGAGAGAAGAGTAGGTAGGGAGGAATGAAGGGAGGGAGGGAAGGAGAGAGAGAGAGGGAGGGAAAGTGGAAGGAAGGAATGAGGGAGGGGGGAGGGAGAGTGGAAGTTAGGGAGGGAGGAATGGAGGGAGGGGTGAAAGAGGTAAGAGAGGTAAGAGAGGAAGGAAGGAAGGAAGGAAGGAAGGAAGGAAAGATGGAGAGAGAGAGAGAGAGGGGAGGAGGAGGAAGGTAAGTAGGTAGGGAAAGAGGAAGGGAGGGAGGGAGAAAGGAAGGAAGGAGGGAGGAAGAAAGGGACAGCAGATAAGAGCCCTCAACAATAACACTCCTATCTACTTAATTAAATATCGCAATATCGTATGCTAAATAAATTATGTATGTTGCTAACGAGTAAACGAATATATAATTAATAAATTATGTATGTTGCTAACGAGTAAACGAATATATAATTAATAAATTATGTATGTTGCTAACGAGTAAACAAATATATAATTAATAAATTATGTATGTTGCTAACGAGTAAACGAATATATAATTAATAAATTATGTATGTTGCTAACGAGTAAACAAATATATAATTAATAAATTATGTATGTTGCTAACGAGTAAACAAATATATAATTAATAAATTATGTATGTTGCTAACGAGTAAACAAATATATAATTAATAAATTATGTATGTTGCTAACGAGTAAACGAATATATAATTAATAAATTATGTTGCTAACGAGTAAACAAATATAAAATTAATAAATTATGTATGTTGCTAACGAGTAAACAAATATATAATTAATAAATTACGTATGTTGCTAACGAGTAAACGAATATATAATTAATAAATAAATTATGTATGTTGCTAACGAGTAAACGAATATATAATTAATAAATAAGCAATTGAAATATCTTAGCTTGATGTTGAAATGTATACATAAAGTCAAATTCCACCAATATGTATTTCAGGTGATCCCTTATGGGGGCCCACCTCTCTTTTTGTTTTTTTTTCTCTCTCTCTCTGGCTTATATCCATTCGGCCTCATACAGCCTACTGTTTTAAGACGTTTATCCTCCGGATTTCTCCATACAATGCTGGCTCGTTATCACTTGCCAGGAAGAAATCGACACCTGGATGGGGATAAAGATCTTAAAGCAGTAGGCTGAATGGGGCCGAATGGATACAAGCCAGAGAGAGAGAAAAAAGAGACAGAAAAAGCAGGTCACCCCCCTTAACCTGCCAGCCAAGCAATATACTTAAGTGCCCCAATAAACAAGGGGGGTCAATATAATAACTTATATAAATTGGTTCGTAAATTGGCTCATTTTGGGAGAGTGCCGGTCTTACAGGCTTTATTATTTTATTTATTATGTATTTATGTATTATGTATTTTATGTATTATTTATTTTATATTTTATTTTATGTGTCGGGTATATACTGTTACAATAATGGGGCTAAACGTGAGGGAGAAAGGGTAGAGTTAGACCGATAACCTCCCCTTTATTCATCTCTCTCTCTCTCTCTCTCTCTCTCTCTCTCTCTCTCTGTCTCTCATATCACCAGTAATTTCCACACGTAAGCATGAGTTTACTTACATAAATCCACACACACACCCACACAGTTACATATATATACACACACACACACCATCAAACACATGCAAATCAGCCCCAACACACGACAATTAAGTTTTGTTTTGACCATTTCCAGCCTCCTAGCATTGTTGTTGTGCAAAACCTTCCCACCGGCCCCTCCCTTTGAGTCTTGTTGCTTGTAATAATATACCCGACGTATACAGACTAATAACACACATAACAAAGCCACTCCAACATCTTCCTCTCTCTCCAGCACCCCTTCTCCCCTCTCTACACTCTTCAGAAAATAGGAAAAGTACAAAGTAGAGCTACGAGGTGCCGTTGTAAAGGTTTATCCCTCAATACCTTCACCTTCACCTGATACCCAAGGTTTTGATGGAAGAACGGAAAGGCCTGACACTTGACTTACAATATACAAACTAATGAGGCTAAACATGAGGGAATAGGGGGTCCAGAAATAAACAAAACACTTTCCTTTTAAGAGCCGTATTAAACAAAGCATGACATAAAAGTCCTCCCTTAACCCCTTCTTTACCGGCGACGTCTTTTGTTCTTTATTCTGGCTATTATTAGACGATTTTAGTCAGCTTTGGACGGACGTCTAGCCATTAAAAAACTACAGGCTATCTCAGTTAATCCTTTTAGCTACCATATATCCTTCCTGAGCTACATAAAATCGTCTAAATATAGCTGAAATCAAATAAATAAGATGGTAGTGGAAGGGTTAACATTTTGCTGTCTTTTAAAAGCCATTTGTAACAAAGCATGACATCAAAGTCCTCCCCCTTAAAATGTTTACATAATAGCGTAGGTCTTTGAGATTCTTGTGAGAAACTTAGGGAATGCTGTTAGTTTTGTCTTGCAACTTATTTTAAGAGGACATTTGTAGTTTGTTCTGTAGACCTCCATCAAGCTTAAAATACCCCCCCCCCCCCTAGACCGCGACCAAAGGCCGGTTTCTCCTATATTACAGGCTCGCTATCACTCATTAGGAAATAATCGACACCTAAGTAGCACGAAAGGTCCTATAATTGACAGAAATGGGGCAAAATGTCTTAAAATCGCCAAACAAATGGGGCAAGCGTCTTAAAATATCAAAACTATTGGAGATGAATATGTGGGAGAAGGGGGTCCAGAAAAATACTTATGACGTGAAAATCTCTCCTTAACCCCTTCAGCACCATGACGCCTTTTTACCTTTAATACTGGCTAATATTATATGATTTTATGCAGCTTAAGAAGGACTAAGAGGGTTTATTGAGATCGTATTTACCCCTTCGATTCCTAGAGGTAGGTTTCTAAGCTAAAGAAAATCGTCTTATGGTAACCAGAATAGGATGAAAATTAAGTCATCGTCTGAAGGGGTTAAACGGTAGATGTCAACCAGTGCCACACCAACCAGGGCCAACAAAAAAACCAGTGGCAATCTATAGTACTAAGCGTAATATAATGAATAGGAGGAGGAGGAGGTGTTTGTGAGAGTTAGCTGGATTACTCTCTGTGTAGGTGAGGCACAAATTGAAATAGTGCTAAGCTAACTCGACCTCAGGGTGTTAAACTGGAGTAATTGTGTGTGAAGACTTGAATGAATATGAGAAGGAATACAAGAAAATTAGCATGACCTAGCATTGTTTTGGGTATGAAGACTTTAACAAATATTAGAAGGAATACAAGAAAACTAATATGGCCTAGCATTATTTTGGGTATTTCATCACTTCCAAAGACATAATTTGAACTATAAACCTTAATTATATCTATACCTATACAATAATAAAGATTAGAAATATCGGATTCGGATTTCGTTTGAGAGTCATATGGATACAGTGGTCAGGTCTGTTGATATACACAGAGGGATTAATTTGTTACCTTCGTCAATAAACGCAAACACACTCGATAAACACAAACAATTACATAGGTCAGAGGTCTATTTGATTACGCTGGTACAATTGACCACTTGCGAGTTTCGTTCTATAAGAAAGTTGGAGCTGTAGACATCGATATTTAGCAGAATTACCAGCTATAATACGGTTTTAGTAAATTTATTAATACACAAAACCAAATTCAACATACTATTTATCCACCAGAAACCTACATAATTACTGTATTTGTGTTTAACATCAATGTTTACAGCTCCAACTTCCTTATAGCCTGAACTCACAAGTGGCCGTTTACATTTGATTGCACTGTTCATTATTGCAGGAATTAAACATTATTATTTAAAAAAATCGAAGCTTTGTTCATATGATATCCACAATTTTGTATAACTGTCTTGATGGTGTAATGGTTAGAGCGTGTAAGTTCTGTATGTGATATCCTAGGTTTGAATCCTGGGAGAATCACATGCTTTCATAAATTTCATTTGGGGTGTTCCTGGTGTTAAGAACGATGTTAAAAATATACCGATACCCTTTTCTACAACTTCGTAACACCATATATAAGTTTTCTTTGTCAATCCTTGTGAGTTATCATAATTAAATCTGGGCAGATGTATAACCTAGAGGGAGATTCGAGGTTCGAGTGGAGAAGGCTGACTCGAGAGCCGTGCGACCTCTCCCTCTGATGGCTTGCGGGCGACTGGCATAGGCCGCATAGCAGCCATAGCTGGATGAGTGGAGGAGACAATAATGAGGATGGTGGTGCTGGGTTTGAGCTAGATCCTTTGCTATAGGACCTTCTTTCTCTTAACCCATTCAGTACCGTTGCCGTACTTTTAACTTTATTCTGACTATGTTCAGACGATTTTATCCAGTTTGAAAAGAGCCCCCAGCATTTAACAGGTATTGAACTATCTCATTTCACCCTATTTACTGCCAAAGGTCCTTTTTAAACTGCATGAAATCGTTTAAATACAGGTAGAATATAATTATAAAGACGTCGCCGGTACAGTTGGTGTTAATATATATATATACACACATTTATATTGGTCAAACGTGACGCCATCTCATCGTTAATTTTCCTTTACCTGAGATTTACCGTTGATTATTTCTGAGATTTGCCGTTGATTATTTCAGTCTGTTTATAGAGGTAACTGAGCATTTGAAGAAGTTTATTGTATAATATATTTGTGTGGATAAATAATAAAGCCGTTTTTGTTATATTTTATTATATACCAGTTAGCCGCATAACATGGATCTAAGAACAACCAATGTGTTATGTTATTAAGAGAACATCATCACGTTTATCAACAACACTAGTAGAATATCAATATGTCACTAAGATCTTCAATTGGGCATATATATATTTAAAGATTGAAGATGTTATGAAGACCTTCTGACATAGATATATTTGTTATAGTGATATTGATGTCTTCGAACACTCGTATTTATATATTAGAACGTCAAAATCTGCTATAATAGTTTGTTTTTTTGTTTTTTAGGCTGGTAGTGTAATCCAAGAGGAATTTTAATGATATGGTGCCACAGTGAATCGACCATTATAGGGTTTATTTAGTTTATGATCCACAATCATTGTACTTGCTTTTAATTCGTTTTTAGCGCCATAATTATTGTTGTTGTTTTTATGAATGATGTTATTTGGGGTTTCATAGTCATATAATTAGAATATAGAAGATTTTTTTTTTTTTGGCAGAGTTGATATTACACCGCCAAATATTATTATAGGCTTAAGAAAAGTATGAAAACAAGTAATTGAGATGTATATAACAACACTCACTTATATAGGTATGTGGGTAGAAATCAACCTATATAAATATGGATGGAAAGGTCGATCACTAACAATATAATCTACTAATTCAATATACCTTTTATATACCCATGAATTTTGACAGTGTAATAGAATGGTTTGTTGCAAGTTTTCAATATACGTTTTCCACAAGAGAGAGAGAAACCCATTCAATACGATGGTGATATTCAGGCCACAGTTAGATAGCTATACTAAGCTTAGAAAGGACATGTGTGGGATTCAGAGGGTCCTATATAATAACTAATGCTTAATAAATCCGTCTAATTGTTGCCAAAATATATACAGCATGTATATATATATATATATATATATATATATATATATATATATATATATATATATATATCCCTTTCAGTATTATTTCATGTTGTTCTGGCTGTTATTAAACACACTATTAATTATGATAGATGTTTACCCCTTTGATATCTTAAGATACTTCCTGTGATGAATAAAATCTTATTATAATAGTCAGAATAGGATGGAAAATGCGCCATACCACTGAAAGGTTTAAAGTGTCACCATCGTACGGAAGGGGTTTATTGGGTCGGTCCTAGAGGGTCATACAGTAGCTTGGATCCTTAGCACAAAGGGGTTGAGGGAGCAGCAGTTGTAGGCGCAGCAGTAGTAGGTGCGGCAGTTGTAGGTGCGGCAGTGGTAGGGGCAGCAGTTGTGGGCGCAGTAGTGGTAGGGGCAGCAGTTGTGGGTGCGGCAGTGGTAGGGGCAGCAGTTGTGGGCGCGTCAGAGGTAGGGGCGGCAGTGGTAGGCGCTGCAGTGATAGGGGCAGCAGTGGTAGGCGCGGCAGTGGTAGCCCCTACCCCTACCAGGTAGGCAGTGGTAGGGGCAGCAGTGGTAGGGGCGGCAGTGGTAGGGGCGGCAGTGGTAGGCGCAGCAGTTGTGGGCGCGGCAGTGGTAGAGGCAGCAGTGGTAGGGGCGGCAGTGGTAGGGGCGGCAGTGGTTGGCGCAGCAGTTGTGGGTGCGGCAGTGGTAGGGGCAGCAGTTGTGGGCACGGCAGTGGTAGGGGCAGCAGTGGTAGGGGCAGGAGTGGTAGGGGCGGCAGTTGTGGGGGCGGCAGTGGTAGGCGCAGAAGGTGTTGGCGCAGCAGTAGTAGGTGCGGCAGTTGTAGGTGCGGCAGTTGTGGGCACGGCAGTGGTAGGGGCAGCAGTGGTAGGGGCAACAGTGGTAGGCGCAGCAGTGGTAGGCGCACCAGTTGTAGGTGTGGCAGTTGTGGGTGCGGCAGTGGTAGGCGCAGCAGTAGTAGGGGCAGCAGTGGTAGGCGCAGCAGTGGTAGGCACGGCAGTGGTAGGCGCAGCAGTAGTAGGGGCAGCAGTGGTAGGCGCAGCAGTGGTAGGTGCGGCAGTTGTAGGTGCAGCAGTTGTGGGAGCGGCAGTGGTAGGCACAGCAGTAGTAGGGGCACCAGTGGTAGGCGCAGCAGTGGTAGGCGCGGCAGTGGTAGGTGCGGCAGTTGTCGGAGCGGCAGTGGTAGGCGCAGCAGTAATAGGGGCAGCAGTGGTAGGCGCAGCAGTAGTAGGCACGGCAGTTGTAGGTGCAGCAGTTGTGGGCATGGCAGTGGTAGGCGCAGCAGTAGTAGGGGCAGCAGTGGTAGGCGCAGCAGTGGTAGGCGAAGCAGTAGTAGGGGCAGCAGTAGTAGGGGCAGCAGTGGTAGGCGCAGCAGTGGTAGGCGCAGCAGTAGTAGGCGCAGCAGTAGTAGGGGCAGCAGTGGTAGGCGTGGCAGTGGTAGGCGCAGCAGTAGTAGGCGCAGCAGTAGTAGGGGCAGCAGTGGTAGGTGTGGCAGTTGTAGGCGCAGTGGTAGTAGGGGCAGCATTGGTAGGTGCAGCAGTAGTAGGCACAGCAGTAGTAGGGGCAGCAGTGGTAGGGGCGGCAGTTGTGGGCGTGGCAGTGGTAGGCGCACAAACAGTAGGGGCAGCAGTGGTAGGCGCAGCAGTAGTAGGGGCAGCAGTTGTAGGTGCGGCAGTTGTGGGCGCAGCAGTGGTAGATGCAGCAGTAGTAGGGGCAGCAGTGGTAGGCGCAGCAGTGGTAGGCGCAGCAGTAGTAGGGGCAGCAGTGGTAGGCGCAGCTGTAGTAGGGGCAGCAGTGGTAGGCACAGCAGTGGTAGGTGCAGCAGTAGTAGGGGCAGCAGTGGTAGGCGCAGCAGTGGTAGGGGCAGCAGTATTAGGCGTAGCAGTAGTAGGGGCGACAGTCGTGGGTGCGGCAGTCGTAGGCGCGGCAGGTGTAGGCGCGACAGTTGTAGGCGCAGCAGTGGTGGTCTTTGATCTGCACCACACATTACAACGGTACCCCTTGTTGTTGTTGTTGTTGTTGTTGTTCCCCAAGCTGCCTGGCCGAACAGCCCCAAGGCCCCGAGCAAGGCCATAACCAAGCGCCCCCACAGAACCCTCCCTGCCGACCACAATAAAGCCTGGTTGACCCAAGCCACTCCATGGCTGGGAGCTGAGGAGGGTGCGGAAATGCCCGGGAAACAAAAGCCCCACCCAGGGCCCTGTGCCCCTCAGCAATTATGAAGAGAAAGTTGAGGGGCAAAGGAAAAAGTGACGCTTTGGCTTCCAATCTGCCAACTTCTAGGTAGGCAGATTGGGAGGTCAATCCACGGAAGAGACGCCGTCACTTGAGATCTAAAAAATATATAAGTAAAAGGAAGTCAGAGTAAGCTATGTGTATGGCAGAGATCGCTCAGTTCTCACTCTGATAGACCAGCCCATCACGGTACCCCTTGTAGTTTAGGTCCCCGTTGCTGGAGAAGGTGAGACGGACCCAGCCAGTGGTGGTGACGGTACCGGCTGGGCTGTCGGTGCCGCAGTGCCTACAAGCAAGAAAAGGAGGTTCAAGATTGTGTTTTAGCAGTACTTTGTTAGTTTAGATGCTCAAGATTGTGTTTTAGCAGTAAGATGTTCAAGGTTGTGTTTTAGCAGTAAGTTACTGTAGATGTTCAAGATTGTGTTTTAGCATTAAGTAAGATGTTCAAGATTGTGTTTAGCAGTAATTTGTTAGTTTAGATGCTCAAGATTGTGTTTTTGCAGTAACATATTAGTTGTAAGGTGTTTTAATAATTATCTTTAGTTAGGTGAGGTTGTCAGTTATGCAATACTTACATGTAAATATAGGTTGATTAGATATGTCGTGATAGTTTCTATTTAGTTTGTAATTACATAAAACTGCCATGCGTCTATAATCGAATGTTTCGTTTGACTTGTACACTCAAATATTATAGTATCTAGCCCACTCATAAGTATTCGTGAACCCCCCTATGTTTTTATTCATGCAATTATAACTATCTGAATTGATTTTTTTTATAGAACTGGCTTTTAAATTAATAATATACATAGTTTTGTATTTGATGTATAGAAAATTATATCCTTAAATTGGTGTCCAGAGATATACTTCCAAACTTAGAATTGGGTGAAGTCCACGAATATTTATGAGTGGGCTAGAGACTATGGCATCCGAGTGTACAATGCACATAACTAACTTCATTTTTTTTTTTTTTTTTTTTTTTTTAAAGAGACAAAAAATAGAGGAAGGAAAAACAAAGATAACACCAAAAAAAGGTCAATGTGCCTAAAGGCATCCTCCATTCATACATTTTTTTGTAACAATTGGACTTAACCCAATGGCTGCGGGAGACGTTCCCGAACGCCTTGGCATTTTACAGCAATTTACAGGCTTGTAAGGCCTCTAAAAGCTTGTAAAATCAAGTGCAAGGGAACAGGAGCGCGACAGCCAGCCAGCTGAGGCACTGAGGGCTTTGAGTCAGAGTCTCGCGAGATATACAGTGCTGGCAAAGGCAAATATAGCAGACATTGGCAAGAATTGCTAATTTTAGCGAATGTCTATGGTAGCGCTGTGGGTGAACCCCGCGAGCTACGAAGCTCGTTTTGGTGTCATTTTAAAGCTATTTTCTTCTAGGTTTTGGCTGAATACATTTATTTTCATTCAGACACTTACCTAATCAATCAGGAGTGCCTGAATGAGTCCTAATTAGGAGGAAATAGGCGGAAATATGCCCGCACCGTAAGTGTTAAACTGGTTTAGGTTGTAAATTTGTGGAAAACAACTCGGAGGAAGTGAATTCCAGAGAGTAGAAGTTCTGGGAATAAATTAATTTTGATAATCGGAGGTTCTACATTGTGGAGGAGAGAGTGTGAATTCATTGGCATATCCAGCTGCCCTAGTTCTGCAGGGAAAGATGCGGAGAGGTGGTACAGTTAACCACTTGCGAGTTTCAGGCTATAAGGAAGTTCAAACTTTAGACATTAATTTTTTGCTGCAATACGAGCAAATATATGTTTATAATACACACATTACATTCATTTTAACATTATTTCCATTCATCAAAACTAATTATTTCTGTTAAAAATCGATGTCTACTGCTCCAACTTCCTTATAGCCTGAAATTCGCAAGGGGTAAATTGAAGTAAGTTCCTCATCAACTTAAGGGAGCCCACCTCGCTTTTTTGTTTCTCTTTCTCTCCCTCTCTCTTTGGCTTGTATCCATTCGGCTCCATTCAGTCTACTGTGTTAAGACGTTTACCCCCATTCAGGTGTCAATATTTTCCTGGCGAGCGGTAGCGAGCCTGCATATATATTTTTTGTTTTTGACAGCAAGCTAAATTTGTACATTTTTCGATAGAAAAATGTCTCCGGCAAAGCCGGATTTCTCCATAGAATGCTGGCTCGCTATCGTTCGCCAGGAAGAAATAGACACCTGGATGGGGATAAACGTCTTAAAACAGTTGGCTGAATGGGGCCGAATGGATACAAGCCAGGGAAAGAGAAAAAAGGAGAGAAAGATAAAAAAAGCCCGGTGACCCGCCTTAACAAACAACACTCATCAACTTACGTCTGCATATCAACATCTCTGTATTTGATGATGAGTTTGTCGTTGGTGCAGCTGGTCGAGTCCTCCACCACGAAGTCGGCACACACAAATTCCAGATAGGTCTCTGACTCAGTGGTGCATGTGATTTCTTGTTGGCATCTGTGCAGGAGGAGGTGGTAAATGTTAATACTAGCTGTTTCGTCCCATTGATTTGTCGATTGTAAGACATTTCAACGAATTATTTGAGTGATTATATTATGTTTCGTACCCATTCAAGTGTTAATTTTTTCATCTAATAATAGCCAGAAAACAGACAAGAAATGTCTGTATCTTGAAGGGGTTAGAGTGGGAAGCCAAGTGGCAGATGACATTTAGACCGGACAAATTTCACCATATCCGTTTCACCCGTTCAAACAAAACCATCCCATAATCCTACAAACTCCATAGCACTTTTCTGGATACTGTTCCCTCCCACAAATATTTGGGGGTCGACATCTCAGCGGACATTAGGTGGACAACTCACGTTAGCAGCATCAGAGCAAAGGCTAATAAGGCCCTGGGCTTCCTGCGCAGGAATCTCACCAAGTGTAACGCAAACATAAAAATTCTAGCATTTAAAACACTTGTTCGGCCACACTTAGAATACTGCGACACCGTCTGTGATCCAAACACTCACAACAATATAAATAAACTAGATGCCATACAAAACAAAGCTGCAAGATGGATCAGAGCTGATTACAGACACACTACATCTGTCACTTTGCTCAAGCAAGACATTAGACTCGACCCACTTGCAAAAAGAAGAAAAATGCACAGACAACAGATGTTATGTAAAATCACTAACAACTTAGTAGACATAGACAAAGATATATATTTACACCCTACAAATAAACGATTTACGAGACGCAGCCACAACCTAAAATACCACACCTATCAGGCAAGCACGGACATATTTAGACAACAATTTTTTCCCCGCAGCATCCAAAAGTGGAACCACCTCCCATCTCATCTGTACAGATGAGCTCCACTCTTGATTCATGTGGTTATTCTTGTACTTGTTGGACTGTAGAATTATACCCAACCACACAATAGTATATTTACCTGGTTATTGGAGCGTAGGCGACGGGAAAGGGGAATTATGTTGAAACAAGGCAACAAGCTGGCGATGGAGTTGGATGATAACAAGTGATGATCAAAGAGGAAATTAGTGGACAGATAAGGACAGAAGAGGGCCTCTAAACTTAAATCATAATGAGGATGATCAGTGAATTGATGGGAATCTACGTTAAGGTTAGTAATATCGTGTTAATGGAATGGGATGAGAGAACAAGTTGAGTTAGGTCTGGTAGTAGTGGTGTTTGGAGAGCGAGAGAGACTCCCGACAATATTTGCGGGAAGCCCGCTAATTTCACGCATGCGCGGATAGGTCGGGATATATTTTCATAGGAATGATATACTAAATATTTAATTTAGAACATAATTTAATATTCTTCCCATTTATACTAAATCATATTATTATCTATATTATTAAATCAGTTTGTGTGTCTGTTTGTCTGTGTGTTCTTAATAGGCGGCCGCAGTTTTGGACCTGGGGAGCTGAAACTTTGCATGTGGGTGTCAATTGACCTGGGTCAGGTCATAGAGGGTCGTAGAGGGCCATAGAGGTCATAGAGGGTCATAGAGGGCCACGATCGGAGGTCGTTTCGAGGCCGAAATTGAAAACAAAAATTAAAAAAATTGCCGTTTGGGGCAGGAGGCCTCCGATCAAAAAGGTGTATGGAACGAAAGTTGTTTGCAGCCCCACAAAATGGGGGTACGGATGAGGTCAGATCCAAAATCGGAGGTCATTTAGCGACCGAAATCGAGCTCGCCGTTTAATGAGGCACAGGGAGGTCGAGGCTGGTGATTATGGTAGTAGTAGTAATGTGATGATTGTGGTAGTAGTGATTGATGATGGTGATTATGGTAGTAGTAGCGGTGGTAGTAGTGATGATGATTATGGTGGTACACTATTATTACCCGGGCAACGCCGGGTACCCCTGCTAGAGATTCTTATTCCTACAAACTTATTACTTATGATTACACTTAAACTTAGACTGTCCAAGTGGCCATGCTCATGGATTAAAAGTATGGACAACTCATTCAGAACTAGGATCACCAGTCATTACATCCCTAATCCTGATCCTGTCCCCAACCACTAGTCCTAAAGCACAACCCCCGCATATCATGCCGCCCGAGTGCGGCCCTCCGCGGGTCCCTCAACGTGAACGTAAACGTAATGATCTCTACCTGTAGCTGTCGTCGTAATGATCTCTACCTGTAGCTGTCGTCGTAATGATCTCTACCTGTAGCTGTCGTCGTAATGATCTCTACCTGTAGCTGTCGTCGTAATGATCTCTACCTGTAGCTGTCGTCGTAATGATCTCTACCTGTAGCTGTCGTCGTAATGGTCTCTACCTGTAGCTGTCGTCGTAATGATCTCTACCTGTAGCTGTCGTCGTAATGATCTCTACCTGTAGCTGTCGTCGTAATGATCTCTACCTGTAGCTGTCGTCGTAATGATCTCTACCTGTAGCTGTCGTCGTAATGATCTCTACCTGTAGCTGTCGTCGTAATGATCTCTACCTGTAGCTGTCGTCGTAATGATCTCTACCTGTAGCTGTCGTCGTAATGATCTCTACCTGTAGCTGTCGTCGTATTTGGAGGGGTAGTTGGGAGATTCAATGGTAGCTTTGGTATTGGGGGCGATTTTAAGAACTTTCGCCCCATTTATGTCAATTTTAAGAACATTCACCAGATTTCTGTCAATTTTAAGACTTGTCGTGCTATTTAGGTGTCGATTTTTTCCAGGCGAGCGATAGCGAGCCTGTACTTTTATAAGGAACCGGCCTTCGGCCGGGACATTTTCCTACCGAAAAATGTACACATTTATCTTGAAGGGGGATCTAGGGGGTGTTATTTTAAGCTTGATGGAGGTCTAGGGAACCAACTAAAAACCTCCCCTTAATAGTAAATAGTTACTGGTATAGATCCTTCTTAAGTTGCAGAAAGGGTTAATATACTATACCAGTAGCTGTCGTCATAGTTGGAGGGGTAGTTGGGAGATTCAATGGTAGCTTTGGTATTGGGGGTGATGATTATATCCTCACACGTGGCTCGGGTTTGTTGAGGCAAAATATTGGCTCCTACTCCAGCTGCCACCATTGTTTTGGAGATTATATGACATGGTAGGGACATTTAAAAAAAATAAGAATTATTATTGACCAGGTAATAGATGTGAAGATAAATTGTTTTGTAATAGGATTACGTGCATGTATATATAATCCAAGAGTATTTAGAGGTAACTTGTATCAACGCCCTGGTCATTTAGAAGACATGTAATGTATGAAGTAACAAGGACAATATATAATCCAAGAGTATTCAGAGGGCAATTGAGGTAAAATTGTAAATACGCCCTGGTCATATGAGTAAATGTATTGTATATGGTTAAGAGGATATATTAATTGAAAGGCCATATGTAGTAACGCCTTGGTCTCTGGAGTAGACATAGTAGGCCCGGTAAAAGAATATCATTTCTAAGTTTAGTTTAGAGGTATAACCCTTGTTTAGATAAGTGAGTAAAGGTATGATGCATTAACCCATAAACGGCGGCAACGCTCATAAGAAGTTTTACTGGGCGAGGGCGGCAAAGCTCTTAAGAGGGAGGCCTAAAACAAATAAATAAACGGCCCCAGTAGCACTAAACAATTTTTTTTGGTTTTTTTTCCCTATTCCTCATATCACTCCTCCACATCCCCTCCTTCCCCCCTTTCCCCTCCCCCTTCAATTATCACCTATTTTCACTGTTATTCCCTAATTCGTTGGTATATTTTTGTGCTAACATTAGCAAAAAGTGTGGAGGATGTGCTTACGTGCCTAGCGAGTGTGTTACACAACCGAGAGTGTGAATGAGTAGGCTCAGTGTGGCTTGAGGCCTCGTGGAGGGAGGGGTTGTCTCAATTTGCTCCATAATTCATGAATGGGCTGCTCCATGTATATTCGCGATTTTGACCAGAAAAATGATATTTTCACTTGTTTTATTATTGTTACAGGTTACTATCTTCATAGTGAAGGTAGAATAGGCTCATATGAATAAGTAATAACGATATTTACCATAAAATGACGATTATAGGCCTGAATGGAGCCTATATGCTCGCCCATGGGCATCGAGTTCAATACCCCCCCTCGCCGTTCCCGGGTTAATGCCCTGGTCTCTAGAGTAGACACAGTAGGGCTCGGTAAAAACCTTATTATTGTAGAAACTAATAACGTGCCTTTGGATCGAAGCTGACTTAAGTCAATACCTGAATATCGGGAATTCAAATAGGGAGTAACGGGAGTTCTCGGATTCCAAAGTACAACCTATGTTGGGTCGACGTAATATTCAATCCGTGTCTTGAACTCATCTCGGCCCGAACAGAGAAACCGTTATTAGTGTAGTAGTAAGTTTGTTAAATAAAGTATAAGAACTTCTAAATGACTGTCGATTTATCCCCCACTCTAGTAGTATATTCGAGATAAGAATATAAATACTACATTTTGGTGGCAAGTGGTGGGATTCGACAAATCATTTAGATTGAGTATAATTATCTAACAGAACAATGACGGCCGTATTACCATTCAGATTATGGGAAGAGGGGAAAGAAAAAATCGAGCTATGGATCAAACAATTAGAATGTCAGTTCACGCTACTTGACGTAGGAGAAAATGGAAAGAAGATCGCCTATGGAAAGGCACACTTAGGCAAGGCCCTGAATGATGTAAGAGTACGTCTGGGACTAGTGTTATGGGCAGAAGTTAGGAGTGCCCTAATTGAAGAATTTGGCCGAGAAACCTCTACTAGGAAGGCCAGAGACAAACTTAAGAGTCTGAAACTAGACGGCCAAAATGTGAGAGCCCTGAGGAGGGAAATCGCGAAAAACGTCAGACTTGCATATCCCCATATGGACCAAGAAAGTCAGGAAACAGAGATTAGAGAAATTATGATCCAAGCATGCTCTGTGGAAGTTAAAAGGCACTGCATTATCCATGAAGTGACTACCACTAAGGAACTCATGGAGGTAATCAAGAAAATAATGGAAGCCCGAGAGATAAAGGAGGAGAAAAAGAAAGGGGAGGAGGAGAACCCAAACAAAGGGTATCCGAGAACAATGATCCGATGCTTTATATGCAGACAAAGCGGACACCTAGCTAGGAACTGTTCCAACCGTCCCCAAACCCCAACCCCTAGATTTAACTCCAGGCTTGCACTTCCAAACGATCGACCTCTACCAAGGGGAACCGTTCCAAAACAGGGAGGAATGCTTCCAGTAGAGTATCGGGAGACAGAAACCCAGCCAAAAATCATGATGCCGGAAGAGAGAGAAAATTTTCCATTAAACATCACATAGAAAGGCGGTAAGGTGAGGTCAACATATTAGAAAGACAAACGGCTTGTGAAACTATAGTAATAAATGGGAAAGCCGCAACCATGTTAATTGATACAGGGGCAAACAGAAGTTGTCTTTTGGAGAATTTTGTGAGGGTTAGTCAGAAAGAGATTGGCCCCTTAAATCAAACTGGTATTCAGTTGTCAGGAGCCAGGGGTCAACCACTGACGATTCTAGGGAGAACTAATACGGTGGTAGTACAATGGAAAGGAATTAAATTCACCACAGATTTTTGTGTTTTATCAGGAAAATCTAATAGCGGAGTCGATGGATATCTGGGAATAGATCTAATGAGTCAGTTGGGAGTAACTATACAGTGCAGGCCGAAAGACACGACGACCACCCTACGACCTCAAATAGTAGCTACCACAGGGAAACTCTCTATTCCCCCTAGATCTTGGAGAATGATAGAAATTCCCAAATCTCAAGGAATGACTGCCGGGATTTTTGAAGCTGATGCACAAAATCAAATGAGAATATCTCCCACCTTTATTACTACCGATCAGAGGAAATTAGTTCTGGCTAACTTTGGCGATGACACGATTAGTTATCAAAAAGGGAAACTGTTAGTACAAGTTACACCCGCGCAACCCACCACTGTTGGAACTAACGGACCAGTTAACTTACCTGAGATCCCGAAAAAATTAATGTCAGATCAAGCCACTACATTACATGAATTGCTCTGGACTTACCGAGAAATGTTTGCTCAAAATGTAGGGGACCACGGATCGGCCCGAACCCGACACACCCACTAGATACATACTCAAGGGCCCCCTATTAGACAACCTTATAGGTGACAAAATCCCATTATGAGACAGAAGGAAAAGGAACAAGTAGAGGAGATGATCAAGCAAGGAATAGTAGTAGACTCCTACAGTCCGTGGTCATCTCCAGTAGTCCTGGTAAAAAAAAAAGATGGGTCCACTCGGTTCTGTGTAGATTATAGAAAGTTAAATTATGTCACCATCAAAGATGCGCAACCCCTACCTCGTATTGATGACTCGCTAGAATCACTAAATGGGTCAACGTGGTTTTCTACCCTAGACCTACAAAGTGGATACTGGCAAGTACCGGTTAGGGCAGAGGACCAGGAGAAAACCGCATTTGCCACAAGCGAAGGCAAACTCTATCAATTCACGGTCTTGCCCTTTGGAGTTTGTAATAGACCAGCCAGTTTCACTAGAGTAATGGACGAAGTACTGCGGGGATTAACCTGGAGAACCTGCTTAGCTTACCTGGATGATATTATAATTTTTTCGACTAGTTGGGAGGAACATATCAATCGACTACAAGAAGTATTAGAGAGAATCAGGGGGGCGGGACTTAAATTGAAGCCTTCCAAATGCCAATTAGGGGCCCGCGAGGTGGCATACCTAGGGCATGTAGTTTCAAAGAAAGGTATCCAACCAGACCCCCATAAAGTAAAATCTATTGCAGAAATTTTACCTCCTTCCTCTGTCAAAGAGATCCGAGCATTTCTGGGAATGTCATCCTATTATCGGAGGTTAATACCCAACTTCTCAAAAATTGCTCGCCCCATGACTAAGAGACTGGAAAAGAGGAGGAGGTTTGACTGGGATCAGGATTGTCAGATAGCTTTTGATCAACTGAAGAAAAAATTGACTTCTAACCCCAAAGTTTGTCATCCTGATTTTACCAAGCCGCTCCAACTATACACCGATGCTTCCGATGAAGGGCTCGGGGCCGTATTGGCCCAGAAAGTGGACGGAAATGAAGGCATAGTAGCGTGCGCTAGGCGGACGCTGAATAAAGGCGAGACGAATTACAGCGTTACTAAAAAGGAATGCCTAGCTCTAGTGTGGGCTGTACTATATTTCCGTCCATATTTAGCCGTGGTTCATTTCGAAGTTGTCACGGACCACCATAGTTTGCAATGGCTCCGAAAGATGAAAACGGAAGACGGATTGTTTGTTAGGTGGAAGGGAATCCTGGAGGAATACTCTTTTGAAGTTAGATATCGACCAGGTAAATTACACACTAACGCCGATGGCCTATCTCGATTACCGGTAGCATCCGTCTAACACACTCAACCTAACAAAGAACAGAAGGACCCTATGTATGACGACAAAGTAAAATTTTCGGAGGGAGCCTGGAGGGATTCTAAAGACCGGGTCGTATTGGATTATCTGGAGGCTAAACACATGATCCAAATTCTCCACGGACAAGAGGGAAGGGGGGCTCATTTAGGTCAGTCTAGAGTTTTGAAGCAATTTAACGAAAGATACTGGACCTCGAGAGCCGACAAAATTGTCAAAGAAGTTATCCAAAATTGTTTGGGATATCAAAGGGGCAAAGATGGACGGGGACCTAAGCAGTCGCCCGGACACATTACGGCCGGTAAACCGTGGGAAAAGGTATCTGTGGACATTATGGGACCTCTACCCAGACAGACGAACAAAAGGTACATTCTAACCTGTGTCGACGTCTTTTCCAAATATACGGTTGCTTGTGCCATTACGGACAAGAAAGCTGAAACTGTGGCTAGGGTCATCTTGGAGAAGGTTATTTTTGTATATGGCGCCCCTGGATGCATTTTGAGTGATAGAGGAAAAGAATTTAATAACGAAATCTGGCAACACTTGGGAGATACCTAGGGCTACCAGATCCAACACACCTCCCCGTATTATCCCCAAGGGAATGCGGTCTGTGAAAGAAACCATAGGTTGTTAGCGAATTGTGTACGGGTTAGTCTGAGCTTACAAGGGGAAGAAGTGGTCCGAGGCTGGCCGGAACTTCTGCCAGAGATTATTATTCTGGGGGATAAACACCACTGTTTGTAAAACTACTGGGTATTCTCTCTATGAGATTATTTTTGGAATCACGCCGAAACTGCCTCAAGAACGATTACTACCCTACCCCATTCATTCCACCAAATATTCCTAACCATAACAATATTTGAGGGAACAAGGGGAGCGACGGCAGCAAGTCCATGACCGTATTACACAGCAACAGCCCAAGAAACTTACTCTAAATAACCCATATTACCGGGGGGAATATATTCTGGTGAAAAGACATGATCCCACCCGAGCTGGTATGCTGGAAGAGAAGTACGAGGGTCCCTTCAAGGTTGTGGAGGTAAACGGGCCATATCAGGTGTGGTACTTGCATCATGGAGGTATTGTGTCGACTACCCATATCCGTCATACCAAACGGTAAGAAGGTATTTACCACCAGATCCGAGCGAGTGGAGTAGTGAGGAAGAGATAGGATTTGGGGCTGGTGATTCTAGCACTTCCTCAGCTCGACCTAATGCTAAAGGTTCTAATCCGAGAAGGAATTATACCGAGGACTCTCCGTTCTGGTGGTCTGTTAGTCGCAAGCCAAACGAGAGTTTCCCTGAG
This sequence comes from Paralithodes platypus, assembly GCA_032716605.1. Taxonomy (NCBI): domain Eukaryota; kingdom Metazoa; phylum Arthropoda; class Malacostraca; order Decapoda; family Lithodidae; genus Paralithodes; species Paralithodes platypus. Next base: position 28,461,912 of record CM064580.1, read on the forward strand.
TTCGGTCAAGAGGGGAATGGGGGAGACGAAGAGACTACGACAAGTGGGGAAAGAGATTACTGTGAACATACCGATGAGGAAAAATCTACGGTCCCCGACAGCGAAGTATTAGATCTCCCGAGAGATTTCAACAAGACTCTAAGTAGTGAGGAAGAATGTTTCCGAACCGAGGGAAAAGAGACAGACGTATTTCTTGAAGATAGAAACTCACTCGGCTCTCCCTCAATTAAAATCAATGAATCAAAGGAAAATCGTATGACTGACTTTCCGGGTAAAAGTCCGGCCAAAGCATCTAAGCCCATGGGCCCCGCAGAAACCTTTACCCGCAGTGGTAGAATTAGCCGTCCACCAATCAGGTACCCGGACGAGGGTATAAATAGTATCCCCAAGGCACGTGCCTGTCAGTCGAAAAGCACCATGCCTCTCCCCTCTGACCCTCAGTACCGGCTCCGCCGACTAATAGTCCTGGTCGGTGAGAAAGAACAGAGAGTAAATACTACCCGAGCACTGAAGCAACTCCTCAGTCAACCCGGGCAAGTCCTATTGGCTAAAACTGCAGTTGGAAACCAAAATCCAGCTCTCCAGTTACACAGATGCATTTGTGAGCATAGTGGACTGGTAGATTGGCAGAGTGATGGCCGGAATTTCAGAGGAACGGTATTACGGCGATCAGGAGCTCGCCTTAATTTCGCAGGGAGTGATAAAGTAGAAAGGCCATCCACCAATCAGCGTGCTCCCTTTTACCTGCTCTCTTCATTAGCTGAGTTTGACACTTTGGGCTCACGTCATAAACATGCCACGCCTTCCTGGCCGACCAATCAGAAGCCTCCATTTTCGGAACGCCCGGCTACATGTATCGCCACACCTTTAAACTCGCTCTCGCTCTCTTCATCGGCCGTTTTCCCTAGTTGCAATAGGTCTAATATATCAGTGCCAGCCCTATACTCCCGTAAGCCACTAAAAGACGTTTGCAACCAGCTTCCAGGAACATATTATGAAGAGAAAAGAGTGGAGGTAGAGCGACAAAGGATTCAAGACGCGCGGGGGGCCGGGCGGCTGGCTCAGTCAATCACAGCGCCGGAGAGCGGGAGGCGTGACTATATTAGGAAGGTGGGGGAGGCTGCAGCGGTCATTCACCTCTCGGAACCCACTGGGTTTGCATCTTGCAACTCACTTCCTCTCCCTCACTTGGGCACCAAAGGGAACTCGGAACTACTTATTCAAGCCACCCAGCCCTCATCAAATGTTCCAGTAAAGACCACCTCAGGCCTAGCATCGCTCTCACCTACTAGGCGGATACACCTTCAGTATACGGCCGCCTGTCGTCACATCGCTGGTTTGCATACTTACAGCCAAGCGATTCAAGAGGGACGGCAGATAGTAGATGGGAGCGAGAACTTCCAGAAGAGCTATTGGCCAGCTCTGAGGTGGTGAAATTGTTCCAGTACACACCTAGCAGTACACCATCAATATATATTTTTAAAGGACCCATATTGGGCCCGAACCAGACTTAAAGAAAGAGAGAAAATGATTGACTAACCCAGTGGTTTCATAATAATTGATGTGTTCTTATAGGACAGACTAAAGAGAAAAGATACTAGACTTTTGTTGATAAATAAAATGATGATGTGTTAAAAGGGAAATAGTTATTCTTGTTAGAGAAGGCTCCATGCCGATAGTTATAGCTAGTATAGGATCTGCTAGGACAGCACATAGATATTAATAGTAAAGTAAAAGGGAATAATTCTTGAAGATAGGCACGCAACTATAGGGCTCAGGGTAACAAATAATAGTTGCCATTAGACCAGCTTTAGTTTGAGAAATAGGTAGGAAGAAGGACACTAGTCTGTATGATCAACGAAATCTTTGGTTATAAAGGAAACATTATCTGTTATCATAGTTAAAGGAATATTCGATTTGCATTAAGCGTTACGTTACGGGTGTTAAGTCCAGGATAATATTGTAATCATAAGAATCTATGTAAAGGGATAAAAGCGGAGAACCTGGGCCGTGTAGAGTTATCGAGGTGCCACTTACATTAGGTTAAGAATTATTATTGGCCAGGTAATAGATGTGAAGATAAATTGTTTTGTAATAGGATTACGTGTATGTATAATTATATAATCCAAGAGTATTTAGAGGTAACTTGTAACAACGCCCTGGTCATTTAGAAGACATGTAATGTATGAAGTAACAAGGACAATATATAATCCAAGAGTATACTCAGAGGGCAATTGAGGTAAAATTGTAAATACGCCCTGGTCATATGAGTAAATGTATTGTATATGGTTAAGAGGATATATTAATTGAAAGGTCATATGTAGTAACGCCTTGGTCTCTGGAGTAGACATAGTAGGCCCGGTAAAAGAATATAATTTCGAAGTTTAGTTTAGAGCTATAACCCTTGTTTAGATAAGTGAGTAAAGGTATGATGCATTAATGCCCTGGTCTCTAGAGTAGACACAGCAGGGCTCGGTAAAAACCTTATTATTGTAGAAACTAATAACGTGCCTTTTGATCGAAACCGACTTAAGTCACTACCTGAATATCGGGAATTCAAATAACGAGTAACGGGAGTTCTCGGATTCCAAAGCACAACCTATGTTGGGTCGATGTAATATTCAATCCATGTCTTGAACTCATCTTGGCCCGAACAGAGAAACCGTTATTAGTGTAGTAGCAAGTTTGTTAAATAAAGTATACGAACTTCTAAATGACTGTCGATTTATCCCCCACTGTAGTAGTATATTCAAGATAAGAAAATAAATACTACAATTATAATTATTAAGATCGCTTTCACGCTCAACCAATGTCACAAACACTCAACCCCGATTACTCACATGCAAACACTCTAACACTCTTCCCCTTGATTACTCCCAACACCCTCACGATTACTCACAACTACCAACGATTAGTCCCAACACTCTTACAATCACCCACAAAACACTCCCACGAAACACTCCCACAATCACCCACAAAACACTCAGACAATCACCCACAAAACACCCCCACAATCACCCACAAAACACTCCCACAATCACCCACAAAACACTCCCACAATCACCCACAAAACACTCCCACAATCACCCACAAAACACTCCCACAATCACCCACAAAACACTCCCACAATCACCCTCATAACACCCCCACAATCACCTACATAACACCTCCCCAATCACCCATATACCCCCCCCCCCACAATCACCCATATAACACTCCCACAATCACCCACATTACACCCCCACAATCACCCATATAAAACCCCCACAATAACCCACATAACACCCCCACAGTCACCCACATAACACCCCACAATCACCAACATAACACCCCCACAATCACCCACATAACACCCCCACAATCACCCAAATAACACCTCCACAATCACCCATATAACACTTCCACAATCACCCATATAACAACCCAACAATCACACATATAACACCCCCACAATCACCCATATATCACCCTCACAATCACTCACATAACACCCCCACAATCACCCACATAACACCTCCACAATCACCCATATAACACCCCCACAATCACCCACATAACACTCCCACAATCTCCCATATAACACCCCCACAATCAAACATATAATACCCCCAAAATCACCCATATAACACCCCCACAATCATCCATATAACACCCCCACAATCACCCACAAAACACTCCCACAATCACCCACATAGCACCCCCACAATCAGCCACAAAACACTCCCACAGTCACCCACAAAACACTCCCACAATCACCCACAAAACACTCCCACAATCACCCACATAACACTCCAACAATCACCCACAAAACACTCCCACAATCACCCACAAAACACAATCACCCACAAAACACTCCCACAAAACACTCCCACAATCACCCTCATAACACCCCCACAATCACCTACATAACACCTCCCCAATCACCCATATACCCCCCACAATCACCCATATAGCACTCCCACAATCACCCACATTACACCCCCACAATCACCCATATAAAACCCCCACAATCACCCACATAACACCCCCACAGTCACCCACATAACACCCCACAGTCACCAACATAACACCCCCACAATCACCCACATAACACCCCCACAATCACCCAAATAACACTTCCACAATCACCCATATAACACTTCCACAATCACCCATATAACAACCCAACAATCACCCATATACCCCCCCCACAATCACCCATATAGCACTCCCACAATCACCCACATTACACCCCCACAATCACCCATATAAAAACCCCACAATCACCCACATAACACCCCCACAGTCACCCACATAACACCCCACAATCACCAACATAACACCCCCACAATCACCCCCATAACACCCCCACAATCACCCAAATAACACCTCCACAATCACCCATATAACACTTCCACAATCACCCATATAACAACCCAACAATCACACATATAACACCCCCACAATCACCCATATATCACCCTCACAATCACCCACATAACACCCACAATCACCCACATAACACCTCCACAATCACCCACATAACACCTCCACAATCACCCACATAACACTCCCACAATCTCCCATATAACACCCCCACAATCAACCATATAATACCCCCACAATTACCCATATAACACCCCCACAATCATCCATATAACACTCCCACAATCACCCAGATAACACCTCCACAATCACCCATATAACACACCCATAATCATCCATATAACACCCCCACAAATCACCCATAAAACACCCCCACAATCCCCTATATAACACCCCAACAATCACCCATATAACACTCTCACAATCACCCATATAACACTCCCACAATCACCCATATAACACCCACACAATCACCCATATAACACCCACTCAATCACCCATATAACACCCCCACAATCACCTACATAACACCCCCACAATAACCCACATAACACTTCCACAATCACCCATATAACACCCCCACAATCCCCCACATAACACCCCCACAATCTCCCATAAAACACCCCCACAATCATCCATATAACACCACCACAATCACCAATATAACACCCCCACAATCATCCATATAACAACCCCACAATCATCCACATAACACCTCCACAATCACCCATATAACACCCCCATAATCATCAATATAAACACCCCCACAATCACCCATATAACACCTCCACAATCAGCTATATAAAACCCCACAATCACCCATATAACACCCCCATACTCACCCTTATAACACTCCCACAATCATCCTTATAACACCCCCACAATTACCCATATAACACTCCCACAATCACCCCTATAACACCCCCACACTCACCCATATAACACCCACTCAATCACCCATATAATACCCCCACAATCACCCACATACCACTCCCACAATCATCCATATACACCCCCACAATCACCCATATAACACCCCCACAATCACCCATATAACACTCCCACAATCACCCATATAACACCCCCACAATCACCCATATAACATCCCCTCAATCACCCATATAACACCCCCACAATCACCCATATAACACCTCCACAATTACCCATATAACTCCCACAATCACCCATATAACACTCCCACAATCATCCATATAACACCCCCACAATCACCCATATAACACCCGCACAATCACCCATATTACATTCCCACAATCATCCATATAACACCCCCCAATCACCCATATAACACTCCCATAATCACCCATATAACACCCCCACAATCACCCATATAACACTCTCACAATCACCCATATAACACCCCCACAATCATCCATATAAGACCCCCACAATCACCCATATAACACCCCCACCATCACCCATATAAGACTCCCACAATCATCCATATAACACCCCCACAATCACCCATATAACACCCCCACAATCACCCCTATTACACTCCCACATTCACCCATATAACACCCTCACAATCACCCATATAACACCCCCACAATTACCCATATAACACTCCCACAATCACCCATATAACACCCCCACAATCACCTATATAGCACTCACACAATCAACCATATAACACCCACTCAATCTCCCATATAACACCCCCACAATCACCTATATAACACCCCCACAATTATCTACATAACACCCCCACAATCACCCATATAACACCCCCACAACATTCCCACAATCGTCTACATAACACCCCCACAATCACCCACATAACACCCTTTCTGTACTAGCGACGTCTTTTTTGTTGGGTTTCAGCTACATTTAGACAGAGAGAGCCAAACGTAATGACAGCGGAGACATGATTTATTAGCGCGACTGTACAAGGTGAGTGTGGCGACCCGTCCATGCCCATGAGCAGAGGGTCACCTGGGCGGGATTGGTTGGTAATTCTGTTCCTTACCGGATACTTTTTTGTTTGATCTTAGCTATATATAGACGAGTTTATTAAGCTAAGGAAGGACGTCTACCAACCAAAAGGCTAAAGACTATCTCAATTAATCCTTTTAGCTACCACATACATCTCCCTAAGCTTCATAAAATCGTCTAAATGTAGCTGAAACCCAACAAAACAAGACGTCGCTATACTCAAACAGACCTAAGCAGGCAGTTATGGGCGAGGTCAGCTATCATTACACTGGTGCCGGCTGTCCAATTGACCCTTTCCGTACGACAACCTTTCCAAATTACTCTCGCTATCTCTCTCCCTCCCTCCACCTCCCCTGGTCAAGGACCTTGCCCTTTGTATGAGTGAGAAGGGGAACGCACTTTTCACCGTACTACTGTGTAGCCCACAGGAATGCATAGATAATTATTATTGTTATAATAAATTATATTACTATTTATATAGCTCTCTCTCTCCTCTCTCTCTTTCTCTCTCTCTCTCTCTCTCTCTCTCTCTCTCTCTCTCTCTCTCTCTCTCTCTCTCTCTCTCTCTCTCTCTCTCTCTCTCTCTCTCTCTCTCTCTCTCTCTCTCATATATATATATATATATATATATATATATATATACATGCATACATATATATATATATATATATATATATATATATATATATATATATATATATATATATATATATATATATATATATATCAGATTTGGAGAAGCTTCCACTGTGGATGGCGGCAGAGTCAGGAATGAACTGAAGTGAAATGGAATAATGGATATAGTTTACACGTGACAGTACACATTTTCGCGCCCCATCCCGTGATGTTTGTTTATACTGTAGTTTAGCAGGTCAATCTGCGAGTGTTTTGCCAGACCTAATCTGACACCGTCGCAGTAGCTACGCAGCCAGGTTGTATACAATGCCCGTTGTATTTACTAATAACAAGCGAATTAATTATAAAAACAATACAGTTTTTTTGTACATTGTAGAAATAGCCTGAGCATTTCAAAACGACTTAAGGAACTTAATACCGAAAATAATATATTTTTGTTGTAAAGAATTATGCATGTGGCACCAATGTAAAGGGATTGACCGCGGGTAGGACTGCACCACAATCACCCACATAACACCCCCACAATCACCTACATGACACCCCCACAATCACCTACATGACACCCACACAATCACCTACATAACACCCCCACAATCACCTACATGACACCCCTACAATCACCCCCATAACACCCCCACAATCACCTACATGACACCCCCACAATCACCCACATAACACCCCCACAATCACCTACACAACACCCCCACAATCACCCACAATCACCTACATAACACCCCTATAATCACCCACATAACACCCCCACAATCACCTACATGACACCCCCACAATCACTGCCATAACACCCCCACAATCACCCACATAACACCCCCACAATCACCCACATAACACCCCCACAATTACCTACATAACACCCCCACAATCACCCACATAACAACCCTACAATCACCTACATAACAGCCCCACAATCACCTACATAACACCCCTGTACACCCCTGTAATTTACCGCGAATTTGGATTTAACCGCGAATTTGGAAAAAGCTCCACCAACACGACCCAAATTCAAAACCGCCAGGGATAACGACCGAGGTTTGATTAAAGAACGTTCTGTGAGTTCTAAAACCGCAACTTTAAAGGTTTTCTATGCAAACGCTCGTAGCATACGCAATACATTTTCAGATTTAGAGGAACTAGTGTTTACTGAAAATTATGATGTGATTGGTATAACAGAATCTTGGCTCAATACAGTAGATAGAGACTTTTTAGCAGAGTATTCACTTCCCGGTTATGTAATGTTTGAGAACAGCCGAATAAATAAAAATGGAGGTGGCGTTTTATTTTATATCAAAGAAAGTCTTAACCCGACCCTCTTGTCAAAACCTCAAATTGTGAACGTCGACACATCTTTTGTGCTAATAAAGAATAATAAAGGTACAAAAATAATACTTGCATTAATATACAGACCTCCAGCTCAATCAGTGCAAACTGACCGAGAAATTTATGAACAAATTGCAGATGTAAGTAACTCACAAGATACCGTATTTTTTGGCGACTTTAATTTACCTGTGACCAAGTGGGGCGATACTCTTACTTCACACTCCGGACATGACTTGTATACGAACTTGCAAGAGAGTTCGCTTTATCAATTTGTTCGAACACCGACCTGTGGTAATAACGTTCTTGACATTGTACTTGCAACAAAAGAAGAATTAATAGAGAATTTGAATGTTGGTGATGAATTCAGTAACATCGTACGATAACTTTCACTTTAAACTTTACTAGTAACGAACCAAATAGTAGCATCGAAAAAGTCCCTAATTTCAAGAAAGCAAACTTTCATAAACTTAGAGCTATGTTTAAAGAAACTGACTGGAGCTCTTTAATTAACAATAACGACATAAATACATCTTGGAAGTTATTCGAAACCACTTACCTAAAGGCAGTGCAAGACTGCATACCATCGAAAATACGGCGTCCAGGCCATAATAAAAGCCCAAATGGTGGAATAAAGATATTTCAAACTGCCTGCTTGCTAAAAAATTTGCTAATGATAGATTAAAATCCTCACAAAATGACGAAGAACGGGTGAAATTTGTAGAGCTACGACGCAAAGCCAAAAAGTTAATTAAGCAAAGTAAAAAGACCCTAGAGTTACATATTGCGAATCAAAGTAAAACAAACCCGAAAGAATTCTATAGTTATATCAGAAAGAAAAAAGTAGTTACTTCAACTGTTGGACCGTTAGTCGATGAAAATGGAGAATACACCAAAGACGAAGTACAAATGAGTAATGCCCTCAATACCTTCTTTGCATCAGTTTTTACAACGGAAGACCTCAGTGACATCCCTACACCATCGCCGATTCAGATTGATAATTCAGATGTTCTAAGCAATATCACCGTTACAGAGAGAGAAGTATTGAATTGTTTAGATAAACTCAAGGTAAATAAAACGCCTGGACCTGATACAATCGCGCCTAGAGTTCTAAAGGAAGCTAAGGATGAGCTCTCCAAACCACTGACATTACTATTCAATAAATCCTTGCAGTCTGGAACTATGCCTGATCAGTGGAAGATAGCCAAAGTAACACCGATATTCAAAAAAAGGGGCAAATCCCTACCCAGTAACTATCGTCCAATTAGCTTAACCTCAGTTGTATGTAAAATGCTAGAAACGGTCATAAGAGACAGACTCGTAAATCACTTAGAGGAAAATAACATACTTAAAGATACTCAACACGGCTTTCGTAAAAAACGTTCCTGTTTAACAAACCTCTTAGACTTCTTCCACGATATCCTCAACCTCTACGATGAGAGTAAAGCTGTAGATATTATATACCTTGATTTTCAAAAGGCCTTTGACAAAGTTCCCCACAAACGTTTACTGCTAAAACTAAAAGCGCATGGAATACAAGACGGTGTGTTGAAATGGATAGAAAATTGGCTCAGCGACAGAAAGCAAAGAGTAGTCATAAACGGTAAGGCATCTAAATGGACCAATGTAAGTAGCGGGGTACCCCAGGGATCGGTACTAGGACCAATTCTCTTTCTAATTTACATCAACGACATAGATGAGGGTCTCACCTGTACAATCTCAAAATTTGCTGACGATACAAAAATTGCAAATAGCGTACTCTCAAAAGATCAAGTTGACGATATGCAACACAATCTAGATAAATTGTCACATTGGGCCCAAATTTGGCAAATGAGTTTCAATGCGGATAAATGTAAAGTACTACATATCGGATACCTAAATGAGAAAGCAAACTATTCGATGAATGGCACTCAGCTTAAGAATGTAAACAGAGAAACCGATCTGGGAGTAACAATATCGAGTAACCTAAAACCGAGTCAACAATGTTCAGAAGTTGTTAAGAAGGCAAACAAAATAATTGGCTTTATAGGCAGATCATTTGAGCATAAATCCAAAGACGTAATCCTAACCCTTTACAATTCCTTAGTCCGCCCTCTTCTGGAATACTGCGTTCAATGCTGGTGCCCTTATTACCAAAAAGACATAAACAAGCTAGAACGAGTTCAATGTAGAGTTACCAAAATGATACCTAGCCTAAAGAACAAACCATACGAAGAACGTCTTAGAGAATTAAATCTATTTCCTTTAACCCAGCGCAGATTAAGAGGTGACTTAATTCAAGTGTTCAAAATCATCAAAGGCATCGACAATATGAACTGTAGTAAGTACTTCACTATCGACCAATCTAATTACACGCGGGGAAACGGTTGCAAAATTATTGGTAAATCTTTTAACTCACACGAATCTAAGAATTTCTTCTTCAATCGAGTTGTCAACTTGTGGAATGGGCTTCCCCGAGACGTTATAGACTGCAGCACCGTTGATTCATTTAAATTCCGCATAGACAAATATCTCGCATCAAACCCGCGACGGACTGCGTTTGTAAATGAATAACTTTATTTTATCCTCCCCTCAGTTACTAACCCATATGTCCCCTACTAACTTCCTAGTCCTGCCACGTTAGTGGCAGGGCAGTAGTTCCCTTTCCAATGTTCCCTTACCCACTCTAAACCACTGTTTGGACACTTGATCCTCAGTGTTTTGGAGGACAAGCAGTCTAGAAGGGTCACTAGATCTGTTGTTGCTTGATTTCCTTTGTACTCCTTTGTACTCCTTTGTACTCCTTTGTACCTACATAATGCCACCACAATCATGTACATAACACCCCCACAATCACCTACATGACACCTCCACAATCACCTACATAACACCTCCACAATCACCTACATAACACTCCTACAATCACCCACAGAAAACCCCCACAATCACCTACATAACACCCCCACAATCACCCACATAACATCCCCACAATCACCTACATGACACCCCCACAATCACCCACATAACACCCCCACAATCACCTACTTGACACCCCCACACTCACCTACATAACACCCCCACAATCACCCACAAAACACTCCCACAATCACCCACAAAACATTCCCACAAAACACTCCCACAATCACCCCCATAACACCCCCACAATCACCCACATAACACCTCCCCAATCACCCATATACCACCCCCACAATCACCCATATAACACTCCCACAATCACCCACATTACACCCCCACAATCACCCATATAAAACCTCCACAATCACCCACATAACACCCCCACAGTCACCCACATAGCACCCCACAATCACCAACATAACACCCCCACAATCACCCACATAACACCCCGACAATCACCCAAATAACACCTCCACAAGCACCCATATAACACTTCCATAATCACCCATATAACAACCCAACAATCATACATATAACACCCCCACAATCACCCGTATAACACCCTCACAATCACAATCACCCCCATAACACCCCCCCACAACCCACATAACACCTCCACAATCACCCATATAACACCCCCACAATCACCCACATAACACTCCCACAATCTCCCATATAACACCCCCACAATCAATCATATAATACCCCCACAATCACCCATATAATACCCCCACAATCATCCATATACCACCCCCACAATCATCCATATAACACCCCCACAATCACCCATATGACACCCCCACAATCCCCTATATTACACCCCAACAATCACCCACATAACACTCTCACAATCACCCATATAACACCCCCACAATCACCCATATAACACCCACACAATCACCCATATAACAACCACTCAATCACCCATATAACACCCCCACAATCACCTACATAACACCCCCACAATAACCCACATAACGCCTCCACAATCACCCATATAACACCCCCACAATCACCCACATAACACCCCCACAATCTCCCATATAACACCCCCACAATCATCCATATAACACCCCCACAATCACCCATATAACACCCCCACAATCATCCATATAACAACCCCACAATCATCCACATAACACCTCCACAATCACCCATATAACACCCCCATAATCATCAATATAAACACCCCCACAATCACCCATATAACACCCCCACAATCACCTATATAAAACCCCCACAATCACCCATATAACACCCCCACACTCACCCATCTAACACTCCCACAATCATCCATATAACACCCCCACAATTACCCCTATAACACTCCCACAATCACCCATATAACACCCCCACAATCACCCATATAACACCCACTCAATCACCCATATAATACCCCCACAATCACCCATATACCACTCCCACAATCATCCATATACACCCCCATAATCACCCATATAACATCCTCACAATCACCCATATAACACTCCCACAATCACCCATATAACACCCCCACAACAATTCAACGCCTGCAGTAGCCATTTCAGCTGATGGTTCCGATACTCAAGAAACGAATAGTAACTCTCTTCCCCCTCAAGACAACTTCCGTGTCGTGAGGAACAACGTTTGCCCCAAGACCAGGAAACCCATACCGATTACCGAGTGTCAAAACCGCTTCCAGATACTCGCAGACTCAGATGACGAAGCGGAAATAGAAGAAGTCCGGCTCGTGGGAGACTCGATGATACGTGGTCAGCTCACAGAGTTTTGCGCCAGAGCACCTAAGACCAGGAAGCGTTTTTGTATCCCTGGTGGTGGTGTGGACGACGTAGTTGCTGCAGTTGACGAAGTATCTAAGCTGGCCCCTGCTAATACAATGTACGTCATCCACGTTGGATCCAACGATGTACAGCGAACCCGGTCGGAAGATTTGCTTTTAAAGTACCAGCAGCTGATCAAGTCGTTTAAGGAGAAGTCATCAAGGATTATCGTCTCAGGAATCGTCCCCCGGCTTGGTGTAGAGAGCCGATTTTACAACATAGCCACCAGCACAAATCGTTGTTTAGCAAACCTCTGCAGGAAGGAAAACGTGGGATTCGTCGACACCTGGGACAATTTCTACTACGATGACTATTTGTTTTCGGACGATGGAGTTCATCTGAACCAGGTGGGAGCAGCACGTTTTGGGCATCTTCTCAACGATGTGGTGAAGGATTTTCGGAGAAGAAATCAACTCAGCACAGGACAACCAGGAAGGAGGACCGAAGACAGCGAGGGCGGCAACCTGCGAAGGAATTAAATGCTAATCTGTCAAGAACCGCGAATTTGGATAAAGCTCCACCAACACGACCCAAATTCAAAACCGCCAGGGATAACGACCGAGGACCGATGTCAGCCATGAATGTAAATGTAGATCCGACCAGAACCAAAAATTTGATTAAAGAACATTCTGTGAGTTCTAAAACCGCAACTTTAAAGGTTTTCTATGCAAACGTTCGTAGCATACGCAATAAATTTTCAGATTTAGAGGAACTAGTGTTTACTGAAAATTATGATGTGATTGGTATAACAGAATTTTGGCTCAATACAGTAGGATAGAGACTTTTTAGCAGAGTATTCACTTCCCGGTTATGTAATGTTTGAGAAAAGCCGAATAAATAAAAATGGAGGTGGCGTTTTATTTTATATCAAAGAAAGTCTTAACCCGACCCTCTTGTCAAAACCTCAAATTGTGAACGTCGACACATCTTTTGTGCTAATAAAGAATAATAAAGGTACAAAAATAATACTTGCATTAATATACAGACCTCCAGCTCAATCAGTGCAAACTGACCGAGAAATTTATGAACAAATTGCAGATGTAAGTAACTCACAAGATACCGTATTTTTTGGCGACTTTAATTTACCTGTGACCAAGTGGGGCGATACTCTTACTTCACACTCCGGACATGACTTGTATACGAACTTGCAAGAGAGTTCGCTTTATCAATTTGTTCGAACACCGACCTGTGGTAATAACGTTCTTGACATTGTACTTGCAACAAAAGAAGAATTAATAGAGAATTTGAATGTTGGTGATGAATTCAGTAACAGCGACCATCGTACGATAACTTTCACTTTAAACTTTACTAGTAACGAACCAAATAGTAGCATCGAAAAAGTCCCTAATTTCAAGAAAGCAAACTTTCAAAAACTTAGAGCTATGTTTAAAGAAACTGACTGGAGCTTTTTAATTAACAATAACGACATAAATACATCTTGGAAGTTATTCGAAACCATTTACCTAAAAGCAGTGCAAGACTGCATACCATCGAAAATACGGCGTCCAGGCCATAATAATAAGCCCAAATGGTGGAATAAAGATATTTCAAACTGCCTGCTTGCTAAAAAATTTGCTAATGATAGATTAAAATCCTCACAAAATGATGAAGAACGGGTGAAATTTGTAGAGCTACGACGCAAAGCCAAAAAGTTAATTAAGCAAAGTAAAAAGACCCTAGAGTTACATATTGCGAATCAAAGTAAAACAAACCCGAAAGAATTCTATAGTTATATCAGAAAGAAAAAAGTAGTTACTTCAACTGTTGGACCGTTAGTCGATGAAAATGGAGAATACACCAAAGACGAAGTACAAATGAATAATGCCCTCAATACCTTCTTTGCATCAGTTTTTACAACAGAAGACCTCAGTGATATCCCTACACCATCGCCGATTCAGATTGATAATTCAGATGTTCTAAGCAATATCACCGTTACAGAGAGAGAAGTATTGAATTGTTTAGATAAACTCAAGGTAAATAAAACGCCTGGACCTGATACAATCTCGCCTAGAGTTCTAAAGGAAGCTAAGGATGAGCTCTCCAAACCACTGACATTACTATTCAATAAATCCTTGCAGTCTGGAACTATGCCTGATCAGTGGAAGATAGCCAACGTAACACCGATATTAAAAAAAGGCAGCAAATCCCTACCCAGTAACTATCGTCCAATTAGCTTAACCTCAGTTGTATGTAAACTGCTAGAAACGCTCATAAGAGACAGACTCGTAAAGCACTTAGAGGAAAATAACATACTTAAAGATACTCAACACGGCTTTCGTAAAAAACGTTCCTGTTTAACAAACCTCTTAGACTTCTTCCACAATATCCTCAACCTCTATGATGAGAGTAAAGCTGTAGATATTATATACCTTGATTTTCAAAAGGCCTTTGACAAAGTTCCCCACAAACGTTTACTGCTAAAACTAAAAGCACATGGAATACAAGACGGTGTGTTGAAATGGATAGAAAATTGGCTCAGCGACAGAAAGCAAAGAGTAGTCATAAACGGTAAGGCATCTAAATGGACCAATGTAAGTAGCGGGGTACCCCAGGGATCGGTACTAGGACCAATTCTCTTTCTAATTTACATCAACGACATAGATGAGGGTCTCACCTGTACAATCTCAAAATTTGCTAACGATACAAAAATTGCAAATAGCGTACTCTCAAAAGATCAAGTTGACGATATGCAACACAATCTAGATAAATTGTCACATTGGGCCCAAATTTGGCAAATGAGTTTCAATGCGGATAAATGTAAAGTACTACATATCGGATACCTAAATGAGAAAGCAAACTATTCGATGAATGGCACTCAGCTTAAGAATGTAAACAGAGAAACCGATCTGGGAGTAACAATATCGAGTAACCTAAAACCGAGTCAACAATGTTCAGAAGTTGTTAAGAAGGCAAACAAAATAATTGGCTTTATAGGCAGGTCATTTGAGCATAAATCCAAAGACGTTATCCTAACCTTTTACAATTCCTTAGTCCGCCCTCTTCTGGAATACTGCGTTCAATGCTGGTGCCCTTATTACCAAAAAGACATAAACAAGCTAGAACGAGTTCAATGTAGAGTTACCAAAATGATACCTAGCCTAAAGAACAAACCATACGAGGAGCGTCTTAGAGAATTTAATCTATTTCCTTTAACCCAGCGCAGATTAAGAGGTGACTTAATTCAAGTGTTCAAAATCATCAAAGGCATCGACAATATGAACTGTAGTAAGTACTTCACTATCGACCAATCTAATTACACGCGGGGAAACGGTTGCAAAATTATTGGTAAATCTTTTAACTCCCACGAATCTAAGAATTTCTTCTTCAATCGAGTTGTCAACTTGTGGAATGGGCTTCCCCGAGACGTTATAGACTGCAGCACCGTTGATTCATTTAAACTCCGCCTAGACAAATATCTCGCATCAAACCCGCAACTGACTGCGTTTGTAAATTAATAACTTTATTTTTATCCTCCCCTCAGTTACTAACCCATATGTCCCCTACTAACTTCCTAGTCCTTCCACGGACATTAGTTCCAGGGCAGTAGTTCCCTTTCCAATGTTCCCTTACCCACTCTAAACCACTGTTTGGACACTTGATCCTCAGTGTTTTGGAGGACAAGGAGCCTAGAAGGGTCACTAGACCTATTGTTGCTTGATTTCCTTTGTACTCCTTTGTACTCTCCACAATCACCCATATAACACCCCCACAATCACCAATATAACACCCCCACAATCACCCATATAACACCTCCACAATCACCCATATAACACTCCCACAATCACCCATATAACACTCCCACAATCATCCATATAACACCCCCACAATCACCCATATAACACCCCCACAATCACCCATATAACACTCCCACAATCATCCATATAACCTCCCCCAATCACCCATATAACAGTCCCACAATCACCCATATAACACCCCCACAATCACCAATATAACACTCTCACAATCACCCATATAACACCCCCACAATCATCCATATAAGATCCCCACAATCACCCATATAACACCCCCACAATCACCCATATAACACTCCCACAATCATCCATATAACACCCCCACAATCACCCATATAACACTCCCACAATCACCCATATATGTTATACGATCCTTTCACTCATATTTAGACAACTCATAACTCAATTCATACTTGTGACACGACTTTTGTATATGCCTGTACAAGGAGCTGTTAGCTGTGGTCCAGAGGCAAGACCACAGGTGTCCTTATCAATAGCTAAGGTAAACATGCTGATTAATAATTTCATTCCTATATTAACGACTTGCTAACCTAAACACCAGGAGACCCCTGGACTGGAGTTGTGCACGATTATTCACTCATCATGTATTATTATTCACTCGTCATTCAGGATTATTCACGCTTTCATCATTGGTTATGCATTCTCGGAAGGCTAGGTGCGGTTGAACCTAGGCATGACGGCGATCACAAGAGAGAACTCGACAGACACGAGTCGAGGGCGGAGGTCCACTCACCACGCTCTCACACACCCCCCTTTCACCATTCTCACCACTTCATCATTTCACACCTGATTTGATTCCTGACTGTGTTCCTGCATACTTATACAACAAATATAGGAAAGGCTGATCGCATGGGTTGATTGATTCCAGACTCCTAATATGTCTATAAACTATTAGTGGTGGCAGTTTTCTACAAACATTATTCATCACTGAGAGGTTTACTGAAGATCCACATCAACACGGTGTCATCGGAGTAAAGAACCTCACATGCCTTATCTCGTAATCCAGTAGCTTCAGTTTCAGCCAATGCGATTCTGAACGCTGATGGTATTGCTGCGGAGCAGAGATCCGACACGTTTTGGAGTAAAGTAATTCTTAGTATAGAATCAGGTGATACTGTTAGCTCGAGCACTAACGATTTAATAGCTTTGAATTTACAAGACTTCAAAATACACGATAATTGTTTGTACAAGAGAACGCAGTTATCTGGCAGGAAATCACCTAATAGAGAGGTGTTGCAATTAGTTATTCCCTCTTCACGCGTAAATGCGACGTTACACTTTATTCATGGTCACAAATTAGTTGGACACCCTGGTAAGGATAGAGCCTTCTCTCAAGCTCAAAGGTCATTTTACTGGCGTACAATGAAACGTGATTTATTCACTCACATAGATGAATGTATTACTTGCGTGAAAGTTAAACCCAGTTAAATGCATCTGCTAAGATCGGTACTTATTCGATACCTAATTACCCCTTTGATGTAGTTGGAATAGATCTACTCAAGTTACCCCTCACAAATACTGGTAATCAATATGTACTGGTTATAGTTGATCACTTTTCCAGATATGTGATTCTTTCAGTTTTGCAAGATAAAGAAGCGAAATCTATTACACAAGCACTCTTACGAGATTTAATTTGTAAACTTGACTGCCCAAACACTATAATTAGTGATAATGGCACAGAATTTTGTAATTCTGATATGGAAGACATTTGTAGAGAATATAATATTAATCACGAGACAATTTGCCCCCATTCACCACACAGTAATGGCTTAGTTGAACGTGCTAATCAGTCCTTAATTAGTGCCCTACGCTGTTTATTACACGAACGCGATACCGGTACTTGGGATAACTTTATTCATTACGCAGAAGCCACACTTAATTCATCTATTAATACTTCCATTGCTGATTCTCCACATTTCATTGTTTTTGGCAGAGATAAGAAACTACCTTTTACTAATTTACAGAAAGCCAATACTCCTGTGTATAATTCGGATGATTATTTGTTATATCATTTGAATAATGTTCGTACTATTTACAAGAATCTTCGAAATAATCTCACTCACTCTAAGGAAGAAATGACCACCGTAGCTAACAAAAATAAATCTAATCCGAATATCAATATTGGAGATATTGTTTTTCTAAGAGAATTTTACGCTAAAGATAAATTGCAACCAGTCTTTGATGGTCCCAACAGAGTTTTGACAGTTGAAGGAAATAGAACAACAATTAAACATTTAGATGTAGGTAATGAGAAACGAGCACATGTTGATCATTTGAAGAAAATTCGGCGTACTCTATTCGGATACGAAAACACGAATTTCGAGGAAACACTAATGAAACCGAAAGAGATAAAGAAAAAGAAAAACGAACAGAACCCCCCCCCCCCCCCCCCTAATGACAGATATGACCTACGGTCACGCGCCATTGCTGCCGTGTCATCTTTGAAGGGTGATTTTGTAGCCCAGTGGTGGTTAGACAATCTAGATATTAAGGTAGATACCTTCTACATGTAAATATACTCTGATTCTCACGATTGATGGAGCGGTAGATCATGCCGGCTCGTCCACAGTTCAGTCTCTCTATCACTCTTGAAGAATCAGAGCTTCTAGAATTTAACTTCAAATAATTAATAATTTATTTATATACTCTATTTTTAGTAGTACATACATTTTTTTTTCTTAAAGATAATTTAGATTTATACTATCCATTTCTTGAGGTACACATTAATGCTGGTGATTTTTGTATTTTAATTCCATTTGCATCTGATATGATTTTGACTAGACAAGAAATTATCCCTCTCCCCACCATTATCCAAGGCGAACTTCTTGAAATTAATTTCCCTTCAGACAATTTGTTATTTTCTACAGGTAAATACCCTGATGAATATCTGGCTTTAGTAGACACTTCGGTCTTTGAGAAACATTGTCACACTATCTTAGACGTCATTACTACCTGTCCTGCTCAATTAATCCAATTACTCCCCCTGAATTATGATGATTGTAGTCGTGCTATTAAGACAAATGAACATATGCTAGATTATTGTCAATTCACTCCCGCTCCTCAGAAAAAATTCTTCCATGCACACATTTTGGATACTAATTTTCTTTATTTTGTGAAAACAACTACTCTCCTTGTGACTTGTCCCGATCGCTCACCTTTCCACCGACACGCAGTAGGTTTGATTTACATAAAGGATTCTGCATGATTGTCTGTCCTTTCCTCACTATTTACCCTTCCACATTTCACCTGAGTTCAATTTCTATTGACAGTCGACTTTTTTCTGAAATTCCTCCCTCTGTTAACATTTCTGGAAATATTTCGTTTCCTAAGGTTGTTTCACATACCATCAACACTTTAAATCTAATTAACTCATCTTTGGACTCTGTCTTTCACTCACTTTGTCAAGCCTTACTATGTATACCCTCCCATTGGTCTACTCATGATTCTTTTGATTATTGCCATTATCTTATGTTATTGCTCAAACTCTCGCCTAGCATCACATATTAGTGAACTTGAACATTTCGTGAAAGCACTACCATGATAAATGTGGAAAACTAGTTATATATGCACAAGAAAATGTAATTTTGGCATAATCAGACTTAGAAAATATAGTCTACAGTATATATTTAGCACAATCAGACTTAGGAAATATAGTCTATATAATTGACATAATCAGACTTAGAAAATATAGTCTATATTTTAGAAAAGAATGACATTGCACTATCCTAGAAAATACATACTATAAACATTGACTTGTTAATGTTGAAAGTTTCCTAATCTGAAGATTGAACTTTATATATTTGGTACTTTCTAAATTTTCAATTACTTAGTGTTGTATTATATAGGACTATGTACTTGTTTATATTATTGATTTTTTTTTAATAGAATCATTACTCTTACTTTTACAATTTTATATGTATATATATCTTTATGTATGTACCATTTTATATGTATATATATCTTTATGTATGTACCATTTTATATGTATATATATCTTTATGTATGTACCATTTTATATGTATATATATCTTTATGTACCATTTTATATGTATATATATCTTTATGTATGTACCATTTTCATCACATCTCATCTATTTTATTATAGAAAATCTACAAAACCTCAGCCTTTATAATCTTTCATTAGACTTAAGCATTTATTTTGTTTTTATTTCTCTTTCACTTATTTCACTTTTTATTATAATTTTAGGGCTCCATTTGCAGTTTTGTTTTGCAGTGGGAGCAAAACTCTCGTAGTGGGGGCGTGTTATACGATCCTTTCACTCATATTTAGACAACTCATAACTCAATTCATACTTGTGACACGACTTTTGTATATGCCTGTACAAGGAGTTGTTAGCTGTGTTCCAGAGGCAAGACCACAGGTGTCCTTATCAATAGCTAAGGTAAACATGCTGAATAATCATTTCATTCCTATATTAACGACTTGCTAACCTAAACACCAGGAGACCCCTGGACTGGAGTTATGCACGATTATTCACTCGTCATGTATTATTATTCACTCGTCATTCAGGATTATTCACGCTTTCATCATTGGTTATGCATTCTCGGAAGGAGAGGTGCGATTGAACCTAGGCATGACGGCGATCACAAGAGAGAACTTGACAGACACGAGTCGAGGGCGGAGGTCCACTCACCACGCTCTCACCCCCCCCCCCCCTTCACCATTCTCACCACTTCATCATTTCACACCTGATTTGATTCCTGACTGTGTTCCTGCATACTTATACAACAAATAAAGGAAAGGCTGATCGCATGGGTTGATTGATTCCAGACTCCTAATATGTCTATAAACTATTAGTGGTGGCAGTTTTCTACAAACATTATTCATCACAGAGAGGTTTACTGAAGATCCACATCAACACGGTGTCATCGGAGTAAAGAACCTCACATAAAACACCCCCACAATCACCCATATTACACTCCCACAGTCACCCATATAACACCCTCACAATCACCCATATAACACCCCCACAATTACCCATATAACACTCCCACAATCACCCCTATAACACCCCCACAATCACCTATATAACACTCACACAATCAACCATATAACACCCACTCAATCTCCCATATAACACCCCCACAATCACCTATATAACACCCCCACAATTACATACATAACACCCCCACAATCACCCATATAACACCCCCACAACATTCCCACAATCATCTACATAACACCCCCACAATCACCCACATAACACCCTTTCTGTACTAGCGACGTCTTTTTTGTTGGGTTTCAGCTACATTTAGACAGAGAGAGCCAAACGTAATGACAGCGGAGACATGATTTATTAGCGCGACTGTACAAGGTGAGTGTGGCGACCCGTCCATGCCCAGGAGCAGAGGGTCACCTGGGCGGGATTGGTTGGTAATTCTGTTCCTTACCGGATACTTTTTTGTTTGATCTTAGCTATATATAGACGAGTTTATTAAGCTAAGGAAGGACGTCTACCAACCAAAAGGCTAAAGACTATCTCAATTAATCCTTTTAGCTACCACATACATCTCCCTAAGCTTCATAAAATCGTCTAAATGTAGCTGAAACCCAAACAAGACGTCGCTATACTCAAACAGACCTAAGCAGGCAGTTATGGGCGCGGTCAGCTATCATTACACTGGTGCCGGCTGTCCAATTGACCCTTTCCGTACGACAACCTTTCCAAATTACTCTCGCTATCTCTCTCCCTCCCTCCACCTCCCCTGGTCAAGGACCTTGCCCTTTGTATGAGTGAGAAGGGGAACGCAATTATCACCGTACTACTGCGTAGCCCACAGGAATGCATAGATAATTATTATTGTTATAATAAATTATATTACTATTCATATAGCTCTCTCTCTCTCTCTCTCCTCTCTCTCTTTCTCTCTCTCTCTCTCTCTCTCTCTCTCTCTCTCTCTCTCTCTCTCTCTCTCTCTCTCTCTCTCTCTCTCTCTCTCTCTCTCTCATATATATATATATATATATATATATATATATATATATATATATATATATATATATATAATATCTATCTATATATATATATATATATATATATATATATATATATATATATATATATATATAGTTTACACGTGACAGTACACATTTTGTGCGCCTGGCAGCGCGCCCCATCCCGTGATGTTTGTTTATACTGTAGTTTAGCAGGTCAATCTGCGAGTGTTTTGCCAGACCTAATCTGACACCGTCGCAGTAGCTACGCAGCCAGGTTGTATACAATGCCCGTTGTATTTACTAATAACAAGCGAATTAATTATAAAAACAATACAGTTTTTTTGTACATGTAGAAATAGCCTGAGCATTTCAAACCGACTTAAGGAACTTAATACCGAAAATAATATATTTTTGTTGTAAAGAATAATGCATTTGGCACCAATGTAAAGGGATTGACCACGGGTAGGACTGCCCCACAATCACCCACATAACACCCCCACAATCACCTACATGACACCCCCACAATCACCTACATGACACCCACACAATCACCTACATAACACCCCCACAATCACCTACATGACACCCCTACAATCACCCACATAACACCCCCATAATCACCTACATGACACCCCCACAATCACCCACATAACATCCCCACAATCACCTACATAACACCCCCACAATCACCCACATGACACCCACAATCACCTACATAACACCCCTATAATCACCCACATAACACCCCCACAATCACCTACATGACACCCCCACAATCACCCACATAACACCCCCACAATCACCCACATAATACCCCCACAATCACCCACATAACACCCCCACAATCACCTACATAACACCCCCACAATCACCCACATAACAACCCTACAATCACCTACATAACAGCTCCACAATCACCTACATAACACCCCTATAATCACCCACATGGCACCCCTACAATCACCTACATAACACCCCTATCATCACCTACATAATACCACCACAATCATGTACATAACACCCCCACAATCACCTACATGACACCCCCACAATCACCTACATAACACCTCCACAATCACCTACATAACACCACTACAATCACCCACAGAACACCCCCACAATCACCTACATGACACCCCACAATCACCCACATAACACCCCCACAATCACCTACTTGACACCCCCACACTCACCTACATAATACCCCCACAATCACCTACATGACACCCCCACAAGCACCCACATAACACCCCCACAATCACCTACATTACACCCCACAAATACCCACATAACACCCCCAAAATCACCTACATAACACCCCCACAATCACCTACATAACACCCCCATAATCACCTACATAACACCCCCACAATCACCTACATAACACCCCCACAATCACCTACATGACACTCCCACAATCACCCACATAACACCCCCACAATCACCCACATAACACCCCCACAATCACCTACATAACACCCCCACAATCACCTACATGACACTCCCACACTCACCCCCACCCCCACAATCACCTACATAACACCCCCACAATCACCCATACACCACCCCCACAATCACCCATATACCACCCCCATAATCACCTTCATAACACCCCCACAATCATCTACATGACACCCCCACAATCACCTACATAACACTCCCACAATCACCCATATACCATCCCCACATAATACCCCCACAATCACTCATATAACACCCCCACAATCACCTACATGACACCCCCACAATCACCCATATAACACCTCCAGAATCACCCATATAACACCCCCACAATCATCTTTATAACCCCCACAATAACCCACATAACAACCCCACAATCACCCACATAACACTCCCACAATCACCCACATAACACTACCACAATCATCCACATAACACCCCCACAACACCCCAAAAATCAATCGTATAACTCCCCCACAATCACCCACATAACACCCCACAATCACAAATATAACACCCCCACAATCACCCACATAACACCCCCACAATCACCCATATAACACCCCCACAATCACCCACATAATCACTCATATAACACCCCGACAATCACTCATATAACACCATGATGCATTCCCCCTGGGGGTTAGGGAAATTCCCCCTGGGGTTAGGGAATAGAATATGCCCCACATGCCTCCTGCGTGTCGTAAGAGGCGACTAATGAGGTTGGGTCGGTGGGCTTGCGACCCCCACCCGGAAAATAATATCTAAGCAAAGAAAAACGAACGAACAGCCTCGGATGCGGACGGAACCAACGTTGACGAACCACGACCGACTAAGGACATGCCTTCGGACATTCTGAGAATGGCTACGTGGAATGTTAGTGGCATGAATGATGGAACAAAAGAGAGAGAGGTTCTGGAAGTGTTAGTGAATGCCAGGCTGGATGTATGTGGAATGACAGAAACCAAATGGAAAGGTTCAGATGTGAGAGAGTGGGAGTGTGGAATGGATGTGTGTGCTGGAGTGAATGAAGGAACAGCGAGAGAAGGTGCATGTTTGTTTGTAAGTAGCAAATGGAAGGAATGTGTAAGAGAGTATGGGTCTGTGGGTTCAAGGATTGTGTGGGTGAGAATGAAAGTAGGAATACAAACGTGGGTGATTGTATGCGTGTATGCCCCGACAGAGGATATACTTGAAAGAAAGAAAGAGGAGTTCTGGATGAATGTGGAGGCATGCCTGGAGAAGTTTGTCAAGAACGAAAGAATATTTCTAATTGGGGATATGAATGGTAAGGTGGGTGATAGGAAAGTTGAGGGAGTGGTGGGGGGGTGGGGGGTACCATGAGAGGTGAATGGGAATGGTAGTGCACTTGTGGACGTATGTGTGGGGAGGAGGCTGTGGATAGCCAACACCTTCTTCCGACACAGAATGATCCACAGGTACACGTGGAAACGGATGTTGACGATGAAGGATAAGACAGTGGTGGAACGAAAGTCATTGATTGATTATGTATGTGTGGATGAACGAATGAAGAAATCTGTGATGGATGCTAGGGTGTATAGGGGTATTGGAGGGGTCTGTCCTGATCATTATGTAGTGGTAGCTAAGGTTAGGATACAAAAGAAGTGGGTGAGGAGAGCTGGAGGGAGGCGAGAGGAGGGTGGAATGGTGAGGAGGGTGGAGAGGCTGCAGGAGGAGGAAGTCAGGGAGGAGTACAGGAGAGCAGTGGAAAGACGACTAGGTGGGTTCGACCTGGAAGTAATGGAGGAAGTGGAGGAGATGAGCAAGGTGTTTAAGGATGAGATCTGTGCAGCATGTGAGGAGGTGTGTGGAGTGAGGAGAAGAGGGAAGGGATTGAAAGGTACAGCATGGTGGACAGAAGAGGTAAGAATAGCTGTGGAAGAAAAGAAGACAGCATATAGAGAGTGGTTGGGTAGTAGAGGGAATGAAGATTCCGAGAGACAGAAACGAGCGAGGTACGTGGAGAGTAAGAGGGTGGTGAAGAGAGTAGTGAAGGAAAGTAAGAGAAGAGTAGATGAGGAATTTGGAAGGAATCTGAGTGTAAAATGGAGGGAGAGTAAGAAACTGTTCTGGAAAGAAGTCAAGAAAGTTAGGGAAGGTAGCAAGGGAAACAGTAAGGGTGTGAAAGATAAGAATGGGAGAATGCTAGCCGAGAAGCAAGAGAGAGTCGAAAGATGGAGGGAGTACTTCAGTGAGTTGCTAAATATAAGGAATGAAGAGCCAGCAAACATAGATGGATATGGTATGGGAGGGAGAAGAAGAGAAGTAGTGGAGGAGGAGGTGGGCATCAGGAGGTCAGAAGTGTGGGAAGCCATGAAAAGAGTGAAGTTGGGGAAAGCTCCAGGAACAGATGGAGTGTGTGGGGAAATGTTGAGGTATGGTGGTGAGATAGTGATAGAATGGGTATGGAAAATGTGCAAACTAGCATGGGAGAAGGGGAGTGCACCCGGTGACTGGAAGACTGGCATAATAGTCCCCCTATATAAGGGCAAAGGGGAAAGAGGAGTGTGTGGTAACCACCAAGGAATATATCTTCTAAGCGTAGTAGGGAAGGTATACAGTAGGGTAGTGATTGAGAGAGTGAGAGTGAGAACGGAGAAATGGATATGCGACGAGCAGGGAGGTTTTTAGGAAGGGAAGAGGATGTGTAGATCAGATTTTTACCCTGAATTGTGTTGTGGAGAAGTATCTGGAGAAGAAACAAAAGGTGTATGTTGCCTTTATGGACTTGGAGATGGCCTATGACAGAGTGGATAGAGAAGGTTTGTGGAAAGTACTTAGAATATACGGAGTAGAGGGCAAGTTGCTGAAAGCAGTGAAGAGCATGTATGAGGGTGCAAAGGCGGCAGTACGTGTGGAGAGTGAGCAGAGCGAGTTCTTTGACCTGAATGTTGGTTTGAAACAGGGGTGTGTGATGTCCCCGTGGTTGTTTACTGTATATATGGATGGAGTCATGAAAGAAATACTATCAAGAGCAGTGGATGTTGGTGTATCGCTGAAAAGGGAGGGAATTGAGTGGAAGCTACCTATACTGCTGTTTGCGGATGATACAGTTCTGATGAGTGATAATGAATGGGAGTTGCAGGGTCTGGTAAATGAGTTTGGAACAGTGTGCAAAAAACGGAATTTGAAGGTAAATGCTGGGAAGAGCAAGGTTATTGTCTTCGAAAGGGGTGAAGTCACAGAGTGTGAGGTGAAGCTGAACGGTCAGGCTATGGAGATCGTCAACTCTTTTAAGTATCTGGGCAGTGTGTTGAGTAAAGATGGGACTATGAATGAAGAAGTGCGGGAGAGGGTACAACAGGGGAAGAGGGTTGTAGGAACGCTAAAAGCAGTAACAAGAAATAGGGTGGTCAGTATGGAAGCGAAGAAGTCTTTGCATGACAGTGTGGTAATCCCGACACTAACTTACGGAAGCGAAGCATGGACGTTGGTTGAGAGACTCAGACCAAGAGTGAGAGCAGTGGAAATGAATTACTTAAGGAGTGCGTGCGGAGTTACATGGAGGGATAGACAGACTAATGAGGAAGTAAGAAGGAGGTGTGATGGGGAGGTAGATGTGCTGGAAAGTGTGAAAAGGAACAACTTGAGATGGTTCAACCATATGGAACGTATGGAAAGCGAGAGAATGACTAAGAGGGTGTACGAGAGCGAGGTGGAGGGACAGAGAGGGAGAGGTAGACCGAATGAGAGGTGGAAGGATGGAGTGAGGAAGTACATGAACGAAGGCGGTGCTGGTTGGGGGGAGGGGCGTCGACTGACTGGGGACAGAGGTGCATGGGGCGGTTCGTTCGTGGCCACCCCTTCGGGGATCACGGCGTCAGGCAATAGATAGATAGATAGATGCATTTTTCGGTAAAAATATATTGATGTTATCCCTTTCAAGATACCATGATGCATTTCGTTTCTGCTTTCTGGCTATTATTTGACATTCTATTCAGATTGGGAAGGGTGTATGGAAATCAGAGGGTTATTTGAGATAGTCTAAACTCATTTAATTCCCACAGATCCTTCGTAAGTTGTATGAAATTGTCTAATGATAACCAGAATTAAACTGTCAAAATGCGGCATAATATTCAAGGGATTAATACGGTGACCGACCGGGCATTGAACTGACATGGAACAGATTAATACAGCCATTCTAACACAAGATAGAAAGGAAAGTACCATCAATATACCCAATGATTTTATATACAGTACTCGTTTCATTCCCTTGATATTTATAGTGTATGGTAATTAGATGTCCTTCCTAGTTGATTAAAATAGTCTAATGCTAATCTTTTTCTGATGCCGGCCTTTTAATTTTATTCTGGCTATTTCTAGACGATTTTAGTTAGTTTAAAAATGGCCTCAGGTAATTAAAAGGCTTCGAACTATCTCAGTTAACCCTTTTTACGACCACAGATGCTTCTTAAACTAAACAAAATCGTTAAAATACAGCAAGAATAAAATATAAAAGACGTCGCCGGTACAGAAGGAGTTAATAAAGTTTATGCCATATAATTTAGTAACTAATATCCTTTAGAGAATAAGAAAAACAAATAATTAAAACAAAAATATATACATGAATAGAGGAAATAGTTCTTAGCATTAAATAAAACAAGAATACACGTAATATATATTTGATATTTGATAAATAACAACGCTTTAAAATTAATAGTAAAACAAATTACTACATACAAATAAATATATATTCAAAGAAGGGTGACCGCTCTCAACCCTCCAACTATCGTCCAATTGCTCTCATCTCTTGTCTTTCTAAAGTTTTTGAAACTATTCTTGCTTCCAAATTTCTTAAGCATTTCTCTTCTCACAATCTCCTCTCAGATCGCCAGTATGGCTTCCTTAAGGGTCGCTCTACTGGTGATCTTCTTTCATATCTTACTAACTCTTGGTCATCCTCCTTTCGGGACTTCGGTGAGACTTTTTCTATTGCACTAGACATATCAAAAGCCTTCGATAGAGTCTGGCACAAATCTTTAATTTCTAAACTACCCTCCTTCGGTTTCTATCCCTCCATCTGTGCCTTTGTCTCTAATTTTCTTTCCGGCCGTTCCATAGCCGCGGTTGTGGACGGCCATTGTTCACTTCCTCATAAAACTCCGGTGTTCCTCAGGGCTCTGTCCTATCTCCTATTCTTTTTCTAATTTTTATAAATGATCTCCTCAACTGTACCTCAATTCCCATCTATTCATACGCAGACGACTCAACCTCACACTACTCCATTAGTTTTTCAGAACGCCCCAGCCAGCAATCCCTCAACGACAAACGTAATGAAGCCATATAACTCTTAAATTATGATCTAAATACTATCTCCAATTGGGGCAGAGAAAACCTTGTTACCTTTAATGCTTCCAAAACCCAATTTCTCCATCTATCTACCTGTAAGGAACTCCCAGCAGACTATCCCTTTTTCTTCAACAATACAAAAATCAATCCTTCATCTTCTCTCAATATTCTTGGTGTCTCCTTTTCTTCTGCTCTCAGTTGGAAGGACCATATTACCAGTCTTGCTAAGGCAGCCTCCCAGAAGCTGGGTGTGCTCAACCGCCTTAGGGGGTTCTTTTCTCCTGCACAGCTTCTTGCTCTGTACAGGGGCATATACATTAGTATTGTTCACATGTGTGGGGAGGTTCCTCTCACACCGCTCTCCTAGACAAAGTTGAAAGGAAGGCCTTTCGTATCATTAACTCCCGTCCACTCACCAACTCTCTGCAATCTCTCTCTCTCCGCCGCAATGTTGCATCTCTCTCGCTATTCTATCGCTACTATAATAATCAGTGTTCCTCAGAGCTTTCCCAGTGTATACCACCTCCTTTACGTAGGGCACATGGTACCCGTCTTGCAACTCAATCCCACCCCTACTCTGTGCAACTCTCCAACCCAAAAGTGAAACGTTACTCTCAAACTTTCTTCTACTCAACAGCTGAGCTCTGGAACTCTCTCCCAGAATCAGTCTTTCCCTCTTCCTATGCCTTAAATTGCTTCAAAGTCAGTGTGTCCAGGTATTTTGGCTCGAACGTCCCTTGATTTTGGCCCTGTCACTCTTTCAACTATGGGGGAGGCACTCGCTATAGGCAGTTCTGCCTTTTGCCTCCCTCAATCACATAGAAAAAAAAAAAATTAATAGATTATAATAATTTAATTTCACCCCTTTCTGGCAGCGTTCTGTTCATGCCACCATTTAGCTGCATTATCAGCATAGCACCGACTTCGCTGTTTTCTCCAGTGGCGAATCTGTGTTGGTGTGAGGCCCTCCGGTCGTTTGGTTGTGTCAGGGTATAGCATTACGTACTGGTCTATTATATCCTGACTGACTGAAGGATAATGGCCACCCGCTTCATGCTGATCATGCCACCATTTAGCTGCATTAAGAGCATAGCGCCGACTTCGCTGTTTTCTCCAGTGGCGAATCTGTGTTGGCGTGAGGCCCTCCGGTCTTTTGGTTGTGTCAGGGCATAGCATTACGTACTGGTCTATTATATCCTGACCGACTGAAGGATAATGGCCACCCGCTTCATAATGGCTACCCACTTCATAATGGCCCCCCGCTTCATAATGGGCACCTGCTTCATAATGGCCACGTGCTTCATAATGACCACTTGCTTCAGTCACATCCGCCCGCTCAGCCACATCCGCCCGCTCAGCCACATCTGCCCCCTCAGCCACATTTGTCCCTCCGCCCACATCTGTCCCTCCATCCACATCTGCCCCCTCAGCCACATCTGCCCCTTTAGCCACATCCGCCTTCTCAGCCACATTTGCCCCTTCAGCCACATCTGCCCCCTCAGCCACATCCGTCCCTCCCTTCAGACACATCCGCTTGCTCAGCCACATCTGCCCCTTCAGCCACATCCGCCCCTTCAGCCACATCCGCCTGCTCAGCCACATCTGCCCCTTCAGCCACATCCGCCGCCTCAGCCACATCTGTCTCTCCACCCACATCCGCCCCCTCAGCCACATCCGTCCCTCCACGCACATCCTCCCCCTCAGCCACATCTGCCCCCTCAGCCACATCCGTCCCTCCACCCACATCCGCCGCCTCAGCCACATCCGCCCCCTCAGCCACATCCGTCCCTCCACCCACATCCGCCCCCTCAGCCACATCTGCCTCCTCAGCCACATCCGTCCCTCCACCCACATCCGCCCCCTCAGCCACATCTGTCCCTCCACCCACATCTGTCCCTCCACCTACATCTGCCCCCTCAGCCACATCCGTCCCTCCACCCACATTCGCCGCCTCAGCCACATCGTCCCCTTCACAATGTGGGCGGGTTGTATCTAATTTATATCTACACAGCATTTTCAACTGCACCACAGCTCCCTTGTCTGTGGCCAAGGTGTTGGGGTCATTCACGTCAATGATGAATTTTTGAACGGTCCTGCGCCCCAACTTACACTTACACTGTACCAGGTGTGTGCCAAGTGGGAGGCGCAAAACCACCTCAGAGTCAAATTTATACTTCAAAGAGTGGTTTTCTTTGTCTTTTGTTGTTGTGTCCCATGCCCAGTTCTGTTCACTTAAAGTTATCTGAACCTGAGTCATAATTTTTTTACTTCTAAACATTTTCTTAACAGTATTTTGTACCTTTAGCTTTAATTTTGTCGGATTCTTCATAACAGATTGAAATTTTGATGGATTGCACCAAATTCCATACACCACCAATGCATCAAGGTAGGAATCCTTGTTTGGGGAGAACTCCATTTCTCAATATTATTTCTTTATAGTTCCGTATAACACAAATATATCACAACAAAAAGTTTTAATAACTACTAGTTTATAATATACTATTATTTAAGTAGTATATGTAAATAATTTGTGTAACAGACTTGTAGATAACTAACGATTATACGAACGATATACAAAATACGTCTGACAAGTACAAGTTAATTCAACGAACTGAGGCTCGGACGTTCAGTCACTGCAGTTACAATTCAAATTATACACATATGTTATGATATTATCTGCTATTAAATAAATCGCATTTGCTTGATTAAATTTATAAACTAAATTATTATTTATATTTTTATGTTAAGTATAGTCACAGTTATCATATTTATTCTGGAATAATGTTATTTATTGTAATGCTTTGCGAGGAACTATAGTATGTGTACAGCCTATCTCTAGTCTTCGATTATGCGTAATTACTTCATGTTATTTAGGAAACTTTTATCCGATAAGTATCTCTACAGTATGTGACACATGTCCAGTGTGAGCATGCTGTACAGAACGCCTAGTCATGCCCCACTCTCGCTAGGATCGTTAGGGCAGGAACTTTGGCTGTAGTCTATGTAGAGTTTCCTAACTTAGTTCGTGTGAGCTGTTGTACTATAAGTATTATGAATATGTATTTTGTTTTCATCTGAGTCAACGAGTTCTATTTTATATCATTAGTTATAAGTATTGTGTGTAAAACTTATTTGTAATGCTGGGAAGAGAAACAGCCACAGTTAGGTGTCAGTGGGTACGCCAGGCAGGAGGTAGGCCTAACTCACTCGCACTCCTCCCTCCCTCAGTGCTAGGAGAGCCTTTGTGTATCCCAGAGGAGAGAGAGAAATGACGTCATGGTTGTCAGTGGGCGGTCCTTAGTAGTTCACGTTGGGCTTACTAGAGGGCCAGGTATAAAAGGGAAGTCTAGCCATTTTTTCATCAGAACTCATTAGGGAGAGCGACTTTTCATTTCCCTTGCTAACTATTTATATTCTTCTGACTGATGGGAACTTTCTCTACTACCTTACATTCTTATTTCCTCTTTTCCCTGCCCTGTTTAACTTCCATTGTCCCATTGGTGCAGAGCTAGTCAGCCAACGTATTATCGCTTGAGTTCTCACGAGATACTTGCCTATTAGATAGCCTATTTTGGAAGGGTTGACTTAGAATAGGATTG
This sequence comes from Paralithodes platypus, assembly GCA_032716605.1. Lineage (NCBI taxonomy): Eukaryota > Metazoa > Arthropoda > Malacostraca > Decapoda > Lithodidae > Paralithodes > Paralithodes platypus. Next base: position 28,495,015 of record CM064580.1, read on the forward strand.
ATTTATGTTTGTTGCACTTGTATATGCATTTCCCTGTGTGTTATTATTATTATTCCTGTTTTCTGCTAGTCTAGGTAATGCTAGACTGGGGTAAGGCTTTTCTGTGTTACGAGTTGTTGTTTGATGCAGTGGTTAAGCGATAAACCTGCATACTCGTTTCGGTTCAGTGAAGCCTAGGTTGTCTTCGCGGCTGACTGTGTTGAGTTAATAATTTACAGTGCATGAGGGCAAGAGCCTAACCACCCTGTATTTTATTAACAGTTTGTTTTTACTTTGTCAAGGAGCCGGGAGAAAACCAGATACAAGGGATCTGGATTTCTCAAAGTGCACTTGTTAGTTTTAACGTAATACTTTAAACAGTCGTGAGGACTTCGCTAGGCTACGAGCCGTTTTTGCTCAGTCACTGCTACCTTGTTGCCTACAGTACCCCAGCTAGACTTTACTCGATTAGTAGATACAGAATAGTATTGAAGCTTTCCTTATGTATGATATTGTTTATGCACTATTGATTTCATGTGTTGCAAGCTTGGCTACTTTAGTGATTAGTGGCCCACGAGCACAATCCGAGTAGGCTATTGCCATTGCATTTGTAGAGTACTTCCTTTTAATGTTTGCCATTTACTATTGCATATTCTTTTAATTATTCTTATGCCAATTTAAGCCTTTAATAGTATTTAATTGCCAGTGTTTTTGCTTATTGAATTACTGTTCAAAATCCGATACGTACTTCTCACGAGCATCCGAGAAGCATCTAACTTTTTTCAGAAGATTCCTTGCTCGATGCTTAAGGACTATTAACGTAACGTAATAGTGCCGATCCGAAGTAGAGGGTGGTGGACTTCTTAAGTTCATAGTCAAGGGTGGATTACTTCGGCTTCGGCCAACACTATTCTTTTGTGTTGTTGTTTTTTACTTCATTGTTTGATTGTTGACCAGACTAGATAATTCCTGTCTCTTTATTAGTCTGTTGTTGAACACTAGTACCGAGTTCTTGTATACCCCGTTATAGCAGATTGAACTCTGGAGGGTATTGGTGTTTTTTGTTCGGCTGGCAGTACTCAGGGGTTGGGATCGTGTGTTTCCGTTGTAGCAGCGAGCCGTATTCGAGTCCTGATTGAGAGTCCTTGTGTACCCGAGTGCCAGTTCGTAACAAATGGCGACCTTGCTTAGGATTTTGTGAACAGTATAAATTTTTGCAGAGTTGTACAACATTTGTTTGTTTGTATTTTAGCATGCATATTGAAGAATATTTGTTTTGTATGGCAATTAGTAAAGCATTTAAGAGACTCCAGTTAATTTAGTAATTAGTGCTTGCATAGGAAGTTTAACACTTTTGTCTCGAGAATGTTTTGTGGACGTCAGTATGTCGTGCATTAGCACTGACGATGAGCGAGAGATGTCATTTGAAGGTGTGCCGTTAGTAACCAGTGAGGAGGATGCTAGAGTTTTTGTGAGTAAGCGGTACCACGTGACGGAGGAGAGGCTGACGGGGGTGGATGTTTGTGGCTTGCACCTGATAGCCAAGGTTTTGGGCATTTCCAATGTAGCAGGGATGTCCAAGGGGGAGCTGATTTCCTGGGTGTTGCGTGGGCGACATGGGGTTTCGGAGGAGAGGGCGTTTGGGGGGGTTCCTCCCCAGATCCCCTCTCACTCGACTCCCACAGCGCCGTCCTCTCAGTTACCGGAGGATAGCACTCTCCCACAGAGGGATGAGTGTTGGCAGATTGGAGTGTCCTCGGGTGGTGCACGTGGTGGTTCCCCAGTTTTTGCCCCCCCTCCTTCAGTAGTGGCAGCTCCCTCTTCCTGCCTGTCTCCAGATATGGTATTTAGACTTGAGCTTGCTAAGATTGAGGCTAGGAAGCAGGAGAATGAGACTAGTAGGCATGAGATTGAGGTTAGGAGGCAGGAGGATGAGACCAGGAGGCATGAGGCTGAGCTTAGGTACGACTCAGAGAAATATTGTGCTAAATTAGATTTAGATAAGACTCGTGCAGAGTCGACAGGGACTCGGATGGGCCGTGAGGGCCAAGTAAGAGAACAGTCCTTAGCCCACTTAGTCAAATTGGTGCCGGTATTTAGTGAAACTGAAGTCACAGAATTTTTTAATCGTTTCGAGAAGAAGTGTAGGGAGCATAATTGGCCTGAAGAGAAGTGGGCAGCTCTAGTCTCCTCAAGACTTACGGGTAAGGGTCTGAAGGCTTATGATGCACTGCCTTTAGAGTCTTGCATTGACTACCCAGAATTGAAGAGAGCTGTCCTACGGGCATACGAGTTGCAACCGGAAACATATCGATTGAAGTTTCGGGGTATTACAAAGACTAGGGAGGCGACCTTTCTTGAACATGCCCGGGGCTTAAAAGATGCACTTAAAAACTGGACACGTTCTGAGAAAGCTGAGACGGCAGAACAGTTGACTGAGCTGTTTCTGCTCGAGCAGTTTTATAAGTGTACTGGTGCAGAAATGACTTTAACTATTAAAGAAAAGAACCCAAGAACTCTTCAAGAGGCAGCTGAGATGGCTGACCTCAGGTTGTCGCTAATCAGGGGATGTGAATCTGTAAAGCGTGTTGATGCAGTTCCCAAGGGGCGCGATACTCCAAACCCTCGAGCTCAGGACAATCACTATAGATATAAACCTCAGTTTAAAAGCCAAGATACCAGGACTGAACCAAAGACTACAGCCGTCCCATTACAGAAGGGTCAGAACTCCGCCCCTTATCAGAAGAGACCGATAGGGGAAGTGGAATGTTTTCATTGTAGAAAGAAGGGGCATTATGCAAAATCTTGTCCTAGTAAGCGACCAACTGCAGCCGTGTCTTTGGTGCGCAGCATAGGTGTGGCTGAAATGTCGTCTGGATTTACCCAGGGTAGTTTGCCAGCGGCAGGGTCACAGGCTATGTATAAGACTCAGGAAGGCTCGTCCCCTGTCCGTGATGTCTTTTGCGCTCATAGAGGGACCGGTAGGGTAAGTTGGGCGGGTTGCCAGCATAAGGTGGAAGTTTTGCGTGATACTGGAGCTTCACAGACACTTTTGAAGAATTTCACGGGGCGACCAATTAATGCGGCACGGGTGGTTGTTGTTCAGGGTATTAATGCGACCAGGTCATACCCGTTGGTTCGTGTGGAGCTGGAAATTGATGGTGTGATTAAGGACTTAGATGTTGGGATCGTTGAGAAATTGCCAGTGGAGGGCGTCGACCTTCTTCTCGGCAACGACTTTGCGGTGCCTACTTTAGAAGTTCCACCCTTAGTCGTTGCCGAGAGGCCGGCCGACGTGAGTAGGGAGGAACAAGAGTGGGTAGTGAGTTGTCAACGCCAACAGATGGCGTGTGTGGTAACTCGTTCCCAAGCATTTAAGGTATCACAGCCTATTTCAGAGGCCACAGAACAGCGGAGGAAGGGAATTAAGGAGAAGCGGAGGGCTGGGAAAAGTTTGAAGAGTTTAGAACCAGTGGCTCTCCCAAAAGACCCAATAGCAGGACCTTTGACCGAGTCTGTTGTAACTACAGTGCCTAATACAGTTGATAAAGTAGTGGAGGAGGCAGAGACTCAGAGACATCACCGTTACCTGCAGCGAGAAAACCGGATGTCTAAGTTGGATGTTGGGGGAGGGCATGAGTTGTTGACCAAGCAGTTAGACATGTTGGCTCCCACAGACATTCGAAAGTTGCAATTAGAGGATCCAGAGGTTTTGCAGTGTACCAATGGGGCTGTGGAGTTAGAAGAAGATAGGGATGCAAAGGCAGGAGATTTTTTTTTCTTTAATGGAATTTTATACCACCGATATCAAGATCCTAAAAGGAACTGGGAGGGCGGATCAGGTACAGTTGACCAGCTGGTCGTGCCAGAGGGCTGCAGGGAAAGTTTGCTTAGGTTGGCTCATGATTCTCCATTATCAGGACATTTGGGTGCCAAAAAAACGGTGGCGGCTTTCGGGAAATTGTTTTGGTGGCCGGGGATGAAGTCTCATGTGCAGTCATGGATAAACTCATGTGATATTTGTCAACGTGTCGGGAAACTGAACCAAGTTATTCCTAAGGCTCCGTTACACCCTATTCCTGTGATTGGGCCACCCTTTAGTAAAATTATTGTTGACATGGTTGGTCCACTCCCTCCCACTAAGGCTGGAAATAAATTTTTGTTAACCATAATGGATGTTGCCACTAGATACCCCGATGCGTACCCTATGAAAAATGGAATGGCTAAGACGGTAGTCAGTAACTTGTTGTGGTACTTCTCAAGGTACGGGTACCCGGAGGAGATTCAGTCTGATCAGGGATCTAATTTCACCTCCAACATGTTCAAGCAAACAATGCAACAGCATGGGATACGAGCAGTAGTATCGTCAGCGTATCACCCTGAGAGTCAAGGGGTGCTTGAGCGGTGGCATGCTACACTTAAAAGCATGCTCAGGTGTTATTGTGCTGACAACGGTATGGATTGGGATCTTGGATTGCCTTATGTGCTGTTTGCTGCTCGGGAGGTACCTGGTGAGAGCCTGGGATTTAGTCCAAACGAGCTGATTTTTGGACACCGTGTCAGGGGCCCCCTTAACATGCTGAAAGAAATTTGGGAGGGGACTGTGCAGCCTTGTCCATTATTAAAGTATGTGCTTGAAAGCCGTGAGCGCATGCTTAAGAGTCTGGAGATGGCAGGTAGAAATTTGACAGAATCACAAGCTTTGATGAAGGACAGGTATGATCGCAAAGTGAGGCTCCGGAAGTTCACTGTAGGACAAGAGGTATTAATTTTTTTGCCTTTGGTTGGTAACCCCCTCTCTGCGAAGTACACTGGACCTTATAAAATTGTAGAAAAAATTTCAGACTTAAATTACCTTGTTGCCACTCCAGACAGGAGGAAAAAGAACCAGTTATGTCACGTGAACCTTATTAAAGAGTATGTGAGGCGCCCCTCTGAGCCTCTCACTGTCCCTGTGTTGGCTTGTTGCAGCCGTGGTGGAGAAGGAGAGGGGGACAGTCAAGCTTCGGAGGAGGATAGCTGGGACCAACATGTTTCAGCGGATCAGTGGGCGGGGAACTCGAGCCTAAGGGCTGACGAGGTTATAGCTCATTTGCCTGAGCCGCAGTTTGATGCTATCCGTCAGTTGTTCGGTTCATACCCCACTGTATTTGCTGAACACCCAGGCCTCACTACTCAGGCTATGCATGATGTTGACATGGGGGACCATATACCCTTTAAGTCAATCCCGTACCGTGTGCCCCCCATAAAACTACCAGCTCTGAGGGATGAGTTGGAGTATATGCTCGGTAGAGGGTTGATAGAGAAAGGCACAGTTAAGTGGACTTCCCCCGTAACACTGCAGCCTAAGCCAGATGGCAAGGTACGCTTTTGTATTGATTTCCGTAGGTTAAACGGTTTGACTCCAACTAACCCATATCCTCTTCCTCGGGTTGATGATAGTGTTGACAAAATTGGTAATGCTCGTTTTTTGTCTAAAGTTGATTTAAGGTTACTGGCAAGTACCTTTGTCCGAGCGTGCTAAAGAGGTATGTGGTTTTGTTGTGGACGGGAGTACCTACCGGTGCAATGTTATGCCTTACGGACTTAAGAATGCACCAGCAACGTTTCAGAACCTGATGAATGAAATTGTAAAGGACATTCCGAATTGCACCGTATATTTGGACGATGTAATCATTTATGATGACGACTTTGAGAGCCATTGTGAGCACCTTGAGACCTTATTCCGGAAACTTAGTGAAGCAGGTCTGGTAGTAAATTTGGCAAAGTGTGACTTCGTAAAAGCCACTGTGCAGTACCTTGGGTTTGTAGTGGGAAGGGGACAGGTGTGCCCTCCTCAGAACAAGGTACAGGCTATCAATACATTTCCGCACCCAACAACCAAGAAACAGATAATGAGATTCTTGGGTATGATAGGCTACTACAGACGCTTCATAAAAGGTTACTCAACGGTGTTGGCACCTCTCACAGATTTGTTATCTAAAGACAAAAAGTTTTTGTGGGCACCTGAGTGTGAAAAGGCTTTCACTTTGGTGAAACATTTGCTATGTACTCACCCGATACTCAGGGCCCCAGACTTTAACAGGCCTTTTCAGCTGGCAACAGATGCTAGTGGTGTAGGGGCTGGTGCCGTCTTGCTACAGACAGACAATGAAGGTGTGGAACACCCAGTAAGTTTCTTTTCTAAGAAGTTCAATGCTGCACAAAAGAACTATTCTACAATAGAAAAGGAATTACTGGCGATTGTGCTGTCGCTCAGGCACTTCGAGGTGTATGTTCCAGCCTATGGCCCAGTCGTGGTTATCTACACTGATCATCACCCTTTGAGATTCCTGAATCAATTTCACAATCGCAATATGAGACTGACCAGGTGGTCTTTGATGTTGCAGGAGTATAACCTGGACATCCGTCATATTGCTGGATGTGACAATGTGATCGCGGATTGTTTATCAAGGGTGGATGATCAGTTGTAGGCTATCACAGGTGTGTGGGTTTGAGTGGAGGAAAATAGGCTGCCCTTATAGTGCAGCCGGGAAAAACATATTAAAATATAAAATCATATAAAAACTCTTTCTTTTGATATAGGTAATCGTATAAGTTTGTCATAGCCTATAGAGTTTGAGTAGTCCACGAACTATCAAACGGCTGAGCTGCTGTAAGCTCGCTCTGGGAGCATGATATTGTGTCTTTGCTATTGTAGGGAGGAGTTATAAAATGTGATTTTTTTTTTTTTTAATAATAAGATGTGTTTTGGTGATAAACTCAGCTTTGTTTTAGTGCCATGCGGTCGCTGGGTGTGAGGGGCTTGATGGGGTTCTGTGTTTGTCAGATTTTAGCTCAGGGTTGAGCGAGTAAAATCTTGGGGGAGGTGTGACGCATGTCCACGTGTGAGCATGCTGTACAGAACGCCTAGTCATGCCCCACTCTCGCTAGGATCGTCAGGGCAGGAACTTTGGCTGTAGTCTATGTAGAGTTTCCTAACTTAGTTTGTGTGAGCCGTTGTACTATAAATATTATGAATATGTATTTTGTTTTCATCTGAGTCAACGAGTTCTATTTTATATCATTAGTTATAAGTATTGTGTGTAAAACTTATTTGTAATGATGGGAAGAGAAACAGCCACAGTTAGGTGTCAGTGGGTACGCCAGGCAGGAGGTAGGCCTAACTCACTCGCACTCCTCCCTCCCTCAGTGCTAGGGGAGCCTTTGTGTATCCCAGAGGAGAGAGAGAAATGACGTCATGGTTGTCAGTGGGCGGTCCTTAGTAGTTCACGTTGGGCTCACTAGAGGGCTGGGTATAAAAGGGAAGTCTAACAATTTTTTCATCAGAACTCATTAGGCAGAGCGATTTTTCATTTCCCTTGCTAACTATTTATATTCTTCTGACTGATGGGAACTTTCTCTACTACCTTACATTCTTATTTCCTCTTTTCCCTGCCCTGTTTAACTTCCATTGTCCCGTTGGTGCAGAGCTAGTCAGCCAACGTATTATCACTTGAGTTCTCACGAGATACTTGCCTATTAGATAGCCTATTTTGGAAGGGTTGACTTAGAATAGGATTGATTTATGTTTGTTGCACTTGTATATGCATTTCCCTGTGTGTTATTATTATTATTCCTGTTTTCTGCTAGTCTAGGTAATGCTAGACTGGGGTAAGGCTTTTCTGTGTTACGAGTTGTTGTTTGATGCAGTGGTTAAGCGATAAACCTGCATACTCGTTTCGGTTCAGTGAAGCCTAGGTTGTCTTCGCGGCTGACTGTGTTGAGTTAATAATTTACAGTGCGTGAGGGCAAGAGCCTAACCACCCTGTATTTTATTAACAGTTTGTTTTTACTTTGTCAAGGAGCCGGGAGAAAACCAGATACAAGGCATCTGGATTTCTCAAAGTGCACTTGTTAGTTTTAACGTAATACTTTAAACAGTCGTGAGGACTTCGCTAGGCTACGAGCCGTTTTTGCTCAGTCACTGCTACCTTTTTGCCTACAGTACCCCAGCTAGACTTTACTCGATTAGTAGATACAGAATAGTATTGAAGCTTTCCTTATGTATGATATTGTTTATGCACTATTGATTTCATGTGTTGCAAGCTTGGCTACTTTAGTGATTAGTGGCCCACGAGCACAATCCGAGTAGGCTATTGCCATTGCATTTGCAGAGTACTTCCTTTTAATGTTTGCCATTTACTATTGCATATTCTTTTAATTATTCTTATGCCAATTTAAGCCTTTAATAGTATTTAATTGCCAGTGTTTTTGCTTATTGAATTACTGTTCAAAATCCGATACGTACTTCTTACGAGCATCCGAGAAGCATCTAACTTTTTTCAGAAGATTCCTTGCTCGATGCTTAAGGACTATTAATTAACGTAACGTAATAGTGCCGATCCGAAGTAGAGGGTGGTGGACTTCTTAAGTTCATAGTCAAGGGTGGATTACTTCGGCTTCGGCCAACACTATTCTTTTGTGTTGTTGTTTTTTACTTCATTGTTTGATTGTTGACCAGACTAGATAATTCCTGTCTCTTTATTAGTCTGTTGTTGAACACTAGTACCGAGTTCTTGTATACCCCGTTATAGCAGATTGAACTCTGGAGGGTATTGGTGTTTTTTGTTCGGCTGGCAGTACTCAGGGGTTGGGATCGTGTGTTTCCGTTGTGGCAGCGAGCCGTATTCGAGTCCTGATTGAGAGTCCTTGTGTACCCGAGTGCCAGTTCGTAACAAGTAATATTACATATGTTAGTAATTTCCAATCAATATAATTGTCAATAACGATATTTTACAAGTTTTATAACAACAATGATATTTTATATTAAAGTCAATCCTTACAAGGAATCGTTTTCTCTAAATATCATACTATTGTAAAGTACGAATATAATGGGGTAACTATACTATATATTCATTATATCCGCAATATCACTCCCCATCGCAATGAGGCCACTGATATTTTAAGTTTGCCCTGACAGTATTATGATGCATGTCTTCATATATATATATATGGCTATTCATAGACAATTTTATTCAGATTGGAAGTCAAGAGTTCACTTGAAATATTGTTTACCTTCTTCACTACCACAGATCTTTCTAAGCGGATAACAATTGTCTAATGATAACCTGAATAAACTGTCAAAATTATTCGTAATCCTCAAAGGGTTATTGTTGCTTCTAGTTTGTACTGAACGGAGAATGAATAATGCAGAATTAATACTATTAAATAACTAATCTAGCTACTCTCATAGGCGTACTCGACTGCAGGGGAGTGTACAAGCAAGTTTTGGAGGTAGCCTAAATTAAACCATAGCTAAAAAGAAAATGATCACCAATATGAATACAAATATATATAAAATAACTTAGGGTAGGTTAGGTAAGGACAGTAAGTAGGCTCAGATAACAACATGGGTGATAATTTAGGTACAGTTGCCCACATAAATTTTGTTCCTCGTTGCGATCTTATGTATGAAAATAAAACGGTATGAATCAGTTGCAAGTGTGCTTTCTTTAAATTATCCATTGACTAATCAGATTAGTTAACCGCTGCATCAGAAACTAAACTCATTAGTCAATCATGCGCATTATAGTTCTATGTATAAAATCACTGACAGGAACAGATCTTATGTGGGCAACTGTACAGCATCGGCCTTATGCTAGGCTGCCCATGGCCGTGTCCTATCTCTGTAAATTTGTATTCAGGATTCTGTAGTTTTATATATTTTGTTTGTGTATGAAGGAGACAAAAGACAAAGCTACCTGTAACAAGTGTCTTTCCCAAAGTTGAGTGACAGAGAGTCAAATTCAAGGTACAAATATCTGGAAACACAGAGCTTAAATCGGTTTAAGCCAAAGGATGATGGAAAACAGGTAGGCTAGAAGGAGATAGTTTCAAATTTTACTTGCTAAAGTAGAAGAATGACTGGGAAAATCGGTTCACTCTTGGGTTAGAGAGTTGGTGAGAGATACAATTACACACTGTATATTATACAGCCTGGTAGGGCTATATTATCCCCTTCAAGATATGATGACCCATTTATTTTCTGTTTACTGGCTATTATTTCGACTATTATATTCAAATTAGAAAGGGTTAGAACAGGTTACCCAGCCAGTTTATTGGGACATCACGAAGTCCAATAATCCCACGTTCCTATTAAGGCAGAATTCCGCTCATGGCCTAGTGGTTACGGTGCCCAACCCTCCCAAATATAAATGGGGTGAGTGGATTCGAGTCCTGGTCAGAACACCCCCCCAGGGGGGGGGGGGGAGTTAGTGTGGTCCTTAGACCTCTTCCAAGCTCAACAAATCAGTCCCAATACAAACCGAGATAAATGTAAACATGTCCCGGTCTCGAGAGAGAGAGAGACAGAGAGATACAAAGAGTTACAAGGAATAGATCTTACGGTCCATTCTGAGGAGATACTCAAAGTAGAAAGAGAGACTGTTTAGTGCACTACACTCATTACAAAGTGCGCAAAATACTATCTACCCTCTTCTTTAACTGTTCTACTGAAGAACTGTTTACAACTTCGGTGGGAAGTTTGTTCCAGGTAGAACAGATCTAGTATGTGAAAAAGTTTCCACAAATAGCCTACTAGTGCTGAACCTTTTTAATTCTAATATTCAGCCAAGGTTGCGTGTTATATTCATATCGAGGCTAAACATTTTGCTATAATCCACCTATTAAGTATTTTAACACTTAATTCGCGGCGACCGTCATATGACGGGAGAGAGAAAATATGCCTATGCTGCGGTGCCCATCAGGCTAGGCTGGGCTCAAACCGCTCGCCACACACGCTGAGTGCGAGACACGGCTGTTTCACTCATGTGCAGTGTCTCGGCAAAAACAGCCAAGTTGCCCATATTTTTGCCGATTTCAGCCTTCGTTTGCAAGATTGTTACAAGATAACCAGATGTTGTAAAGGGATGATTCAGGTGTCATTGAAAAGTTTTATCATCGTACTTTCACGGATATATAATAATATTGCATTATGCTCTGGCTCTTACTTATGCATGAAAAAGAGCATGGAATAATTTTCGGCAATTATGCCCGCCTCGCGCTACGGTGATGTAAACAAGATAGCCCGCAATAATTGAGCTAAAAACTTCAATGAGCTGACCTCGTAGTCTGTATGTCTCCAATGGGAAGAGATCAAGAGCTCTCAAATGGTCCTCATAGCTCAGTCCTCTAAGCGATGGAATAAGAGAGACAGAGAGAGAGAGAGTGAGAGTGAGTGTCAGGTGAAGGTATTGAGGGATAAGCCTTAACAACGGCACCTCAAAGCTACTTTCGATTGAAAATTAATGACCATCTATCCATTTGGACTTAACAATCAAATAAAAAATGTAGGCAACATTTTGTATAAAGATTTATTAAAACACGATTTTAATAACCCATATTTTAACTTCCCTGTTTTAAACAGAAGACCTGGTAGACACGGTAATAGAGGACTAAATACATTTAATAAAAAGAAAAACAGGTCTGATATTAAAATTATTGTTAATAATTTATATTCATTATATCGAAATTTCGGAATTAAAAAATTAAAAGATTCATTGAAAGGCCTACAAAAGAAAAGTTTTGCTCCTTTTATAGAAAATATTCTAAACAATAAACATAATTTCACAAATAAATTTAAGAATATAGTCTTTGCTTTTATGGGATATATTAGAGCTAATTCTAAGAAATCCAAAGATAACCGTATTAAAGATAAAGTCATGTCCACTTTAAATTATTCCTCTAACATTTTTGACAAAATTAATGTTAACAGTCTTATTAATTCAAAGAAAGTTAAGTCCATGTTACCAGATGGTTGTAAAGATTTCAAACCATTAATAGTGTATTCATATGAACGACCTGTTGGGTCTATTATTTGTAATTATAATAAAGTTTTAGGAAATCTTTCAGATAATGATATTTTCAATAATAATAAATGCGTGTGTGAAAGAGTCATGGATATGCCAGCTAGCAGACGTGATGCACTAGCAAAGTTCATTTATAGTCCGATATGTCACATATTAACAGGTGATGTAGAACTAGTTAAACATTTTGCAAACGACAAATTAGCGGAGCTATGTCGTAAAGGGTTTAAATTTAGAATAGGGAGTAATAAAGTAACATGGGACATAATTTTAAAAGATATTGTTTTTTTAGTCAATAAATTAAAAGATAAATTGTTAAAAATTGCGTGCTGCGATGCGAGAGAACTAGAAGCATGGTCTAAATTATTAATTAAGTTAATTAGAAATAAAATTTTCTCGCTTAAAAATGAATTTAATCTTTCAGATTTTATAGACTATAATTATAATAAGCTTAAAGCTGATTTAATAAATTTACATAAACATTTTGTAATCACTACAGTAGATAAAGCCAGCAATAATTATAGCTTCACATGTAAGAAATTTTATCTTGAAAACATGAAAAAAGAATTAGGTATTACGGGTAACATATTACGTAAAAATATTTGCGGTAATTCTGTTTATGAAATTCAAAATAATCTGAATATTGATAACTTAATCGATGAACATACCAAGAAAAATATAACATTTGATATTAAACTTTCTGATAAGAACAAGTGCATTGCAAAATTATACATGTTACCTAAATTTCATAAAAGACCTTATAAATATCGCTTTATTGCCGGAGCAAAATTTGCTACCACTAAAACTCTATCAGAACAAGTCGTAAATTGCTTAAAATACATTAAAAGTACTCATAAAAGATATTGTAATACCATCATGAGAAAAACTGGCATTAACTATTATTGGAGTGTTCACAATTCGTTAGAAGTTATTGATAAAATAAATACCATGCCGAAAGTTACCTCGGTACATAGCTTCGACTTTTCAACTTTGTATACCAATTTGCCTTTAGATTTAGTATATTCAGAGCTTTGCTTTTTTATAGATTTGCACTTTGACAGGTTCGTTGGGAATGGTAATTATTTCATAAATGTTTATACATATTTTAATAATGCATCACTTAGCTCTACTCCCACTAGTTCTGTATATTTTGATAGAACTAAACTTAAAGATGCCCTTAAATTCCTCCTTTTCAATACTTATGTTAGATTCGGGCCGTACATTTTCAAACAAATATTAGGAATTCCTATGGGTGGAAATGCTAGCCCTTTAATTGCAGACTTATTCTTGCTTGCTTTAGAATTTAAATATATAAAAGACTTAGTTGACAGTAGCAAGAAAAATAAAATTCCAGAAAAATTAGCACTTGCTAAACTGTTAAGTAATAATAGTAGATATATTGATGATATTCTTGTTTGCAATTTGTTAAATTTTAATCAAGTTGCTAAACTTATTTACCCTAATTCTATTCCCCTCACACAATGTAACGTAAATTATAAAGTTGAAAATTTTCTTGATATAAATATAGAGATTGTTAATGAACAGTGCATACTTAAAGTATATCACAAAGTTGATGATTTTAATTTTAACGTAATACACTTTCCTTTCCCTAGTAGTAATATCGATAGTAAAATAACTTATAATTGTTTTTATTCCCAATTAATAAGATTTTGTAAAATCTGCACTAAAGTAGATGACTTTTGGGCTAGAGCTAGGTTACTATACAGACTCTTAGTGGACAGAGGTTTTGAGGCAAGTAAATTGTTCCATAAATTTAATCTTTTTAGGGTCAATTATTGTGACTGTATTCTAAAATTTGACATCAATAATTTTAATCAAGCATTTTTAACTTGAAGTTTCTTGTATAACCTCTGCTTACTTTTTGTCTGTATTTATTGTTTTTTGTCTGTATTTATTGTTTATCTTTTTCTTTTTCTATTATTAATATTAATATTGATGATTTTTTAAATATATTGTTCTTGTTAAAAGAGTACTCTTTGTTTAAATCTGTTGTTACTTCATATTTTGCAATTATTTGTCTTTATATTATATGTATTCATTGTCGATAGTATCAATTGCTTACTTTTGCGATTTCCTTAGTTTATTTGTGCTATAAATGTAGGTTATTTGTAGGGTAGTTATTGATAGGGGTCACTTGAGGCATGCTATGCTTACAGGTACCTACCCGATAGCACTATCGTTAGTGAGTGCTGTACTGTATTTTATATATTATTTTGTAATAGTATAGATATCTTATCAATATTTGTATTTTGTACTATTGTTAATGTCTTGTCATGTTGCAAATTTGATTTTAAATAATATTTTGACATTTAACATTTAGTTTCTTTATTCATGTAGTGTTTAGTAAAATTTGCCAGAACGTCCCGGACTTCTCAAACTTGACTACTTCCTTTAACGTGACGATAGTGCGTTGTTATATGTGCGATTAGTTTGCTTGGGAAACAGATTAACTTGCTCATGTAGTAATGTACACCCTATGTGGTGGATTGTGTTCTTTTATTTAATAATTTTCATTTTAGTAAGCGTTGTTTCCACATAGCGATTTTGATAATTTAATTTGACTTTATATTGTCCTTGTCCCAATTTTGGTTTGTTTAGTTTGCAAGTTTTACATTTTAATTTTTATGTTTCTGAAGAGGGGAGAAGGGGTATTGGAGAGAGAGGAAGCTGTTGGAGTGGCTTTGTTATGTGTGTTGTTAATGTCATATGCAGGTGAGAGGTGGGTTGAAATTGGGTCAAACCGGGACAGAATCATTATAACCCTTTATGTACCAGGGACGTCTGTTATATCCAATTCTAGCTATATTTAGACGACATTATGCAGCTTAGGTAGGATCTGTGGTGGTTAAAAGGTTGATCGAGGTAGTTTCAAGCTTTATAATTTGCTAGAGATCCTTCCTAAACTGAACAAATAGATTAACAGAAGCCAGAATACAATAAAAAAGACGTCGCTTGTACAGAAGGGGTTAAGATCGGAATGAATAGGAAAGAATACACGACTCTTAAAGGGCATAGCTCATGAAATACACGACTCTTAAAGGGCATACATAGCTCATGAAATACACGACTCTTAAAGGGCATAGCTCATGAAATATCCCATTCCATTTTATCAATGTCTAAACTTAGGGGATCGTTTTTTGGGGGGGTTTTTTCCTTTATTCTAACCCATTCCAGGTGTTTACTGGAAAACAATTTTTTTGACAACCTGCTGGTCCTGGAGTGTACATTTATATTATGTTTGCCTGGTGCTCAGTGGGTTAAAAGTCCCGTCGCCTTTCACCACCAAAACCTTTAAAAGAGTCTCCGCGCCACTGCTGACTCTTTTCAATGAGAGGAATCTGATGATGAGCATGGCTGATGTTATACTTTTGCAGGTATTAGGCTAGACTTATATTATTGTATTTGAAAACAAAAATGGAAACCAACTAATAGAAAGGGGGGAATACTAGCTGCAGTTACATCATTTTCTAGGAGGGGAGGGGGACAATTAGTTACAAGGCGTGACAAGGGACGGGGGGTGGGGGGGGGGGGGGTAAAAAAACAAAACACGTTACGTAATTTTCTAATGGCGCCTTGGCCCCATTATTATGCCATAGATTCGAGCTAGTTATAGGATCAAACTGTAGGCTACACGTTGATATGTTGCCATAGCCAAGATACAAGTTAATAATAGTACACACATAAATACAGTTTTCCACATATGATTTGTTCCTCCAAGTAATGCACATGATTGAATTACTAGTGTATTTTTGTATGCAGTGATTAACTCATCTCATTAGTCTATTGATAATTAAAAGAAACCACACTCGCAATTCATTCATACTAATTTTACTTTCATACATTAGATCACAACGAGGTACGTGGGCAACTGTACATTATTAAAATAATTTCATATAATTTCCACATTATAGAGCCACATATTGTTGTACGTATATTTTCTAAATATCGATGCCTTCTGCTTGCTCTTCCTTGTTATAGCCTGAACAAAAAAGCAAGTGGTCAATTTGAGAAGGACCCACATACCTTTGACATAATGTCCTTGAAATGACGGGGCTGAGCAGCCTCACTAAGACCAACACCAGAATTGCCAGTATCCAGGACAGCAAGAGAAACCGAAGAAGACAACAACAGGAGAAGTGGAGAGAAGATAGAAACCAACTAGCTTCCCAGACTTTAATCCATAGTCCATACCAGCTTAAATGAGTCTACCCCTTCTTCCGGATATGCCTATATGCTCTAAATTACAGAGAACTAGGCCAGTCTCGACCTAGAAAGGAGTTCGAGCCCGGGCCACTCACAGGAGCCCCAGCTCCTCCAATGGCAGAGACCGAGACAAAAGCTCACGGCCTATCAACAGCTCCAGCCTGACTTGCAATACAGTGAGGCCCTGTTTATGCAAGTCAAGCACCAAGAACCTGGCCAATATAGCTACAAATTAGAATCTCAGGACCCCTCATGCAGTACCTCTCGGGAGAACTGGGAATAATGCAGACAAAGTGAATACTACAAAAGATCTGGCCGACAGAGTAAGAAAAACCAAATTACCGGATGATCAGACAAACATCCATTACATCACCATATGGCCCTCTAAAAATAGGGGACCAATATGAAAAGATCAAGAATCTACATATGTATAAACCTATAACTACCATGTATTTTTAGATTAAGAACTACCTTCACTATAACCAAAACAACAATATCCACATGTCCTTTTTAAATTGAATTACCACAAGTTGAACAAACAAAATAACCTGAACATAGCCTTATCAAAACTGAAGGAAAGTAAGCAACAATACCCTCTACTATTCTCTCCTGGTAAAGCCGGAAGGGAATTCATGTAAGGTATTACCGCCTCACCGACGCCCAAGCCAAACACGTCTGCCATTCACTTCCGGTAAAGCTAGAAGAGGATACAACGCAAAGTGTTATAGCTCTACGAACGTCACGCCAGGACCCGCCTTCACCTTCCCCTGCGAGAGGCAGTTCCCCTCGACGTCCAGCCCTGCAGAACCAAGAGTCCACGTCGACCAGACTTCCACTAAAGGCTATCTACACTCCTTACCCTAAGTGTCTCTGAGTGAATTACGTTGTGGTTATTAATGTGAAGGTAAGGTAACATATGAGAATATTCTAGTACTAATTCATCTTTGATCTGTGCCCAAGATCTATCTTAAATCTGTGTTAATCCTTCAGAAATTAATATATTGATACGTGACATACTCATATTCTATCTATCTATCTATATGCTCAGGCCCAATCCCCACTTTTCCATTTTTTTTATATTTATTTTCTATTGTATTATATTTTGTGATTTTTTTGTTTGAATTTTCTTGGGGGTGGCCGACTCAAGACAGAGCAAGAACAGGGAAAACACAAAACACAAGACAAAACAACGAAAAAACACAGACAAAACACAAAAAATCACACACAGCTAGGTCACCCAGGAGAATACCCAGAGACCAGGGTCACCAAGGTCGCTCCAGCACTCCCCCGGCCCCTGACCACCCGGAGAGGCTCCAATCTCGGCAGGCAGACATGCAGCGGAGCCAAGCCACAAACCCGCCCTTCACACTTCCATACGCACCCTTCATATTAATCGTCCCCCCGGGCCAGGCGCCTGATGGACTATTATCTAGTCCAACTTGCACCCGACCCCTTCCCCCAAATGACCACGTGTTCAATCAACTATTCACAAGCATTCTCCATTCATTCCTGTTTATTACCACTTCCTTTGCCTGATCTATAGTCATTCCTCTATCATCCATAGCTTGTCTTACACAATCTCTCCATCTCAATGGGGGTCTTCCTGCCCTTCTATCTCCCCTTGTATCTGACTCACATATTCTCTTTGTAAGCCTTTCATCTCCCATTCGTTCAACACGACCATACCAGCTCAGCACCCTTCTGTCCACTCTAGCTGACAAATGTTCCTGCTGCCCCACTCTCCTACGTATCTCTTCATTCCTCAATCCGTCTCTACGAGTAACTCCACACATACTCCTCAAGCAGCTCATCTCCATCACATCCAGCTTTCTTCTCTCCTTTTTCTTCAGAGCCCATGTCTCAGCCCCATACATCACTGTTGGCACAACAATTCCTTGATACATTGCACTTCTTACTTTCATTCCGAGATTTCTCGTCTTCCACATACTTCCCATTGCTCCGAAAACTTTCCTTGCTTCACACACTCTCTATTTTACCTCCATTTCCATATCTCCACTCCTGCTTATCGTTCCTACTAGATATTTAAAACACTCTACTTGTTCCGATATATCCCCATCCAGCCTCACATCTAGATTCACCCTACGATCACCCCTATTACTCACCATTACTTTACTTTTATTGACGTTCACCTTCAGTTTCCTCCTCCCACAAACCACTCCAAACTCTTTGACTACCCGCTTCAATTTCTCCTCAGAATCCGCCACCAACGCTGTGTCATCAGCGAACAGCAACTGATTCAACTCCCAATCTCTACCATTCTTTCCTACTAAACCCAGTCGTCTTCCCATAGTTCTCATTTTCACCTCCCTCACCACACCATCCATAAACATATTAAACAGCCATGGTGACATTACACAACCCTGTCGCAAACCTACCTTTACCTCAAACCATTCACTCAACTCACCATTTCCTACTCTAACACATGCTCTGCTCCCTTCATAAAAATCCTTAACTGCTTCCAACAAATTTCCTCCAATTTCATAAATCCTTAACACCTTCCACATTGCTTCACGATCCACACGATCATACGCTTTTTCCAAATCCATAAAAGCCCAAAATATCTCCTTATGCTTCTCTAAATACTTCTCGCATAACTGTCTTACTGCAAACATCTGATCCACGCACCCTCTTCCCCTCCTAAAACCGCACTGTTCTTCTCATATTGCAACTTCCGTACACTTTATTATCCTCTCTATCAACACCCTGCCATACAGCTTTCCAACCACTGATAATAAACTAATACCTCTATAACTTGAACACTCCTGCCGATCTCCCTTCCCCTTGTACAATGGCACAATACATGCACTCTTCCAGTCTATTGGTACCCGACATCACAAAGCACACATTGAAAAGTCTCACCAACCAATCTATTATCACATCTCCACCCTTCTTTATACACTCCACAGCAATACCATCCAAACCTTCTGCTTTTCCCACTTTCATTTGTTTCACTGCTTCTTTCACCTCATTTTCCTCAATCCTTTCATTCATTCCCTGCCACCTGGGTGGTATGGGTAACCTATCTCCATCAACCACTGCTTCAATCACTGCTTCTCTTCCATATCTTGCATTAGCAAAGATTAAAAATACTCAGCATATCTTTTCCTCACTTCAACTGGTTCCACTAGTAATCTACATTTGCATTTTTCACTGACTCTTCCCTCTTTTGTCCTTCTTCTCTTACTCTATTTACCTCCTTCCAGAACATCTTCTTTCGTTCTTGCTTTCACTTCCTGGTCCATACGCACTTACAAAAACCCACCTTTCACCCTTAAACCACATTCACACCCACAATAGCCTTGATGACACCTCTTTCCACTCTTTTATAAACTCTCTCAACTACTCCTTCACAATAATAGCCACTCCTTCTTTCCCCCTGACTCTCTCATCTACTCCAGACTTTCTACCTATCACGTTTCCAAATCCACTTCTCCCTCTCCTTTCATCTTTGTTTCATTCAGTGCAAGCACATCATACTTTCTTCTTTCAAATAACCTTCCATTGTCCTCTTGCTTCTCATTCGTACTACATCCTTGCACATTTAACCCTTAATTAGCGGCGAGCAACATAAGTCGAGTTAAATAAAGCTGGACTATGTGGCGGCGCTCGACATAGGTCGTGTGGCAATTTCAGCACGTAATGTTGCTGAGAGAGAGAGACAAGTGGTGGCAGGAGAGTAGCGAGCGTATGACTGCTCCAGACCACCGCGGCGAACCTACTGACACGAATCCCACCTCCTCCCTCCCTCTCTCACTCGCTATATACGGAATTGTATGGGGAAAGTGCCTAATTACATGCTTTTTGCACTCGCGTTGCACGGTTATTGCAAGAAAACTAGCCATCAAAAAAGGATCGTTATGGTGTCATTCGAAAGCTCTGTTTATGCCCTTTCAGGGATAGATACTTGTTTTACGTTCTGGGTCTTATTTAGGCATGAAAATGATCAAGTAAACAGCCCTATTTTGGCTAAAAACACCCCGCTGGGCGGTACATATAAATAAACCGCATAGGCCGCTCGTAAGGTGTTAAAGCTCTTATTCTTAGGGTCCGGGACCACGAACGCGTTCCCTCGCCCCTATCTTTGTCTCGTTTTTTTGGTAGATTTATTTAAGGGGAGAAGGATACCAGGCCCCCCGCCCCCGATCCCCTTTAGCCGACTTCTACATCTAGCCGGAGAAAAGCGGTGGTGGAAATTTCTCACCCCTCCACCACAGAGGAGGCTATACCTGCACCAGAAAGTGGCGGGCGTTGGGGTCGCCGCATCACTACAATTTGAAAAAAATAGAGATGCAGAGGGAGAAAAAGATAGAAGGGGCTATGGGAAGTAGAGGACACCAACCCTAACTCTGACAAAGGGTCAGCCCACCACAACATATTAATACGTGTTATTTAGTATGAATACTCTCAGATTTTCCTCTATTGTGTCTATTATTCTTTGTATAAGTTAAGTCGAAGTCGAAGTATATACCGTGAATTAATTCCCTTCCTAAATCTTGCATCTACCTAGAACCTACGCCCAATTTTATAATACTTTTAATCCCTTATTCACCCCTCAGGATAAATTAGAATAACCCTTTTTCTTACTTCGAAAGTTAAAGAAATCCCTTTATCGTTGAATTAATATTGACTCATTATCAAGTTATCCAGTCTATACGTTCTTGTGAATAATATATTTATATACGTTATTCAGGTCATATAAATTCTTTCCACCCCGTCTAGGAATGCCGATTGTGTTTCAGTGATCGCTTTAGCTTATTAATCAATCTTAAATATAGATTCGTTGTCTATATCAGCAATACATATATATATTGTATTCTTGTATGAATTAGGATACAACGCTATTCCGTTCTGTGTTCTTATCTATCTATCTATCTATCTATATGCTCAGGCCCAATCCCCATTTTGGGGGTAGCCGACTCAAGACAGAGCAAGAACAGGAAAAACAACATAAAAAAAAAAATAAACACAGATAAAAAACACAAACTCTCACACATCCAGGTCACCCAGGAGAAGACCCAGAGACCAGGGTTACCAAGGTCGCTCCAGCACTCCCCCGGCCCCTGACCACCCGGAGAGGTTCCGATCTCGGCAGGCAGACATGCAGCATTCTTATAGGAACCTGTTAATTTATTCAGAACTCCTTGTATGCCATAATTATTCGGTATTCCCTTAGTGCAACTTCGTCGTGTACGCCATTCTATATAGCTATATCTATCAAGCTATTTGTTCACGCTCATTTTATATCGCGTTCTTAAGAACGCGATTGGTTCCATCTTATACTAGTTTGTAATTTATCTATATTCATCATTCAGTATAATTATTTGTGAATCTGAATTCCTCGACGACCCGTGAGATTTAACTTCATTTATTTTTCGAAGTTTATTTTCGTACCTGAGTTGTGTGATTATTCACAATAACCCGCCTAGATAATTAAATTAAAAATTAAATTATCTCCCTCCCTCTTCTAAAATAAATCGCTCTACCTAAGTCCCTAATTTAACATTGCATTAAAACAAAAAGTTATTTACCCCCCGCCGCAGTCTAGCTGATAGACAAGCTTTCAGACAAAATTTCAGACCTAAAGGTGGTGTATGTTGCTTCGCAAAATCTGAAATTGCCCTGGAGGAGGTTACTAGTTTCAATTGTCCCTATTTTGATTATTCTATATACAAATTAATTTCTACTGGTAAATTTAAATACATATGTTGCATCTACCGTTCCCCAAATACTCCTCCAGAGCAAAGTCTTTTTGATTCTCTGTCCTCACAACTCAGTGTCCTCAACTTAAATGCTTCTTCTGAAATCACTGTGTTGGGTGATTTTAATGTCCATAATGTTGAATGGCTCACTCATTCAGCCAGGACTGATGATGCTGGTCTTGAATGGGAGCTATTTGCAGACTCATTTAATCTCATTCAACTAGTCAACCAACCCACCCGTGTACCAGATAATCCTAATCATAATTCCCACCTACTGGACTTATTTTTAACAACCAATTCAGAAAATTATGATGTTACAGTGAGGTCCCCACTTGGATCTTCTGATCACTGTCTGATACAGGCCACCTGTGTATCACCTACCACACCTTCCCACTCTGAACCTGTTTTGGTGACTAAATGGCATTACGATAGGGCAGACTGGGAGGGTCTTCAAGGTTTCTTTATTGATATTCCCTGGACCTCTTTCTTTTCTAATGATGCACACTCCACCTTGAGCCACATACAAGATTTTGTAAAAATTGGAATGGAAACTTTTATTCCTCATCAAAAGTACAGTAAAAGATCTAATTCACCTAAATGGTTTGACCATAATTGTGCTAGAGTAACTGAACAAAAAGCAATAGCCTACAATGCATACACAAGATCAAAAACACATGAAGCCTTTAATTACTTTAGAAACATCAGAAATCATGCCAAAACTGTATTAAACCTAACTAAATCAAACTTTCTCCATAAGCAGGCAAATAAACTTCTAAATAATCCAAATGATAACAAAATATTTTGGTCTACTCTTAACTCATTCAAATCCAACTTCACTACTGCTTCATCCATTCCACCATTAAAATCTCCGACTGGCAATCTTGTAAGTGACCCACGAGGTAAAGCTAACCTTATTGCAGATATTTTCTCCACCAACTCAACCTTAGATGAAATAAATCAAGATGTCCCTGTACTTAATTTGAATTCACCTGAAATTCCCTCACTTAAGATCCACACCAGACATGTCAAAACTATTTTGCAGAATCTCTCAGTAGATAAGGCTCCTGGTCCAGATGAAATTCCTCCAATAGTACTTAAGAATTGCTCCTTGGTGCTCGCTCCTGTATTGGCAAAAAATTTCCGTCTGTGTACTCATACCTCATGCTTCCCAGTACCCTGGAAAGAAGCAAACATCCATCCAGTTCCTAAAAAAGGTGCCTCTTCAGATCCATCAAACTACAGACCAATAGCTATAACTTCCACTCTTGGCAAAGTTTTTGAAATTATATTAAATAATCACATAATTAAGCATCTGGAGAATAATAAATTAATCAGTGATAGGCAATATGGTTTTAGACGATGTCGATCAACTGCAGACATTCTTTGCCTTCTTACGCATCAAATCAACCAAGCTACAGACCAACATGGTGAAACACATACAATAGCACTGGATATATCAAAGGCATTTGATAGAGTCTGGCATCAATCCTTATTGTCGAAGATGTCACACTACGGCCTTGCATCATTAGTTCCACTAATTTCTTCTTATCTTCATAACAGAAAAATATGTGTAATGGTAGATGGCCTTTATTCTCAATTTCACTCAATAAATGCTGGTGTTCCCCAGGGATCAGTTTTGGTCCCAACTCTGTTCCTCATTCATATCAATGATCTCATATCTACCACTCATAATCCAATACATTCCTACGCAGATGACTCAACACTCCACAGTTCCTTCACATTTACCAATTCTTTCACCCAACCCGATCTTATAAATTCAAAAATAAACACTGCAATTTCTCTGAACCAGGACCTTTCTAGAATTAATGAATGGGGACAAGAGAATCTAGTTTCCTTTAATGCACAGAAAACCAAGTACATTCAATTTTCTAACCGACAGAATCTCACTGACTCCCATATATTTTTTAATGATGTAAATATTCCCACTTCCCCTAGTATTGACATTCTCGGTGTAACATTAACTACTAACTTGAGCTGGACACATTATGTTAGAAGCATTGCTAAGAATGCCTCTAAAAAACTGGGACTCCTGTACAGAGTTCGAGAATTCTTCACTGACGAGCAGTTGGCCGTAATATATAAAAGTCATGTGCGCTCTCAGATGGATTACTGTTCACCTCTGTGGGGTGGAAGTGGAGTGGTTGCATTGAGGCAGTTGGACAAAATTCAAAATAAAGCTATTAGATTAATCAATAACCCTGCAATCACACAGGACCTTCCTACATTAGCCATACGAAGAAACGTTGCATCCCTTGCATTATTCTACAGATATTTTCACAGCAATTGTTCCGAGGAACTTGCTTCAATTGTGCCGCCTCTCCACATCTTTCCCCGTAGAACTAGGGCAGCTGAGAGCGCCCATGAATTTACACTTTCTCCTCCACAATGCAGAACTTCTGCTTATCAGAATTCATTTATCCCCAGAGCTACTACTCTTTGGAATTCACTTCCCTCGAATTGCTTTCCACAAACTTACAATCAACAAATGTTTAAATCCAGTTGTTACAAACATTTTATGAATGGAGGATGCCTTTAGGCACATGGACCTTTTTGTTTTATCTGTGTTTTTCCTTCCTCCGTTCATTGTCTCTTAAAAAAAAAAAAAAAAAAAAAAAAAAAAAAAAAAAAAGCTAGACTTACCTGGGCTCAACTCACCTGAGTGCAGTATTCTTTTGTTGTCACGCGCGCACCCTACCCCGCGCGGCTGAACGATAAGTCAGAAGTCTTCGTGCCTGAGTCAAAATACTTCACACGCGGCTGAACGATAAGTCAGAAGTTTTCATGCCTGAGTCAAAATATTTCAGGCGCGGTTGAACTAAATATTACCACGCCTCTCGTATCTTTGTCAAAATATTTCGCGTTAGATACTCGACTCTCCTAGATATTATTATCAAGGATTTATTCTATGTACTATATATATGTATCTGTGTACCTTTGCATATTCCCATTTCATTGTGTCTATGTTTTAATGATAAGTAATGTTTCATTAGAGAGCCCATTGATCTCTATTACCACTGCTTCTACTTACTCACTATTACCTATAGTAGTATTTGGTAAAATCAAGACAGCTAGAGCCGCCTTATTTACCAAGTTTCTGTATATGTTTTTCAAGGAATATAGTGTTTTATTGTTGTTTTTCATGGATGGAGTGGAGGATTTGCATTAACTTACCCATTATTCATTAATCTGAAGATACTCCGTCAAATGGCGACATTCATTGGGTGAATCGCGGTTTTACAGTTGGTAAGGGAAATTGTGGGGAGGCCATGCACGCTTCCAAAATGTACAAATATTATATTAGATTAGATTAACCTAACCTAACCTAACCTAACCTAACCCTAATATAATATAATATAATATCGTTTTTGTGAGTAACGTTCAAGCCATTATTGGGTGAATCGCACTCACCGCATCTTTCAAAACAAGAAGAAGAGGACCCAGGTCGAAGGATTCATTGGGTGCAATGCTTTGTTTACGTTCGGGACATTATTTTCGTGTTATTTTTCGGTGTAATCGGGTTTTTTCAAATGTCGATAACTAAATTCCTCCATGTGGACTATAATGAGAAAAATATGGCGAGTCTATTGGTCCCTATTTT
Organism: Paralithodes platypus; assembly: GCA_032716605.1. Classification (NCBI taxonomy): domain Eukaryota; kingdom Metazoa; phylum Arthropoda; class Malacostraca; order Decapoda; family Lithodidae; genus Paralithodes; species Paralithodes platypus. The sequence goes on from CM064580.1 coordinate 28,520,403, forward strand.
CCCTAATAAATTATTTCTAATAGGGCGGCGAAAGAGGTCTTGAATATTATCGTATATTTATATTCCTATGTCATTGAATAAAGAAGAGTGTAAATTATCCTGTGTGTTCATTGTGTTTATGGTTGCCTAATTGAGTACATAATTATCTAATACACTACGTTAGATGTGTCCCTGTTGAGAAATATTCCGAATCCACATATCCACAACTTGGATTATTAATTAATAGATAATACCGAAGCCAGTTGGATTACAACCCGGCATAACAGTCCTCATGCATTTTTTTCGCACAAATCCATACCACTGCATAGGCTACTGCTCTCTATGCCTTACAAAACTCCTCATGCAGTGCGTTCCTCCTTTCCACATTACTTAACCGCATGGTATTTGTGTAGGCCATTTAGTTAGTTAAAATAGGAATTCAGAGGCTATTAACCCTTCTGGATTATTAAGCCAGCACTATGTAAGTCAAGAATAACGTCAGAACTAGAGCCCCTTTTCGAGTACTCCAGTCCCTTGTAGGCTATACCTTACCAGTTATGTTACGTACTGTACCAGTACCGATGTTAGAGTTCTGGCCAGGGCATGAGGCATTTGGTGGTTCATATGTTGCTACGCTTGAATTATTAACTTTTCTGTATTACCCTGTACCCACAAAAATCCTGCAAACACAAAACTACCCGAGTTGACGTCTGGGATAGCGTAAAATAGTCGTTGGTGACGAAGTCTAATAAACCCACCACGTGTATCACCACGAGACTATCACCTGTTTTTTTCAAGGAGAACTAAGGTTACTATCCTATTGTACGTCCGTGGTAGTACAGTCGGTTAGAGCGCTAGTCTGGTATAACCTACTGAGGTCCCTAACCAGGGTTCGAAACTTCACCAGTCTGGTAAAACCTACTGAGGTCCCTAACCAGGGTACGAACCCGCGCCAAGCACGCCACTGGGCCTGGGGATTTTCAGGAGGGTTAAATTCCTTTCACACCCAGCATTTCATTTTCTATCATGGCTTAAAACAATCAAATGTCTGGTTCAAGCTGTCTTCACGGTCAGTTTGTTCCATTAGGTGATGATACTGTGCGAGAACAAGACTTTCGAAAATTCAGTCTTGATCTTTGTGTATGCTATCTTGTATTCATGTCCTCTAGTACAGCAGGGTAGGAGTACCAGAAATGATTGCGGTCATGGCGAAATTATGGAGGTGGTAACTCTGCACCGGTTCCATGTCATCTCAACCAGTAGACCATTTCAGCCAGTAGCTCTCAACCAGTGCCAAATTAACCCAGACCAACCAAACCAGTGCCAAAATAAAGTACTAACCTAACCTAACCGTATTGGTTGATTTGGTACTGATTGAGAGCTACTGGTTGTAATGGTCTACTGGTTGAGTTGACCGGTCCCCCTCTGCACCAACCGTTCTTTACTATTACTGACACCCTCAGGAGTAACTTCCCTTCCAGTGACTTTATACATTGATAAATAGACATTGACTTACGAGGGAAATGTTTTATAAATAGTTTAGTGTATAGCTTTCAACACCTACAGTATAACAATCTCTAATCACAATTCACTCTTACTTACAATATTTACTCCTATGCATCAATTCACGGTGATTAACCCCTTATTGGCGGCGCGCGACATATGTCGAGTGAAATCAATTTGGACTATGTGGCGGTGCACGACATCTGTCGAGCACCATTTTCAGCACGTAATGTTGCTGAGAGAGAGAGCTGAGCAGTGGGACGAGCGTAGGAACCTTATGACCGGTCCCCACCACCGCGGTGGACCTACTGAACTGTATCCCACCCTTCTCCCCCCTTTCTCACTCGCTACACAGGGAATTATGTAAGGAAATTACCTTATTTTAGGCTTTTTGCACTCGTGTTGCACGATCGTTGCAAGAGAACCAGTGGTCGTACAAGGATGGTTCGGGTGTCATTGGAAAGCTCTGTTTACACCCTTTCAGGAATAGATACTTGTTTTACGCTCTGGGTCTTATTTAGGCATGAAAATGAGCACGGAAACACCCCTATTTAGGGTAAAAAAAACACGCTGGGCACCACGGTCAAATAGACCACCTAGCCCGCTAAATAAGGGTTAAGAACTCTTGTGAGTGACTGTACAGTTTGCCGCACATATTTCGTTCATCACTCCAGTAAAATCGTAATTTTGGTAGCTCCGCGTCCACCACTCCAACCCCCTCCTTCACTCCACCTTCCATATTCCACTCCACCTGGGAGTGGTCAGGTCAGGTGAAGGTATTGAGAGATAAGCCTTTACAACGGCACCTCGTATCTACATTCTACTTTTCCTATTTTTCTAAAGAGTGTAGAGAGGGGAGAAGAGTGCAGAAGGTGAAGTGAGGGAGTGGGGTTGGAGTGGTGGGTGCGGTGCTGCCAAAATTGCGATTTTACTGGGATGAATTATAAGCTTGTTCTGGCTAAATAGACAATGTACTTTGACTTTGATATTTACTTTGAACTCAAGGTTTTCACTGTTAACCCTTTCAATATGATGGTATTGGACGAGTTGATGTAAAAGGGATCTGCCTTGTGTGACCTGTTCAGCCTTTTGTAGGTTTTTCGTATCCATGTTCCCATGTGGGGATTGGGCCTGATCATATAGATAGATAGATAAATAGATGTATAGCCTTTTGTTCCTATGTATTAAAGTAAAAGGCAGATTTACACGAGGACTTTTTCCGGCAACTTTGATCCACAACTATATTTTGGCAACGTTTTGAGAGTATTGCACTATTATATGTAAATTAGAATTCTTATAAAGGTATATTTGAGAAGTATATTAGTTCAGGAACTACCAACATTGTCAAATGCTAACATAAATACACATTATTATTATTATTATTAAAGTAGATAAGCCCTCCGCCAATCACTGCGCTCCCTTTTACTTGCTTGCACAGCCAGCTGAGTTTGACAGCTCACGGCTGCAACGTGCCACACCTTGCCCACCAGCCAATCAGCGGCCTCCATTATCGGAGCGCGAAGCTGGACTTCTTACTTCACCTCAAAAGTCACTCTCTTTCTCTTCCCGAGGAGTTCCTTCTGATTATCCACTAACTAATACCTCGGTGCCAGCCCTGTACTCCCGTAACTCGCCAAAAGAGGATTATAATCAGCTTCCTGGGACTTATTTTGAAGAGAAGAAAGAGGAGGTGAAAAAAGCAAGAATTCAGAGCGAGCATGTCACTGCGCGTGCCAGCCAGCCAATAATAGCGCGGGAGAGCGGGAGGCGTGACTATAAAGGCTGCCGCGTGCGGGCACCTACCTAACACTTTCATAACAGCACTCACTCGCCTCTACAACGCCATCCTGGCATCAGGCTACTTTCCCGTCTGCTTCAAGACAGCGACCATTATCCTCATTCCCAAGAAAAACCAAGACAAGACTAATCCACTAAACTACAGACCCATTAGTCTACTTGAGACTCTTGGGAAGACTCTAGAACGTATCATAAACCACCGACTCAGACTATTTCTCGAAGACGAAGGACTCCTCCCGAACATGCAATTTGGTTTTAGACAACACAGATCGACACAAGAAGCACTAAACATTATCACAAACTACATTCACATAAACAAACAGTCCAGACGAAAAAACAAGACAGCCTTAATTACCAAGGACATAAAACGAGATTTTGACACAGTGTGGCACGAAGGCTTGAAGTACAAAATCTGCGAAAATTTCAACTTCCCATTAATTACTCAGAAACTTCTCTGCAACTTTTTGGATAATAGAACAGCCAAAATTAAGTTTTCTAATCTTTATTCAGATTCATTTGCACTAAACGCAGGCGTACCTCAAGGCTCAGTGCTCGCTCCTACCCTCTACATCCTATACACAAATGACTTTCCCAACCCCACTCACAATGACTCTCTCACAGTAATGTACGCAGACGACGTGACGCAAATAATAAGAGCAGACACATTAGACGCATTGACAAACAGAGCTCAAAGAGAACTTGACAAAGTAGCACAATGGGAGCAAAAATGGCGGATTCAGGCTCATCCTCACAAATCACACGTCACATACTTTGCCAAAGGACATCCCCGCCCAAGACCCTTATTCCAGAACTCCCGAGCACCTGTCCCTAACCGCACACAAATAAATGTCTCTCCCACTAACAAAGTACTCGGCCTCACATTCGACAAAAACATCCGATTTCATCAACAAGCAAAAACTTCCATTGCCATTGCATCTAAATCCCTACAAACCATCTTTCGATTCAGAAATGCCTCAATAAAAACCAAGCTTCACTTATACAAAGCACTTATAAGTCCTCTTTTGTGCTACGTCCCACTCAGCATTTCACTTTCGGCCCCTACCAACCAACTAAAATACCAAAGAATACAAAATAAAGCACTGAGGTGGATGTTCGGGGCTCAGTGGTATGAGTTCCAGACGGCACAACATCTTCACAATCTAGCCCACATCCCCCCTCTAAATACTTATTGGCAGCAATTAGCAGAAAAACAAATTATAAAACTTGAGACCTTTCATGATAACTTCATCCAAATTTTCAACAGAATTTTATATCCCCCCGCCCCTTGTCAAACCTCCTTCACCCCAACAACAGAGAGGCACCCATTCCAAAATTCACTTAAAATCAAGATTGGTAGAGGCGGTGGGTCATGCCGGCTCGTCCACAGTCCAACCTCCCTACCACTCTTGACCTAGATTCCTAGATTCCAATTACAATGTATAACTTCACAGACAAATTACAAGACAACAACCTTGTAACGTAACTTCAAAATATAATAACAGTACAGCCTTCTTACAGGTTCTGCCACTGACAGTCTTCCCCAGCAGTACCCCCTTTTTGACTCAATGCCACCCAAAATTATCTCCCCCTTTTATACCATTTTCGAATTACTACCATCCAAAAATACAACCCCAAAACATCCAAAGCCCAATAGCAAGCACTTTCGATTTTATACCACCCAAAATTAACTTGCTCCCCATCCCTTGCCCCCTTCTTGGCAAGCCATCCTGAATCTCATTAAAGTAACTTCTCCAACTAAATCAACTCAACCCCAGCTCAATTATTCAACTCACGCACGTTGGGGCAAGCCCCGACACCTTATTTCTCCCACTATTATCATTGTCTCTCCTACTTAACCAATAAAAACTTCCCTTCTTTCACCCTCACCCACCTTTTCTATATTCATTCATCATCATCATCTGCTGGGGTAGGAGACGAGGACATAGACCTTGGGATGACCGCCAGCGAGCTGGAAGAGACCATCGGACACATGATTGCAGACATCAAGAACACTGCAGCAGCAGGAAAACGTCCCTGTGTAGCAGCCCAGAAGAAGCTAACAAAATTACTACACTTGTCACTTCAAAATAAATAAACAATGGAGCATCTTGGTTGAGCCCGAGAACTTTTCATCTACTACTTTACTTCGCATTTCTCCACTTTATCTTCCTCTCTCCAAACTCTTCTACATTCCAACTTTACTCAAGCCATCATTCATTCATGCTGGGGTTACTCACCCCTCGGAGCTCACCGGGTTACCACACTGCAACCTACTTAAACTCTCTCTCGCCTGGGCATAAAGGAGAACCAGGAACCCACCTTTCCAGTTACCCTGCCCTCACCTAAAGTCACAACACAGACCACCCCTGACCTCTCCTCACTTTCGCCCACTCGGAGGATGCACCATCAGTATCCTGCCGCCTGTCGTCACGTCGCTAGTCTGCACACATACAGTCAAGCGCTTCAAGAGGGACGACAGAAGGTGGACGGGAGTGAGGACTTCCAGAAAGCTACTGGCCAGCTCTGAGGTGGTAAAGCACAGTTCCAGACACACACACACCTGATACAGCATACCAGAATATATTTGTGTAAGGACCCATATTGGGCCCGCATACGATAAAGAAAGAAAGAGAGATGTGGTTGACTGACATGGTGGTTTCTATAAAAATTGATGTGTCCTTCTAGGACAAGACTAAAGGAAAAAGAATTTAGACTCACCTGAATACATAAAGATGATGATGTGTTATTAATTAGTTATTTTTGTTAGCAACGGCGCCATGCCGAAAGAGTTATTATATAGGATCTGATAGGAGAGATTAAAGATTAAAAGAGTAAAAGTAAAGAGGGGAGGGAAAGAATACTTTTGTTAATAAATAAGGCAACCAGTAAGTTAAAGAGGGAAACAGTTGTTTAATTGCCTAATAGATTAGCTATAGCTAGGGAAGGACACTAGTCCATATGAATCATTCATTAAGTTGTTAAAAAGGAGACTGTGAAGAAGGACACTAGTCCAATGTTAATTACGTTATATTTAAGTCTAAAAGAGCTATTCCGTGTATGCGTTTGAGGCACGGTTCATCTTTTGTTAGAACGATTATTGATTAAGGTGAAAGGTAACATAGCGTGTTTGTAGTAGGGTTACTTGAGGGTAAATTCGGAAGGTGTCATTGAGATAAAGATTGTAAACCTATATGGTGAAGTAACTGGGCGACGGAACCCAATAGTGTCATTGAGATAAATATTGTAAACTTATATTGTGAAGTAACTGGGTGACGGAACCCAATAGTGTTATTGAGGTAAAGATTGTAAACCTAGATTGTGAAGTAACTGGGTGGCGGAAACCATATTATATGTGAGAGACCTTGTAATCTCATTCAGTAATTTGTACGATTTTATGTCATTGTGGAGGTACTTGTGTAGTAACGACGGTTGTGTCAAAGGAGTAAATGGATTCTATGTATTGAGGAGATAGATTATATGTGTTATAGCCTTGGTATTGAGGAGATAGATTATATGTGTTATAGCCTTGGTATTGAGGAGATAGATTATATGTGTTATAGCCTTGGTATTGAGGAGATAGATTATATGTGTTATAGCCTTGGTATTGAGGAGATAGATTATATGTGTTATAGCCTTGGTATTGAGGAGATAGATTATATGTGTTATAGCCTTGGTATTGAGGAGATAGATTATATGTGTTATAGCCTTGGTATTGAGGAGATAGATTATATGTGTTATAGCCTTGGTATTGAGGAGATAGATTATATGTGTTATAGCCTTGGTATTGAGGAGATAGATTATATGTGTTATAGCCTTGGTATTGAGGAGATAGATTATATGTGTTATAGCCTTGGTATTGAGGAGATAGATTATATGTGTTATAGCCTTGGTATTGAGGAGATAGATTATATGTGTTATAGCCTTGGTATTGAGGAGATAGATTATATGTGTTATAGCCTTGGTATTGAGGAGATAGATTATATGTGTTATAGCCTTGGTATTGAGGAGATAGATTATATGTGTTATAGCCTTGGTATTGAGGAGATAGATTATATGTGTTATAGCCTTGGTATTGAGGAGATAGATTATATGTGTTATAGCCTTGGTATTGAGGAGATAGATTATATGTGTTATAGCCTTGGTATTGAGGAGATAGATTATATGTGTTATAGCCTTGGTATTGAGAAAGGATCCAGAAGGCTCAGTAAACGTGGGAAAACCTAAAGAGTAGAGGAAAGAATATTACTTTTGTTTTAGTTAGGCAAAGAGTAAATGGTTCATTAGGCCCTGGTCTCAATAAAAGACACAGCAGGGTTTTGATTTATTTATTTAGGATTAATCACTAATAACGGGTCGTAGGATCGACGCCGACTTGAGTCAATACCTGAATAGCGGGGATTCAGTTAGGGAGTAACGGGAACTTTAGGGGTCCAAAGTGCAACCTAGCATGAATCGACGTAATATTCAATCTGCGTCTTGAACTCATCTCGGCCCGAGCCAAGAACCTATTATTAGAGTAGTTAGGAAGTCTGTTAAATAAAATATACGAACTTCTAAATGACTGTCGAATTATCCCCCGTAGTAGTAGTAGCATAACAGAATTAATATTAAATACTATAATTTTTATTATCATTATAGCAAAACTCGCCGGTTATTAATCGTGAGTCCTTCAGCCAACCAGTGATGAGGTCAGATCAGGTGAAGGTATTGAGGGATAAGCCTTTACAACGGCACCTCTTAGCTACTTTAGAAGAAGACGACTGAGACAAGATAAGAAGAAGAATGAAGATACCAGAGGATCTCCCCTTGATTTTTCCTTTTGCTCACCTGTTAAGGCGGCATTGGTTATTTTTGGGGTCTATTTAGGCCTATTTATATATTATTATTATTATTTTTTTTTTTTAGTAAGACCTCCACCAAACTTAAATACACATCCATTAGATCCCCCTTCAAGATTAATTTGTACATTTTTCGGTAGAAAAATGTCACGGCCGAAGACTGGTCCCTCCACAATTACAGGCTCGCTATCGTTCGCCAGGAAAAAAATCGACACCTAAAGGGCACGAAAGGTCTTAGTATAGACAAAGAAATGGGGCAAAAAGTCTTAAATTCGACAAACTAATGGGGTAAACGTCTTAACATCTCAAAACTAATGGGGATATGAATGAGAAAGAAATGGTACCAGGAAAACGGCCCATCTCCCCTTAAAATCATCCCCCCCCCCCCCCCCATCAATCCTACACCTGCCACTCCAAGAACAATACTACTAGAGTTTGAATAAGGGTTTAGTGCTTGTTGTTGTTCCCCCTTAAGGGGAGGAAACCGTTTTTCTGGACCCCCTTCTCCTTAATGTTTAGCCCCACTAGTTTTGAGATTATAAGACGTTCGGCCCATTATTTTGGTGATTTTAACACCTTTCGCCCCATTTCATTGTCAATTTTAAGACCTTTCGTGCCATTTAGGTGTCGATTATTTCCTGGCGAGCGATAGCGAGCCTGCAATTTTAAGAGGAACCGGCCTTCGGCCGGGAAATTTTTCTACTAAATTTATCTTGAAGGGGGGTGTTTTTCTAAGCTTGATGGAGGTCTAGGGAGGAAACTGAAAAAATATACGAATAAATGAATTAATAGGCCAAACAAACGGTCGGTCTCCTTGAGCGGGTATCACACTGGGCCACATTTTCGCCCTTCTATGATCTCCGATCTCCGTTTTCAGCCAGTAGTGCATGCAACTCCTAGCACACACGTATAGGCTTTACCCACTGGCTTTACCACGATTAAGCGATCGTTATATTGTGGTGTTTCACCTAAAATGTAGAATAATATGGATTGATATTGACACATTTTGTGTAATATGACCCAATCTATACGCTAAGCTCACTATGTTTTGAGTTTGAAACTTATATAGGCTTAAGTAGCTACGAGGAAGTTTTTCGCAGTATACAGACTGACGGCGCCCCTGTCGATACCGCGGGACTAAGCGATGATTATATTGTGCTGTGTCACCTATAATTTAGCGTAATATGGATTTATATCGACAATTATATTGCAATATGACTCAATCTACAAGTTTGCGTTATTTTGTTTTATATTTGGAGCATATATGAGGAAATATTTTGAACTTTTAGGAGATTTTAGAATATTTTCGATTCATACCAATCGCCGTGGCGTAGGAATTAACAGTGGATATTTAGCTGCAAGTGGTGTAGCTATTTTAGCATTAATTAACAGTGGATATTTAGCTGCAAGTGGTGTAGCTATTTTAGCATTAATTAACAGTGGATATTTAGCTGCAAGTGGTGTAGCTATTTTAGCATTAATTCGCCTATAGTCAATTTTTTTCCAGCTGAGGGTAAATTGTCACATCTTCATCGTAATTACTTAGCTATTACGAAGATTTTGTAGCGGTATATATTGCTGATTATCTAAACTTGGCTATAAGATGATGCAGAGACATAGTAGATTCATATTATTCCATTAATTATCGAGAAATCAGCTAATAAGAGATTCAATTTTACGATCAGCTGGAAAAAATAGACTATAGTTTATGTCTATCCGCAGCCCTTCTCACAATGTCTATCCGCAGCCCTTCTCACAATGTCTATCCGCAGCCCTTCTCACAATGTCTATCCGCAGCCCTTCTCACAATGTCTATCCGCAGCCCTTCTCACAATATCTATCCGCAGCCCTTCTCACAATGTCTATCCGCAACCCTTCTCACAATGTCTATCCGCAGCCCTTCTCACAATGTCTATCCGCAACCCTTCTCACAATGTCTATCCGCAGCCCTTCTCACAATGTCTATCCGCAGCCCTTCTCACAATGTCTATCCGCAGCCCTTCTCACAATGTCTATCCGCAGCCCTTCTCACAATGTCTATCTGCAACCCTTCTCACAATGTCTATCCGCAACCCTTCTCACAATGTCTATCCGCAGCCCTTCTCACAATGTCTATCCGCAGGTCTTCTCACAATGTCTATCCGCAGCCCTTCTCACAATGTCTATCCGCAGCCCTTCTCACAATGTCTATCCGCAGCCCTTCTCACAATGTCTATCCGCAGCCCTTCTCACAATGTCTATCCGCAGCCCTTCTCACAATGTCTATCCGCAGCCCTTCTCACAATGTCTATCCGCAGCCCTTCTCACAATGTCTATCCGCAGCCCTTCTCACAATCAAAACACACAATGTTTTAGCAAAATATATATTTCGACGTCATATAGGCCTACATGAGACATCATTGAGAATAAATGCGAGCCGTATTGAGGCAGACAATTTACCTCCGTCGAAAGACGTTGTTTCAAAGCCAGTGCGGGCTGCATCCTAGCTCCGTCAAACGGCGATATTTGTGCCGGAGAAGGGCGGTAGCTCCGTTTTTTGCGGTAGAAGGGCGAACATTGGAAGAGTGAGATACCCCCTTTAAGCCGGCATCACACGAGAGCTTTTATAGTCAACATTCGGTGATCAAAATTTTTCTGGCAAAATTTCTGGAATATTTTGCACTGGTATCGGAAACTAGACTATTGATAGATGAATTTAGTTGACCAAAATATTCTAAATTTTGACCTCATAAGCTGCCAGACCAGTGTTGAGGATAAATGTTGAGTGAAGTAGCACTCGTGTGATACCAGTTAGTCGAGATCCTACCAATAACATAACGATAAAACAGTCCACATAACTATCTTGCCTAACCATACGTAATTTAGTTTACATGCAGACAGTAATTCCTGTAGTAGATGGTTAACCAGTGACCATCTCAACCAGTGACAACTCAACCAATACCAACTCAACCAGTGCTATCTCAACCAGTCACAACACAACCGGTACCATGATGTCGGTGAAGCTTAGCTTGGCCCTGTTGTTGGCCTCCTTGGTCCTATTTTCGTTATTTATCAGATTGGCATCACTACCTTTGAGTGGCGGGAATAGCGCGTCCTACCCCTTTTATTGTGTCTGATGACATCACCAAACATACCAGGAAACGTGGCAGACGTGGAGAAGTAAGGGTAAGGTGAAGGAGACGAGGATTCAGGGTACCAGTACCGGCGGTCGTCTGTAAAAATGTACGGAGTTTGGGGAATAATATCGACGAGTTTCATGTACTGAGCAGATGGGACTGTGCGTACCGTGAATCATCCCTCGTATGCCTAACTGATACATGGGTCCAACAAGATAAAGATCCAGACTCTACTTTTACTTTGGATGGCTTCACTTTAGTACGTGGAGATAGGTCTATAGACTCTGATAAGTCAACAGGCGGTGGAGTCTGTGCATATGTCAACGATAGGTGGTGTACTAACATTTCAACGGTTCTGTGATGGAAATATTGAACTTTTGACTTTGTCACTGAGGCCATTCTATCTGCCACGGGAGTTTACGAAAGTGTTTACTACAGTTGTATATATTCCTCCCAAGTGCTGATGTGAAACTAACTGAGATAACTTTTTATGTATGTGTATGTGTTTGTATGTGTATGTGTTTGTATGCTTAACATAGAAAATGATAATCCTGATGCTGTTAACAATATGACAGGTGACTTTAATAACTGCGATTTCAGTCAATGCATTCCTCACGATCAGCAATGTATATATTTTCCGACTAGGAATAATATATTACTAGACCCATTATTTGTGTAATATTTAGCGCAGCTATGTAGCTCAAAAGCTTAAGCCATTAGGCCTCTCCGATCATGACATGTGCCTTCTTACTCCTGTGTACAGACAACTGTTAAAGCATAGAAGAAAAACAAACGGAAAAACTAGTATACTCCTGGATAACAGTGAACGAAACCTTACCAGGCTGCATGGAGAGCACATATATTGATGTTATATATGATAGTAGCGCCTCAATAGATGATAATGTCGATGTTTTGAACTCTTATATACATTTTTGTACCGATATGATGGTTACCCTGATATGAGTGTTACCCTAATAATATACCCTGGGTATTGAAAGAGTTGAAAGAATTGCTGACTAAGAAAAAACATATTCTTAGTGGTAATGATAATAAGAATAATCTAAAAGCCGTTCAAAGGGAAATTGATAGAATAATCGCTGTATGTATAAATAGGTATAAAACTAAAGTGGAAAACTTATATAGCCTAAGAAGAATCGTACAAAATCATCTTGGAAAGGGATTAGATAACTTACTGGTATGGAAAAGAAATTGGTCAATCTAGCTCGGTGTAAATAATGCTAAGGACTTCTGTAATGAGCTCAATGTTTTTTATGCAAGGTTTGATAAATTTAACCCTTCTTTTGAACGTTCATATATGATTAACTTCCATCGCAATAGGAATTATCAACGTATTCTTATCTCCCATGATGATGTATTTAAAAGTTTGCAATCTATGAAGCCTGCTAAAGCAGCTGGTGGTAATGCACTGAAGTTGTTGTTGTTGTTGTTGTTCCCTAAGCTGCCTGGCCGAACAGCCCCGAGTCCCTGAGGAAGGCCATGGCCACGATCGGGCTTTCTCACAGAGCTCTCATTGAGTGTAGATTGTGTTGTTGGCGTAAGTGGTTGTGTGAAATACAGTCTTCTATGATGTGTTTAATGGTATGGGGTGCTGTGTTACATCTCGGGCAGGCGTCGACAACGGAGTCATCCAGTCTCTTCTGATAGCTCAGGAGAGCTGGATGGTGTCCGCATCTCAGCCTGGCCAGGTGGACTCTGTCCTCACGAGGAAGGGAGGATTCGGAAGGATGGATTTCGGGAGGTCATGCATGCAGCTGCGTGTTGTCTGTGAGTGAGTGGATGGATCAGCGAGAGATATGAGTATGGATGTGCTTCTGGAAGTTGGTTCGGGGTGGGCAGGGAGGGAGAGAGGACAATAATTGTGTGTGATACCGTGTGCTGGGTGTTGTTTTGATATTTCTTGGTGTCTGTGGGTGTGTTGTCATGTAGTTTAGTGGGTGGTCTTGGTTCGTGGAGGCTGCTGCCAGGAATTGAGTGCCTCTCATGTCCAGATGGTCTTTGACTTTGAGGATTTTGGTTTCTTGATGTAGGTGATCTGTGGGTGCAGTAGCTGTGCAGCCTGTAATTATCTTCAGGGCTTTGTTTTGAATAGTCTGTAAGGTCTTATGATGTGTTTCAGCTAGGTTAGAAGCCCAGGCTGGGCTTGCGTATTCCATCACTGATCATATGTATTGTTTATATACTGTGGTGGTAGTTTCTTTGTTGTGTCCAAATTGTGTGTGAGCAAATGACCTGAGGGCGTTAAGTCTGGGTGTCAGTTTCTTTTTAATGTTTGTGGTGTGCTGTTTAAATGTCATATGAGTATCATATGTTACTCCTAGGATTTTGGGTGTGTGTGTATGTGTTAGGGGTGTCTTGTTTATGGTGAGTTGAGGGATGTATTCTTGTTCTCCTGTCCAGCTTGTGAGCAGGGTTGCGGTGGATTTGGCTGGGGCTAGATTAAGTCTGTTTGTAGTGCACCAGCCATGTAGTGTGTTGAGATAGGGTTGAAGGAGATCTGTTGCTCTTTTTGGGTCATGGTGTGTGCATGTGAGTGTTATGTCATCTGCATAGGAAGCTAAGTTTATTTGGGGCGTATTGGGTGTAGTTATATCGTGCATGTACAGATTGAAGAGTGCGGGCGATAGGACGGATCCTTGTGGAACTCCGTTTGGAAAGTTTCTGATTTTAGATGACTAACCGGCAAAAGATACGTGTGCACATCTGCCTGCTAGGAAGTTGGCCAGCCACCTTTTTGTGTTGTTGTGCATGTTTGTGTTGTAGATTTTGTTTTTTAGGTTGTGGCGGGGGATGGCATCGAAGGCTTTACTAATGTCGAGTGTGGCTAATAGTGATCTGTGTGGTGGTCTAGCTGAGTTGATGCTGTCAAAAGCTCTTTGTGTAAGGTCTGTGAGAAGAGTGTTTGTGGAGTGCAGTGGCCTAAAGCCATGTTGTGTTGGAGCTAGGGGTAGGTCGGGTGTAATTAGTTGTAATACTAGGCGTTCCATGACTTTGGAGGGGGAGCAAAGGAGTGTGATGGGGCGGTGCGAGGAGGGTAGCGTGGGGTCTTTGTTGGGTTTTGGGAATGTGATGATGATACCATGCTTCCAAATGTCTGGTATTGTGTTGTGTGAATAGCTGTAGTTTGATATGTTAGTGAGTGCTTGTATGCCTTGTGGTCCCAGGGGTCTGAGGTGTATGTTGCTTATGTTGTCTAGGCCACAGGCGGGTGAGTGCTTGAGATTGTTGATGATATGCTTTGTCTGTGATTGGTGAAGGGTGTATAGTCAGGGTCTGTGGGGAATTGTCTCTTACGTCGGATGACACGTCGGTCGTCATTGTGATGTTTTAGGTGGCTGACATGTGAGAAGTGATTGATGAGAGTGTTTGCTTGTTGTTTACATGAAGGAGTAGAGTCTGTTGTTGTGATTGCAGCATGTGATTGTGTTGTGTTGCTGATGGAAAGTGTTATGCTGTTTAGTGTTTTGTAGAGTTTTTTGGGGTTTGTTTTGTGATCAAGTGTTTGTAGGAAGTTATTCCAATTTAGTTTTTGTTGTTCTTGTATTTTGTTGTTAGTTTGGGTGTTGAGTGCTTGAATTTGTTGTGTGATGTCTTGTGTGTGGGGTGCTGGGGAGTGTTTCAGTATGTCGCGTTGTCTGATGAGGTTTTGAATTTCTGGTGTGAAGTTGGGGTTGTGTCTTTTTCTGTTACTTCTTGGAATGTGTTTCTTGTCAGCGTTTTGGATAGTTTTATTGAGTATGTGTACAGCATTGTTGATGTTAGTGATGGGTGTACTGTTTAGAGTTGTGAAGTGTTGTTCTGTCTCATTTGTGAATGCTTCCCAGTTAGCTCTTTTATAATTGGTGTATGTGTGTTTGTGGCTAGCTGGGGTGAGTCTGGTTTTGGTGGTGATAATGATCGGGAGGTGGTCCGAGCCTGAGGTTCTGACCACCCTCCAGGATGTTGTGGGGGCGAGTTCTGGGGAGCAAAAGGTGATGTCTGGAGATGATGGGTTATAGAGGGCTTGGTGAGGAATATGGGTATGTTGATGGATGTCGTTAAGGATGATGAGGTTATCTGTTTGGTTTTGTAGTACCAGCCCTCTGTCTGTGTCGGGGTTGTCGACAAACCAGGCCGACGTCTTGGCGTTGAAGTCACCACCCAGGATGAGGTGTGGGGTGTTTGTGATGTGTTGTAAGTGTGGTCTGTATTCATTTGGTACTGTAGGGGATGTTTGGGGAGGGATGTATGTGTTTATGATGGTTATGTTGGAGGTGTTGCCAGTGCGTATTTTAATTGATTGTATTTCTGTTGTGTTATCATTTGGGGGGAGGAGGGATTTGGTTTGTACACTGGTTACTATGTATGATATTTCTTTGTGTACCAGGGTGATGAGTCCACCGCCCCCGCCGACAGCCCGGTCTTGTCTGATGGTGGTGAAATTATGAAATGTGGGTGTTTTTTGTGTTGTGCAGAGTTTTGTTTCTTGTAAGATGGCAATGTGTATGTTGTGTTGTTTGATGAAGTGTGAGAGTTCGTGTTTCTTTGTGTTGATGCCATCTATGTTCAATTGGAGAATATTAATGTTATGTGCACGATGTATGTTGGGTGCTGCTGCACGAGGATGAGGGGGGGGTGAGGGTGGGGGAGAGGGAAAGGGCTGGGGGTTGGGATGGGTGAGGTGGGGCTGGGGATTGGGGAGCAGGAGATGGGGGTTGGAATGGATTAGGATGGGGTGTGGTGTGTTGAGTTGAGGATATGGATGGCATGGGAAGGTTAGGTGGGTTAGGGAGGAGAGGTGGACGGGTTTTAGGGGGGGGAGTGGATGATATGGGAAGGCTAGGTGGGTTGGGGAGGAGAGGTGGACGGGTTTTAGGCGAGGGATTTGACTGGGAGAGGGAGGGGCATGAGGAACAGGTCCAGGTGTTCGTGTAGTGTTTCTTGGAGGCAAGTGTTGTACAGGTGAAGTGGGTCCAGTTCCTGCATGAATTGCAGAGAACTGAACCCTTAGTGTGACGACTCGAAGTGATGGGTTTTGAGCAAGTTGGACATATGTATGTGTACGTGGGTCCTGGGTTGCTCTCAATGTCTCCGGCTAGAAGAAGTCTTCGAGAAATGACAGCCGGAGAGTCATTTCTCGGTGTAGGAAAAACTGTGTGATGTGTGTGTGTGGTGTGAGAGGTGTGGAAATTCCCGGCGCGACCGAAGCCGCTCCAAGGACCCGTGCCCCCAGGGAGGGGGCAGGGGATGGTTTATGCACTGAAGTTGTGTAGAGAACCGTTAACACCCATTGTATGTAAGCTATTTCAAGTCATTGGATAGTGGTCATATACCAACACTATGGAAGGCATCTGAATTAATACCAGTCCCTGAGAAATGCCCACTGGCTTGTAACAATGACTTTCGGCCGATAGCCCAGCTAACTTTCAGAATGATGAAATGGTTTGAACAAAGTATGATTAATAATTTATGTCAGCAGGTTAAACAGCTCAACGACCAATTCCAATTTGCCTGTACCAGTAATCGATGTTTTGAGGATGTAGCCCTGTTTTTTACTGATTATTTCTTAAATATTTTGGATAAATCTACCAAAATTGTCCTCGTAAAGATACATTTTGTAGATTTATCGAGTGCCCTTAGCACCATCCAGCCTAATATAATGATGCAAAAACTGAATAACATGAATGTAAATACTAACCTAATCCTTCACCAGTCGTTCAATTATCCCTACAGACTACAGTATTATGTAAATGGAAAACTGGTAGAAACTCTTACAGAATACAAATACCTAGGTACAATTATTTGATGATACATATTCTTTTAATATGCAAAGGCAGTATTTAAGGTTAAGTCTAGAAACTACTTTATGAGAAAATTAAGTAAATTTCAAATTGATACTAAGATCTGGGACATATTTTATTCAGCAGTAATACAGTCAGTTATCTCGTTCTCTGTCACACGTTGGTATGGTAACTGCAATTCAGACCTGAAAAATATACTTATGACAGTAATAAAACATTGTGTTAAATTGGGGGTACAAAACACCACAACGTTGCTTGATATATACAAGAAGTCTACTATCTAGAGATGTGAATTAGTCGCAATTGACTCCACACACCCTCTGAACTGTAGTTACCAAATGTTGCCCTCGGGAAAAAAGCTAAGATCAACAAATTGTAGAACAGCAAGGTATTCGAGATCCTTTGTACCAGCCAGCATAAGAATACTACATTAATTAAAAATCCATCCGCCAACACCAAGGTACTGACTATGCAGTGGCTTCTAAACTACTGTATATCGAGATTTTTATATATACTAACTTCCATATTCTCAAGTATGTAATATTACCATGATGCCCAAATTGTAAGAATGTGATATATTATTACATTCTTGCATTATGGTTCGGCAACCTTTTGGGTCGTTCACGCATATACGTGATTACAACGTAGTTTTCGTAATGTTGTCAAGTTGTATAACTAGAGGTATTTGGAAGGTTTTGACTACATAGTAGAATACGCTGTAGTAGTTGATGATATTTTGGTTTATTTAAGTCATACTATAACATTATGTATTATGGTCCGGCGACCTTTATTGTTGTTTACGCATTTACGTGAAGACAACGTATTTTTCGTAATATTGTTAGGTTGTATATCTTGGTATTTGGAAGGTTATGACAACATAGACAAATACAATGTTGTAGTTGGTAAAATGGTGGTCTATATACGTTATTCTACAACATTCTGTGTTATGGTCCTGCGACTTTTGTGGTTGTTCACGCATTTTCGTGAATACAACGTTATTTTCGTAAGTTGTCAAGTTGTTGCTACACTTATATATAACGTTGTGACAACGTACAATTGTTTATTGGGTTATAACTAGGGCCAGGAACGGATAGTGGGCTTTTGTGAACAGAGTTTATTACTACTGGGATGAGCTATAGTCCAGGGGTGTTTTATGACCCCAAGGCTATATATAGTCCAGGGGTGTTTTATGACCCCAAGGCTATAGTCCAAGGGTGTTTTATGATCCCAAGGCTATATATAGTCCAGGGGTGTTTTATGACTCCAAGGCTATATAGTCCAGGGGTGTTTTATGACCCCAAGGCTATATATAGTCCAGGGGTGCTTTATGACTCCAAGGCTATATAGAGTCCAGGGGTGTTTTATGACCCCAAGGCTATAGTCCAGGGGTGTTTTATGACCCCAAGGCTATAGTCCAGGGGTGTTTTATGACTCCAAGGCTATATATAGTCCTGGGGTGTTTTATGACCTCAAGGCTATAGTGCAGGGGTGTTGTATGACCCCCAGGCTAAATATAGTCCAGGGGTGTTTTATGACCCCAAGGTTATATATAGTCCAGGGGTGTTTTATGACCCCAAGGCTATACTGTATATAGTCCAGGGGTGTTTTATGACCCCAAGGCTATAGTCCAGGGGTGTTTTATGACCCCAAGGCTATATATAGTCCAGGGGTGTTTTATGACCCCAAGGCTATATAGTCCAGGGGTGTTTTATGACCCCAAGGCTATATATAGTACATAAGTGTTTTATGACCCCAAGGCTATATAGTCCAGGGATGTTTTATGACCCCAAGGCTATATATAGTCCACGGGTGTTTTATGACCCCAAGGCTATATATAGTCCAGGGGTGTTATATGACCCCAAGGCTATATATAGTCCAGGGGTGTTTTATGACCCCAAGACTATATATAGTCCAGGGGTAATTTATGACCCCAAGGCTATATATAGTCCAGGGGTGTTTTATGACCCCAAGGCTATATATAGTCCAAGGGTGTTTTATGACCCCAAGGCTATATATAGTCCAGGGGTGTTTTATGACCCCAAGGCTATATATAGTCCAAGGGTGTTTTATGACCCCAAGGCTATATATAGTCCAGGGGTGTTTTATGACCCCAAGGCTATATATAGTCCAAGGGTGTTTTATGACCCCAAGGCTATATATAGTCCAGGGGTGTTTTATGACCCCAAGGCTATATATAGTCCAGGGGTGTTTTATGACCCCAAGGCTATATATAGTCCAGGGGTGGTATTTATAAAGCACTTTTAGGCTTAAAAGTAGCTTTTAAAGATGGCGGCCACTTTTAAAAGATAAAAGTTGGGTAAAAAAACTTTTAACGGCTAAAAGTAGCTTTTAAACCCGGCGAAAACTAAAAGCCCTCCTGGGGACTTTTAGCGCTTAAAAGTTACTTTTAGAGGACGATGAAGATGGTTGAATAACAAATCCACCACCCCCTGCCAAGGAATGTTCATGTTAGAAAGACTAATTGGATTAATAGGCCTATAGCGACTCTGAGTTAATCAAAAGATACCATATAAACCACGAATGAAACTTAGAGGAACAAAGCTCCTAACCCCGAGATGAAAGTGTGTATTACCCTACATTATTTGGCAACGGTCAAAATGCAAGTATGAGTAACTCATGATTGTAGGTTAACTATATTATCAAATGCAGTATGTTAGGTAACTCTTGATTCTATCCATATACCACCCCGCACATCATACTACTCAAAGGTGATCCACTGTGTGTTCTCCAACGAATAAGCTATATTAGAAAGTAACCTACCACCATATATATCAACCTACTTTAAAAATTTCGATTCATACTGTATAATTATATGTCCGACTACATTTTTTTCCGCGGTCGGTCTCTCATTTTTAGATGGGTAAATCCTCCTCCTCCGCCCACAACCTCGACAGTTCCAGCGTCCTCGTTGACAAACGTCTATACTGTACTTGTTGGAAGAACACTAACAAATAGACCAAATTAAAGGAGTGTAGAAGGACTAAGATATAATATTCGATTGTCACAAGATAGGCCTATTTCATAACATCCGAGAACAAGTAGCCTATTTACACTATATTTTTTCGCAAATTACCGTAAACTGGGGTGATTTCGGACTGCGGTCATAACTTCGGCGATAATAAGTAAATAGCCATTGTCATTATATAATGGAAACGCTTTTACCATACAAGTCCGAAGTTTTCCACTTTTCAAGAATACTTCGGACATCATTTAGGATAAGGATATTATGGGGGATAATTTTAGGAGGCTTCCTGGATTACGGCGCACGGCGCATTATCACTACACATTACTTGACCTACTTAAATCTCTACAATGTGTTTACAGTCAGGAGAAATTGTAAAAAACAAACTCGAAAAATTTCCGAAATTACCCCACTTTACGAATTGTGAAAACTCGCGAATTTGGCAACTATCTCAGATGCTGCCACACCGGAGTATGCAATTGTTTTGGTATGGTAAATATATTACCCTTTCAATTTAGCAATATATAATAGATTTCACAATAACAAAATATTGCATAATTACCCTAATGTTTTATAGTAATTAGTATATGCAATTAGAAGCCTATACAGTACTTACCTATTAAACGTTATTCATCAATTGTAATCTTGCTAGATGTAGCGAAATAGCGATTGTGGCAGCTTTCTTAACGCTTCCACTAAAAGCTGCTTTTAAATGTTTTATGAATAACCTTTAAGGATTTTCTTTTAGTTAAAATTGCTTTTAGGGAAATTTTTAAATTCTTTTATAAATACCGGCCCAGGGGTGTTATATGACCCCAAAGCTATATAATAGTCCAGGGGTGTTTTATGACCCCAAAGCTATGTATAGTCCAGGGGTGCTTTATGACACCAAGGCTATATATAGTCCAGGGATGTTTTATGACCCCAAGTCTATGTATAGTCCAGGGGTGTTTTATGACCCCAAGGTTATATATAGTCCAGGGGTGTTTTATGACCCCAAGTCTATGTATAGTCCAGGGGTGTTTTATGACCCCAAGGCTATATATAGTCCAGGGGTATTTTATGACCCCAAGGCTATATATAGGCCAGGGGTGTTTTATGACCCCAAGGCTATAGTTCAGGGGTGTTTTATGACCCCAAGGCTATAGTCCAGGGGTGTTTTATGACTCCAAGGCTATATATAGTCCAGGGGTGTTTTATGACTCCAAGGCTATATATAGTCCTGGGGTGTTTTATGACCCCAAGGCTATAGTCCAGGGGTGTTTTATGACTCCAAGGCTATATATAGTCCAGGGGTGTTTTATGACTCCAAGGCTATATATAGTCCAGGGGTGTTTTATGACTCCAAGGCTATATATAGTCCTGGGGTGTTTTATGACCCCAAGGCTATAGTCCCGGGGTGTTGTATGACCCCCAGGCTAAATAATATAGTCCAGGGGTGTTTTATGATCCCAAGGCTATGTATAGTCCAGGGGTGTTTTATGACCCCATGGCTATAGTCCAGGGGTGTTTTATGGCCCCATGGCTATAGTCCAGGGGTGTATAATGACCCCAAGGCTATTTATAGTCCAGGGGTGTATAATGACCCCAAGGCTATATATAGTCCAGGGGTGTATAATGACCCCAAGGCTATATAGTCCAGGGGTGTTTTATGACCCCAAGGCTATATATTGTCCGGGGGTGTTTTATGACCCCAAGGCTATATAGTCCAGGGGTGTTTTATGGCCCCAAGGCTATATATAGTCCAGGGGTGTTTTATGACCCCAAGGCTATATATAGTCCAGGGGTGTTTTATGGCCCCAAGGCTATATATAGTCCAGGGGTGTTTTATGACCACGAGGGTATATAGTCCAGAGATGTTTTATGGCCCCAAGGATATATATAGGCCAGGGGTGTTATATGACCCCAAAGCTATATATAGTCCAGGGGTGTTTTATGACCCCAATGCTGTAGTGCAGGGGTGTTTTATGATCCCAATGCTATAGTGCAGGGGTGTTTTATGACCCCAAGGCTATATATAGTCTGGAGGTGTTTTATGACCCCAAGGCTATATAGTCCAGGGGTGTTTTATGACCCCAAGGTTATAGTCCAGGGATGTTTTATGACCACAAGGCTATAGTCCAGGGGTGTTTTATGACCCCAAGGCTATATATAGTCCAGGGGTATTTTATGACCCCAAAGCTATACATAGTCCAGGGGTGTTTTATGACCCCAAGGCTACATATAGTCCAGGGATGTTTTATGGCCCCAATAGCTATAGTTCAGGGTGTTTTATGACCCCAAGGCTATATATAGTCCAGGGGTGTTTTATGACCCCACGGCTGTATATAGTCCAGGGGTGTTTTATGACCCCAAGGTTATAGTCCAGGGGTGTGTTTTTTTCTATGTGAATGAGGGAGACAAAATACGTAATTGCCTGCAGCGAGTGCCTCCCCCAGATTTCAAAGAGTGAGAGAGTCGAAATCAAGGGATGTTCGAGCTAAAATGCCTGGACACACAGAGTTTGAAGCAATTTATGTCAAAGGACAAGGGAGTGACTGATTCTAGGAGAGAGTTTCAGAGCTCAGCAGTTGAATAGAAGAAAGTCTGAGAATAGCGTTTCACTCTTGGGTTGGAGAGTTGTACAGAGTAGGGGTGGGATTGTGTTGCAAGTCGGGTACTACGTACCCTACGTTGAGGAGGTGGTATACACTGGGAAAGCTCCGAGGAACACTGATTATTGTAGTAGCGATAAAATAGTGAGAAAGATGCAACATTGCAGCGAAGAGAGAGAGATTGTAGAGAATTGGTGAGTGGATGGGAGTTAATGCTACGAAAAGCTTTCCTTTCCACTTTATCTAGGAGTGTGGTGTGAGAGGATCCTCCCCACACATGTGAACAATACTCCATACAAGGACACAGTGTGCCTCTGTACAGAGCAAGTAGCTGCGCAGGGGTAAAGAACCCCTTGAGGCGGTTGAGCACAAGGCTATATATAGTCCAGGGGTGTTTTATGACCCCAAGGCTATATAGTCCAGGGGTGTTTTATGACCCCAAGGCTATATATAGTCCAGGAGTGTTTTATGACCCCAAGGCTATATATAGTCCAGGGGTGTTTTATGACCCCAAGGCTATATATAGTCCAGGGGGTGTTTTATGACCCCAAGGCTATATATAGTCCAGGGGTGTTTTATGACCCCAAGGCTATATATAGTCCAGGGGTATTTTATGACCCCAAGGCTATATATAGTCCAGGGGTGATTTATGACCCCAAGGCTATATATATGTTTTATGACCCCAAGGCTATAATTATAGAGTCCAGGGATGTTTTATGACCCCAAGGCTATAGTCCAGGGGTGTTTTTATGACCCCAAGGCTATAGTCCAGGGGTGTTTTATGACCCCAAGGCTATATTAGTCCATGGGTGTTTTATGACCCCAAGGCTATATATAGTCCAGGGGTGTTTTATGACCCCAAGGCTATAGTCCAGGGGTGTTTTATGACCCCAAGGCTATATAGTCCAGGGGTGTTTTATGACCCCAAGGCTATAGACCAAGGGTGTTTTATGACCCCAAGGCTATATAAAGTCCAGGGGTATTTTATGACCCCAAGGTTATAGTCCAAGGGTATGTTATGACCCCAAGGCTATATATAGTTCAGGGGTGTTTTATGACCCCAAGGCTATATATAGTCCAGGGGTGTTTTATGACCCCAAGGCTATAGTCCAGGGGTGTTTTATGACCCCAAGGCTATAAAGTCCAGGGGTGTTTTATGATCCCAAGGCTATATAGTCCAGGGGTGTTTTATGACCCCAAGGCTATATATAGTCCACGGGAGTTTTCTGAACCCAAGGCTATATATAGTCCATGGATGTTTTATGACCCCCAAGGCTATAGTCCAGGGGTGTTTCATGACCCCAAGGCTATATATAGTCCAGGGGTGTTTTATGACCTCAAGGCTATATAGTCAATTTTGTATTTTATGACCCCAAGGCTATAGTCCAGGGGTGTTTTTATGACCCCAAGGCTATAGTCCAGGAGTGTTTTATGACCCCAAGGCTATATATTATAGTCCAGGGGTGTTTTATGACCCCAAGGCTATATATAGTCAGGGGTGTTTTATGACCCCAAGGCTATATATAGTCCAGGGGTGTTTTATGACCCCAAGGCTATAGTCCAAGGGTGTTTTATGACCCCAAGGCTATATATAGTCCAGAGGGTGTTTTATGACCCCAAGGCTATATATAGTCCAAGGGTGTTTTATGACCCCAAGGCTATATATAGTCCAGGGGTGTTTTATGACCCCAAGGCTATATATAGTCTAAGGGTGTTTTATGACCCCAAGGCTATATATAGTCCAGGGGTGTTTTATGACCCCAAGGCTATATATAGTCCAGGAGTGTTTAATGACCCCAAGGCTATATATAGTCCGGGGGTGTTTTATAACCCCAAGGCTATATAGTCCAGGAGTCTTTAATGACCCCAAGGCTATAGTCCAGGGGTGTTTTATGACTCCAGTGCTACAGTCCAGGGGTGTTTTATGACCCCAAGGCTATATAGTCCAGGGTGTTTAATGACCCCAAGGCTATATAGTCCAGAGGTGTTTTATGACTCCAAGGCTATATAGTCCAGGGGTGTTTGATGACCCCAAGGCTATATAGTCCAGGGGTGTTTTATAACCCCAAGGCTATATAGTCCAGGGGTGTTTTTTGACCCCAAGGCTATATATAGTCCAGGGGTGTTTTATGACCCCAAGGCTATATAGTCCAGGGGTATATATAGTCCAGGGGTGTTTTATGACCCCAAGGCTATAGTCCAGGGTTGTTTTATGATCCCAAGGCTATAGTCCAGGGGTGTTTTATGACCCCAAGGATATATATAGTCCAGGGGTGTTTTATGAACCCAAGGCTATATTTAGTCCAGGGGTGTTTTATGACCCCAAGGCTATAGTCCTGGGGTGTTTTATGACCCAAGGCTATATATAGTCCAGGGGTGTTTTATGACCCCAAGGCTACTGTATTGTCCAGGGGTGTTTTATGACCCCAAGACTTTAGTCCAGGGGTGTTTTATGATGCCAAGGCCATATAGTCCAGGGGTGTTTTATAACCCCAAGGCTATAGTCCGGGGGTGTTTTATGACCCCAAGGCTATATAGTCCAGGAGTGTTTAATGACCCCAAGGCTATAGTCCAGGGGTGTTTTATGACTCCAATGCTACAGTCCAGGGGTGTTTTATGACCCCAAGGCTATATAGTCCAGGGTGTTTAATGACCCCAAGGCTATAGTCCAGAGGTGTTTTATGACCCCAAGGCTATATAGTCCAGGGGTGTTTGATGACCCCAAGGGTATATAGTCCAGGGGTGTTTTATGACCCCAAGGCTATATAGTCCAGGGGTGTTTTTTGACCCCAAGGCTATATATAGTCCAGGGGTGTTTTTTGACCCCAAGGCTATATATAGTCCAGGGGTGTTTTATGACCCCAAGGCTATATAGTCCAGGGGTATATATAGTCCAAGGGTGTTTTTTGACCCCAAGGTTATATATAGTCCAGGGGTGTTTTATGACCAGAAGGCTACTGTATAGTTCAGGGGTGTTTTTTGACCCCAAGGCTATATATAGTCCAGGGGTGTTTTATGACCCCAAGGCTATATATTCCAGGGGTATATATAGTCCAAGGGTGTTTTATGACCCCAAGGCTATAGTCCAGGGTTGTTTTATGATCCCAAGGCTATATATAGTCCAGGGGTGTTTTATGACCCCAAGGCTATATAGTCCAGGGGTATATATAGTCCAAGGGTGTTTTATGACCCCAAGGCTATAGTCCTGGGTTGTTTTATGATCCCAAGGCTATAGTCCAGGGGGGTTTTATGACCCCAAGGATATATATAGTCCAGGGTTTTTTTATGACCCCAAGGCTATATTTAGTCCAGGGGTGTTTTATGACCCCAAGGCTATAGTCCTGGGGTGTTTTATGACCCAAGGCTATATATAGTCCAGGGGGGTTTTATGACCCCAAGGCTACTGTATAGTCCAGGGGTGTTTTATGACCCCAAGGCTTTAGTCCAGGGGTGTTTTATGACCCCAAGGCCATATAGTCCAGGGGTGTTTTATGACCCCAAGGCTATAGTCCAGGGGTGTTTCATGACCCCAAGGCTTTATATAGTCCGGGGGTGATTTATGACCCCAAGGATATATATAGTCCAGGGGTGTTTTATGACCCCAAGGCTATATAGTCCAGGGGTATATATAGTCCAAGGGTGTTTTATGACCCCAAGGCTATATAATCCAGGGGTGTTGTATGACCCCAAGGATATATAGTCCAGGGGTATATATAGTCCAGGGGTGTTTTATGACCCCAAGGCTATAGTCCAGGGTTGTTTTATGATCCCAAGGCTATAGTCCAGGGGTGTTTTATGATCCCAAGGCTATAGTCCAAGGGTGTTTTATGACCCCAAGGCTATATATAGTCCAGGGGTGTTGTATGACCCCAAGGCTATATAGTCCAGGGGTATATATAGTCCAGGGGTGTTTTATGACCCCAAGGCTATAGTCCAGGGTTGTTTTATGATCCCTAGGCTATAGTCCAGGGGTGTTTTATGACCCCAAGGATATATATAGTCCAGGGGTGTTTTATGACCCCAAGGCTATATTTAGTCCAGGGGTGTTTTATGACCCCAAGGCTATAGTCCTGGGGTGTTTTATGACCCAAGGCTATATATAGTCCAGGGGTGTTTTATGACCCCAAGGCTACTGTATTGTCCAGGGGTGTTTTATGACCCCAAGACTTTAGTCCAGGGGTGTTTTATGACGCCAAGGCCATATAGTCCAGGGGTGTTTTATAACCCCAAGGCTATAGTCCGGGGGTGTTTTATGACCCCAAGGCTATAGTCCAGGGGTGTTTTATAACCCCAAGGCTATAGTCCGGGGGTGTTTTATAACCCCAAGGCTATAGTCCAGGGGTGTTTTATGACTCCAATGCTACAGTCCAGGGGTGTTTTATGACCCCAAGGCTATATAGTCCAGGGTGTTTAATGACCCCAAGGCTATATAGTCCAGGGGTGTTTGAGGACCCCAAGGCTATATATAGTCCAGGGGTGTTTTATAACCCCAAGGCTATATAGTCCAGGGGTGTTTGATGACCCCAAGGGTATATAGTCCAGGGGTGTTTTATAACCCCAAGGCTATATAGTCCAGGGGTGTTTGATGACCCCAAGGGTATATAGTCCAGGGGTGTTTTATAACCCCAAGGCTATATAGTCCAAGGGTGTTTTTTGACCCCAAGGCTATATATAGTCCAGGGGTGTTTTATGACCAGAAGGCTACTGTATAGTCCAGGGGTGTTTTATGACCCCAAGGCTATATAGTCCAGGGGTATATATAGTCCAAGGGTGTTTTATGACCCCAAGGCTATATAGTCCAGGGGTGTTTTATGACCCCAAGGCTATATAGTCCAGGGGTATATATAGTCCAAGGGTGTTTTATGACCCCAAGGCTATATATAGTCCAGGGGTGTTTTATGACCCCAAGGCTATATAGTCCAGGGGTATATATAGTCCAAGGGTGTTTTATGACCCCAAGGCTATAGTCCAGGGTTGTTTTATGATCCCAAGGCTATAGTCCAGGGGGGTTTTATGACCCCAAGGATATATATACTCCAGGTTTTTTTTATGACCCCAAGGCTATATTTAGTCCAGGGGTGTTTTATGACCCCAAGGCTATAGTCCGGGGGTGTTTTATGACCCAAGGCTTGATATAGTCCGGGGGTGATTTATGACCCCAAGGATATATATAGTTCAGGGGTGTTTTATGACCCCAAGGCTATATTTAGTCCAGGGGTGTTTTATGACCCCAAGGCTATAGTCCTGGAGTGTTTTATGACCCAAGGCTATATATAGTCCTGGGGTGTTTTATGACCAGAAGGCTACTGTATAGTCCAGGGGTGTTTTATGATCCCAAGGCTTTAGTCCAGGGGTGTTTTATGACCCCCAAGGCCATATAGTCCAGGGGTGTTTTATGACCCCAAGGCTATATATAGTCCGGGAGTGTTTTATGACCCCAAGGCTATAGATAGTCCAGGGGTGTTTTATGACCCAAAGGCTATAGTCCAGGGGTGTGTTATGACCACAAGTCTATATATAGTCCAGGGGTGTTTTATGAACCCAAAGCGAATATATATATATATATATATATATATATATATATATATATATATATATATATATATATATATATATATATACTTTTTACTTTTGGTACTTAGGTTTGCAAATATCCAAGGCCTAAAAAATAGAACCACGAACAAAGTACCATTTATTAGGGGCCTGCTAGAAGAAGGAAACGCTATATTTGCGGCTCTCACAGAAACTCACATTAAAGATCAGGAAGATAGTTAGGTATGGATTCCTGGTTACAACCTACATAGGGCGGACAGAACGCATAGATCACATGGAGGTGTAGCCTTGTACATACATGACTCACTGATATGTACTGAATTCCTAAATAACAGTAATGAAGTGGTGGAAATACTTGGAGTTAAAATAGAATCCCTAAATTTAGCAGTTATTGTTACATACAGGCCTCCAGACTCATCCCGAGAAGAATTCAAAACCCAGCTCAACAAAATAAAATCAGAAGTGGAAATCCTGGGGAACCCAACACAAAATATTATATGGCTAGGAGACTTTAACCTACCAAACATTAAATGGAGACAACTAGAAAACCAGTTAGTGGCAAATAACACCGGAGAAGCAAATACTAATACGAGAGAGCTTTTTGAACTTTGTGATTTTTTTAGTCTTACCCAACATATTGCTGAACCCACACGGGAAAACAATATCTTAGACCTGGTCTTCAATAACAACGACTCTCTAGTACACAGAATTAACATATCGGATACAACATACTCAGATCATAAATTAATTGAGATCAAAACAACCTTAGAAAGTGTACAGACAACCTCAGAATCGAGAACAAAAACCGGCCCCTTCAGTAAATTTAACTTCAATAACAAAAACATTAGATGGGAAGAGGTAAATCAAGAAATGGAGGAAATTGACTGGGAAGATTTAATGGATAACCTGACACCAGCAGAATGTCTAGTCTTAATAACAGAAACCATGACCCAAATCTGTAGCCACCATATACCTGCAAGACAAACAAAACGAAGAAGCAAACAAGATCGGGAAAGGAGGAGGCTGTACAGAAGAAGAAAATTACTCACACAAAGATGCACACATCAAAATCTACAGGATAGGCAAAAGGTCGAAATAGATAGAGAAATTGTGGAAATTGAACAAAGGCTAAGAATATCATATGAACTACAACATATGGAAGAGGAGAGGAAAGCTATTGCAGGTATAAAGGAAAATTCCAAATACTTCTTTTCATACGCCAAACAAAAGGCTAAAACAACATCAAACATCGGCCCACTGAGCAAAGGGGACGGCTCTTTCACAGGGGACAAAAAGGAAATGAGCGAACTCTTAAGCAGGCAGTATGAAATGGCATTCAGTGAGCCTGATGAAACAAAAGTCATCAGAGACCAAAATATATTTTTCATGGAAACCTCCCCCATGGAAACCCCTCAGATGCTGGATATTGATTTCGGTCCAAAAGACATAGAAGAGGCCATTTCCAACATGCCATCCCACTCGGCACCAGGCCCGGACTCATGGAATTCGATCCTAATGAAAAAATGTAAGGAAAACCTCTCAAAACCCCTGGCTATAATGTGGAGAAGGAGTTTAGACACTGGTGACATACCAGATAGCTTGAAAAACGCAATAATTGCCCCACTGCATAAAGGAGGGAGTAAAGCACTACCAAAAAACTACCGCCCGGTAGCTCTAACCTCTCACATCATTAAAGTTTTCGAGCGAGTCCTGCGAAGCAAAATTTCAACATTCATGGAGACAAATGAACTACACAACACCGGTCAACATGGGTTTAGAGCGGGAAGATCATGTCTCTCACAACTTTTGGAACACTATGACAAAATTCTTAAAGCGCTAGAAGAAAAGAAAAACGTGGATGTCATTTACACCGATTTTGCTAAGGCATTTGATAAATGTGACCATGGTATAATAGCCCACAAACTGAAAGCAAAAGGTATAACTGGGAAAATCGGACGGTGGATATACAATTTCCTCGTAAACCGAAAACAATCGGTAGCACTAAACCAAGTCACTTCTGAGCCTTCGGATGTCAAAAGCTCAGTGCCCCAAGGAACAGTGCTAGCGCCCCTTCTGTTCCTCATACTAATTTGCGACATAGATACCAACACCAGACACAGTACGGTGTCGTCTTTTGCTGATGACACAAAATTAAGCAAGATAGTAAACACACAAGAGGACACGGGCCGACTGCAGGAAGACATGAATGTAGTGTTCCAGTGGACCAGGGAAAACAACATGCAATTCAATGAGGAAAAATTCCAATTAATACGGTACGGAGATAATAATGGTGTTAAAGAAATTACAAATTACTTAACAGAATCTAACCACATAATAGAACGGAAAGACAGTGTGAAAGACCTTGGGGTATTAATGTCTGAAAATATTGGTTTCAAAGTACATAACCAGGTCAAAGTGGAGGCTGCGAAACGTCTAACGGGTTGGATTCTGCGTACTTTTAAAACACGCGGTGAATTGCCTATGATAACGCTCTTCAAATCTCTAGTGCTACCGCGGCTTGAATACTGTAGCGTATTAACATCCCCATACAAAGCAGGTGAAATAAATGACGTAGAGAGTGTACAAAGAAATTTCACTTCGCATATAAGTTCGATAAAACATCTACACTATTGGGAGCGTTTAAGAGCACTGAATCTGTACTCACTGGAACGTAGAAGAGAACGTTACCTAATAATATACACGTGGAAAATCGCAGAGGGTTTAGTACCAAACCTACATACTCCGATAGTCATGAAATTCAGTGATAGGAGAGGCTGGGAATGCGAAATCCCCCGGATGAATAACAGGGGTGCTATGGGCTCTCTGCGAGAGGGCTGGTTATCACACAGAGGCCCACGTCTCTTCAACAAACTCCCACGGCGAGTAAGAGACATGAGGGACATCTCGTTAGACAACTTCAAGAGAGCCCTAGATGTCGAACTGCAAAAAGTGCCAGACGAGCCCATCCTCGCAAGGGAGCGAGCTGTCGCTTCAAACAGTCTACTGCACCAAATCACCACCCATAACGAGGGGCGTCGCGCTCCTTGGTGCCGCTAGAAGAGCGGCGAACACATCTAAAGGTATCTAAGGTAATTCATCCGGTAGATACTTTTTCACTTTAACTTAAGTAACTTTCTAGTTCGGTACTTCTACTTTTACTAGAGTAACCTTTTGAGTACATACTTTCACTTGAACTTAAGTAAAATGATTTGGTACTTTGTACACCCCAACTCACACACACACACACAACACATGTCCACACACATGCACACACACTATACATGCACACACGCCTGTAGACCGAGGAAGGTTGAGTGATGATGAGTATTATTGACAGAGGTGATGATAAACTGCTGATAAACTCCCTCCTTGCTAGGGTATTTGAACATTTAAACACCTGGCGGTTTCAATACCAAAACAAGACGAGACACTTCAACACCTAGCCATATCACCACTACACCTCTTCAACACCAGTCAATTACAATCCTTAGTCATGTTCACACCCAGCAAATTCACTACCATCACACGTTGACACATTTTCGGCTATCGAATACCAGATCCTAAATCTAATGGGTGTGAAAACACCCTCTGTCATTATGGCGTATATTACCCAAGTAATACACTACTGATTTTAGCATATTGTACACATTTTCCAATTATATTTCACGCCTGACTGCCGAGAATTTGCTCATACAGTATTTTCGTCCCAATCTAGGTTCCCGTGAAGGCCCAACTCCCTTACTGTGTTTTTGTGACCAATGTGATATGTAATAAATGTTGTATTGTATTATTGATAGTAATATTACTATTTTGTCCCAATACTTACTTAACATATCAGTTTTACTTCCCTCCAATCTACGTTTTCTTTTACGTTTTATATATAAATTGTTTGTTTTATTTTCGTAAACACCAAATTATTGCGGTAGATATATATACATGGAAATGAACGTACAGTAGCTTCACCCAAATGTTTTAATCTCTTACTCATTTATCATCTACATGGTTGTCATTATTACATCGAATTTTGTATTATTATTTATGTAGACTTTATAGGCTGAAGATGGCTTATGTGTTAGCCAAAACGTATCCCCACCAATAAAGATGTATACTGTATATCAACGCTGGTTGTACTCTTTATTGTGCGTCTATACTTCCCTCATGACGAGCGCATCGCTTCTATCATAATATATACAGTATATATACTGTATACAGTATATAGTACACACAATATATATGTTTTTACCCTCAGCCAAGATGGAACCACTGTCCGAGAATCTATTCTTTAACCCATTCCACCATGGCGGGATAAATTATAGTTAACCATTTTCAATTTATATTTAGGAAATGGAGAAATCCTACTTGGAAGAAATATTCCATTCCCCACCAAGTCGTAGGACCCATGTTACAGAGTACACATAAGAGGGATTTTTACTACTATTCCCACACAACTTGGGTTCAATACTAGGTGAGAGAAAAAACACTCATTCATATACAGTTATACTGTATATATATATTTGAATATTAAATATCACATTTTCTTTTCTATTTTAGGTCTGATGATGCAACATGCATACTTGCGAAACGTTACCATAATAAAGATGTTCGTCTACGCCCTGGTTTTACTGTTCATTATATAAATATATATATATTTATATATATGCAGTATACCTATATTCTAAATAACTTTGCAGTGAAGGATAGGTTGCTCCTGGTAATCAATAGTTGGTCCTGCCACCTATCGTCGTGCTGGGAAACTGATGTGTTTATACTGGTTGCTGTGGTAACCAAGTCCCCCAACCTCCGGAAAAAAAACAACCCTTTTAAGGGGAGGTAGTTGCTTTTTCTGGCCCCCCTTCTTTCTCATGTTTAGCCCCATTAGGTTTCAGAATATATGACGTTTGGCCCATTAGTTTGGTGATTTTATGACCTTGCGCCCCATTTCTTTGTCAATTGCTAAACCATTCGTGCCATTTAGGTGTAGATTCTTTCCTGGCGAGCCAAAGCGAGCCTGTAATTTAGGAGGAGTTGACCTTCCTCCGGTACATTTTTCTACGGAAAATATTCAAATTTATTTAGAAGGAGGATATTGGGGATTATTATTATTATTATTATTATTTTTTTTTTTTTTTTTTTTAAAGCTTGGTAGAAGTTTCGGGGGGAAACTAAAATAATAATAAATAGATCTACCAATTAATGAACTCTCCCTTCTTAAGGCTATAATTTATGTCCCAGCGTGTACACTTAAGGGCATAAGTCATCCTTGACCTGCTTTAAGTAGCCCATGTTATTTACATATATACTAGGTAAAGGAATAATATGAAGATTCGATTTGGTTCGGGATAACTTCGACTCATCACCCTGAGTTAGTTAGTTAAAATAGGACTTCATAGGCTATCTACCCTATTGGATTATTAAGCCAGCAAACTTAAAGTCAAGAACAACGTCAGGACTGGAGCCCCTTTTCGAGAACTCCAGTCCCTTACCCTGAGTGTACAGTCATGAGCATATATAAGGGTGCATCAATTCTAATATATGAACACAAGGGACTGGAGTTCTCGACAAGGGGCTCCAGTCCTGACGCTATTCGTGACTTACGGTGTGCTGGCTTAATGATCCAGAAGGGTTGATAGCCTCTGAAGTCCTCTTTTAACTAACTAACTAATCTACAGTATATACCTTTAAGGCCGAGTTCTGAAGCACCTGGTCCACACTAAAACATTGTATTGTGTAATTTTGCGTACGATACCGATTCATTGGGTGCGTTGCCATTTATGTCCCAGAGTGTACTGTACCTGCGCAAGGCTGACCTGTATTAGTGACCCTGGTATTGACTGGGGGGTGGAGGTTGCGTGACTGGGTTAGGCAGGAGGACGGGGGCTGAGACAGGAGGAGTGAGACAGTGTGCAAGGTGAGAAGAGTGGGGTGAGACGGTATTAGGCAAGAGAGGTGAGAAATAGTGTGCAAAGCAAGAGGCTGAGACTGTGAGGTGAGGTAAGCGGAGTGAGACGAGTGTTAGAATGGAGGGGATGAGGCAGTGTGAGAAGTGAGGAAAATGGAGTAAAACGGTGCTTTGGAACGGAGGGTTGAGACAGTGTGTGAGGCGAGACAGTGTGTGAAGTGAAGCAAGCAGAGTGGGACGGGTCTTTGGGCCGGAGGGTTGAGACAGTGTGTGAGGTTAGGTCAGGAGGCCGGAGAGAAGTTTCACTGCACCAGCTACAGTTTGGAATCTGTGCAGCCAAATTCCTCGCATCCTTGGGTAAGATGTGTACTTTGTTACTCATGTGTCAGTATTTTTGTAGATGTCAATGTTCAGCGAAATTGATTAAGAGTAAGGTCAAGGTTGAGTTTATACTACAATTGAGGTACCTCGATAATATATACAATCTTTATGACCCATACATCATACCTATATGCCATTATCGGTGCAAATTAATATTTATCCATTATCCAAAAATGTTAAGACATGCCCCCTGAAAACCATATTTTGTCATTAACCTAACCTAACAACCTAACCTAACCTGGGTGCTGCCGCCTCCAGACCCCTACTGGTCTTAACACTGATGTAGAGAAGGACAAAATATATACTACAAACAAGGTGCAAAAGGGGACAAGGTTAGATTTCCACTGATTCAAGACGACTACCTTTTTTTGTTCCACCCATATTTAACCCACAAAGTCTAATGAACAATAATTGATTTTTCTTTTTGTAAAAACTTGATTTTATTGTCAGTAATTTTCCCAGGGTGTTTATTTTTGGAATCTGTTATTTTTCATCACTAGGCCTATATAGTGTATGGATTTCATTACAAACCTCGGAAAAAACGTTTTCCGCATTCTCCAACGATCTTAAGACACGCCGCTTGATAGTGGGGAGGGCTATGAAGATCACGGAAAATGTGGGGCAAAATGCGTATAACAGCGATAATAGCGTATTTTAGCTAAACTTGGCTCGGGTTTTCTTGATTTATAAACCCACAAAACCCGATTTCTCGAAAACCAGAGCCAAGTTTTGGCAAACGTTGGCTCGAATTTTGCGAGTTTTAAGTGTGGAAAAAGAGAGTAACGTAATTTCGAAATTTGGGTCAGGTTTTCCCAAATTGCAAACCCTTAAAACCCGATTTATCGAAAACGTAGCGGGTTTGAAAATCATGAATACCCAGTAACGTAGACCTAGTACATGGGATACAAGACTAACCCTTACCTGCCAGGTAGTAAATGTTCCTAGTACTAAGTTTATTCCATACCTACCACCTGATCCCTTGTCATTAACCTAACCTAGACCCAGTACGTGGAGTACAAAACTAACCTTCACCTAACACCTAGTATATGTCCTTAGTACCTAGTACGTGGGATACAAAACTAGCCCTCACCTAACACCTAGTATATGTCCCTAGTACCTAGTACGTGGGATACAAAACTAATCCTCACCTAACACCTAGTATATGTCCCTAGTACCTAGTACGTGGGATACAAAACGAACCCTCACCTAACACAGTATATGTTCCTAGTACCCAGTATGTGGGATACAAAACTAATCCTCACCTAACACCTAGTATATGTCCCTAGTACCTAATATGTGGGATACAAAACTAACCCTCACCTAACACCTAGTATAATTATGTTCCTAGTACCCAGTATGTGGGATACAAACCTAACCCTCACCTAACACCTAGTATATGTCCCTAGTACATAGTGCGTGGGATACAAAATTAACTAAACCCTCACCTAAACCTAGTTTACTAGGTGTGGCGGAGTGATCTTGCCACTGGACTGGTAATCCAATGGACTCGGGTTCGAATCCCAATATGTCAATGGGAAGATATTATTGGGATGGAATTTGTGCTGTACAATCGGGGGTATTAAGTGTTGTCATAGATTCCAGTGGTTTTCGCTCAAGAAGTGTTATTGGTATCTTTATAGTTACTGGGAAAAGTGCTTATCCCTCAGAGTATTAGTCAGTGTCCGAATCTTTGTGAAATATCTGACAACACTTATTAACCTAGACTGTACCTAATATCAGTGCATTACCACAGCACACCGAAATGCCAAAACAAAAAATTCCCTCATTGTTCCCTGATTAAAATAGCATTTTATGAATATTCCCATATTCAAAAATATGCTACAGGGGGGCAATGCCTAGTGAGTTAATTGCTCAATAGGTGGCGTTCTGAGAGTGAGGGTCCGAGTGTGGGAGATGAGACTGTGAAGCACAGAGGCGAGGCGGCTTCAGAGATGGAGTTGCTTCGAGCCGTGAAGCTTCGCATGTCTCACTCACTAGACTGGAGAAAGACCTCACGGGCCTCACCGTGTTCAGCGGTAGAGTGTAAAGGCTATCAGCCTATGCCCGAGAGGGAGTAGTTGGAATACAAAAAAAAAAAAAAAAAAAAAAAAAAAAAAAAAAATATGAAAGTCCTAATACCTCGGGAGAAGAAGGGAAGGGGTGAATATAAATGTTATGCCCTGTTTTTCTACAGGTTTAACTTGGGTAATGTGAGTTCTAAATTGACTGGGTATATAAGGCTGCATGCACAATACAAGATATGAGGAATAGAGAACACAAAGAAACACATGGTAGCAAGTTACATGATCACGTTTATTGATATACCACTGCAGAATACTTGTGTAAGACAATATAATAGAATTGAACAACACTAGCATAAGTGGATCTGGATGGAGCCTAGTCTCCCACTTCCAACGTTCAGGTATTAATCTTCTGATCACTGGCTTTGATTTCACAGGTTTATATACCGAAGACCATCAATGTTACTTATAGATTCATATTCACTGTTAGATTTATTACTGGTAGCTCTGGTGCACAAGTAGCAGTTCACAGACTAGATTAGACACGTATTTTTAGAGCACGGGAATTCTAGTTACCTCAGGGGGTACTGATCTAAGTTTTATATCCTTGTCTCAGAAATACATAGAACGCAAATCAGTGGGCGAACGTTAGATATCACTAGAGTTTTAATATCTGAATAAAGTAATTACGAGAGTCAAGGTCGCCTGTTAATTAAAGAGCACTGATCGCTTAGTACGTCCCAAATGAAATGGTTAAGTATGAATTACACTGGGCCAGGTCTTAGCCACTTCGTAGAAATATTAATTAGTGAATCTAAAACAGCACAGTAATATGTAGTACTGCTCAAGGGAATCTTGGGTAGTATCTGATGGGTCTGGTCCTGGTTATCTTGCGTCCATGATGTTGGGGGCTAACGACTGGTTCCGCGGCCGTCCAAGGGGGCCATATGTGTGAAGTTCTTCAATACGTGGGCAGGTCCTTCTATCCAAATCTGCCACGGAGTCTGCCGGTTCTGGGATCTCACTCCGGAACAACACAAGGGCAGAGCTAGAAATTAACTGCAGGGTAGTGACCCCTGGTTGGTGTCTAGCTTTCAACTGATTTGACTGGGGGCGGGAGTTAGATTTATAGGCTCGGTTCTGGACCCTGTAGACAGTAGGGATCTCGAGTCTTATGGACTTAATTGAGCTCTCAATAGATATGGGGACTAGGTAAGATGGTATTTACTGTTGTGGCACAGGGCGATAGGAAGCCTTTATATTTTCATATAACTGAGCCTTAGTAAGAGGTACTATTTTGGCTATACTGGACGTATTTAGGGGAGAGAGACTGGATCTACTTTGCGAGGAGGATGGGGACAGCTGTGATAGGAGCGTCTCTCTAGATTGTTCAATCTTCATTCTATGGTATAGCTGAGGTGCTAATTTAGTGATCAGAGCATGCAAGAAAGGTAAATGGTTTATTGTGAGGTAATAGAGGTTAGTAAAGGTGTTAGTCATTCATGGTTAGTTCATTGATAGGAAGAATTCCTGTGCTACCTGGCAATGACTCGAAAGTCAAAACAGGGGGCAGGTATACCTCCGCGGGGGTGGGGGTCTCCCTCCTCGGGTGGGCAAAAAGGGGGAGCTGGGCGCCCTCTCTCTGATATAGTCGTCCGGCGGCTGTGGCTAGGGGCTTGCCATATCACCAGTGTTTGTAATAACCCTCTGTGTATGAAACAGATGTGAGTGTCTTTAATACCAAAACCGAAGGTGCCTTAGCTAGCTGGTTTTACTTGGCTGGTTGTTAATTGTAGGGTTTGCTGGATATGGTGGAGACTGGGTTGCTAACTCTGCCACATTTATCTGGAAGTATGACAATAGAAGTTAGTTACTGGCGGGGCGGCTAGCCTCGCACCGACGACCATTGGGTGCAGGGTTGTGAATGTGTTGTAAGAGAATAGATGGCATGCAAGGGGCTAGTAAAGTTCTAATGTTGTTCTGGCCTACTAAGTGAAGGTAGGCTGGATAGGAGTATATATATAAAAGGTTGGAGAGCGTTAGTAACGGACAATTCAAGGATCTTCAAGAGGTATGAGAGAGAGGCTAGGTCGGACAAGAGTCGAGAAGCGCGGGTGTCTTAATGAGAGGGGGGGGGGGGGGAGTTCAAGGGCTACAGGGAAATTTTGCCCCTAAGGTCCCTGGGCGTGGGGGTGGCATTAGGCTACAATTGATATGGAAGTTTGAAAAGGCAGTAGAATACGTTAGCCAAATGCTACCGGGGAATGCAACTATGGGGTGGTATATGAGTCTGGAAAAGATAGAGTTATGTGATCAGTCAGAGGGTTATGGATACTATTAGTTGGCCCTGGGAACTGCTTTTTCTATTAAATATAAAATACCACCCACAGCGGCAGTTCGTAGGGGTACTTAGTTATTGTTTCGGGGTACTTATGACAGATACTGGTAACCAGGTTATCTTATACAATCTCTGGTTGGGGTAAGAGGTGTAAGACACGAAATAAATTGGCGTAGTGTGGGCTGTGGATACGAAGGAGGCAAGGGGAAGACGTATGACAATTGTGGAAAGTAAATGGAAAAAGGTGAACACAATGGCGGATAAAAATACTTAACCTAAGGATTGCATACATAGATTTATGGGGCGATGGGTCTTCAGAAGCTTAGTCTGGCAAGACAAGATGTTAGGGAATGTTAATATTAATACTTAGTTACTAGAGGAACAGTGCAAGGGGCGACTGGGCACGGGTTACATATATCTATACTAGTCATGGAAAATGATATACGAGGTCTAGGGACAGCGTGGGTGTTTTAACTTCTAAGATATATAACATCTACTTCTCGGATGCAAGAACATACATAGATATAATTATGGCTGTCTGATGTGTTGGCATTGGCTCAACGTCGGGACAGGCATGGGTGTTTTTAATATGAATGTATATTCCTGTTCATCATCTTTGTAGTTAGAAGTGTAGGACACGAGGGGGTTAGTGTACGTGAGGTGTGGAAAATGGTCAGTTTTAGAAAAGGTAAATGGGTGTGTCCTGGAGCTGTTTAGCCCTGCGGGCTTGGGCTGTCTGAAATGGCTGGCTCGGTCAGCTGGTCCTTTCGTTCTGTGGACCTTTCCTTTGGTGTTTCTGTGTGGTGTTCGTTCATGGCTTCTGTGGTGGGCTTCTCGTTCTGGGGCATTTTACTTCCCTCTCCTTCATTATAGGCTCGTCCTCGAGCCTCAAGGGTGAAGTAAAAAGAAGTATAGTCAGAAAAGTGTAGGTTAACAAGAAAAGTAGTATGACTAAGGGAAAAAAATAATATATACAGTATATGGAAAACATGTAAATTTAAGAAAGGACAGATACTTAAGAACACAGGAAATTAAGAAGAGGTAAAGTGTTTAACAATGTATAAAGCAAATTTAAAAGATAGTCAGAAAAGTGTAGGTAACAAGAAAAGTAGTATGACTAAGGAAAAAAAATATAGTATATACAGTATATGGAAAACATGTAAATTTAAGAAAGGGCAGATAATTTAGAACACAGGAAATTAAGAAGAGGTAAAGTGTTTAACAATGTATAAAGCAATTTTAAAAGATAGTCAGAAAAGTGTAGATTAACAAGAAAAGTAGTATGACTAAGGAAAAAAAAAAATATACAGTATATGGAAAACATGTAAATGTATAGAATCATGCCCAATCGCTTAGGAATTGAAAACATTCGAAACAATTTAGTACAATAATATCATCATCATCAGGGGGGGGGGGGGTATTTAGGGTCGCCGTTAGTCTGGGTGACGGTCGGGTAATAGGGGGTGGTGGTTCACTTTCACTTTGGAAGGGCGGGGTGGATATACCGTTAGTTCTTGTCGTTAGGAATGTGGGTCTGGGGGCGAGCTGGCCCGGGGCCAGTTTTGGAGGGGGGGTCTAAGTGGTTTCGGTCGGGGGTAGTGATAGGGGGGTTTTAATGATGAAACGGGCAGGTCGAGTCGGGGTTGTTGTTGCGGAAGAGGTTGGTGCTGGGGAGGGGTTGAATTGTGTAGAGAGTTGTGGTCGTGAGTGGGGTTTGGGGAGGGGTGAGTAAGGCTGAAGGTTGAGAGTTTACTATGATCGGGTGGTTTGGAGGTTTGGGGATTTGATAGGGAGATGGTGGGGGGGGTCTGGGCAGGCAGGGTTGTGGTTTGAGAGGGGTTGAATTTAGAGTGATTTTATTTCCGGGAGAGACATGGATGGGATTTCGAGGAGTGGTTGAAGTTGAGAGGTTGATTATGTTGTTTGGGGCGAGAGGGAGAGTATTTTGGGGTTTAGCCAAGGTGGAAAAAGTTTTGTGGTTGGATTGGGATGGGAGTGGTATTTCGTCGAGCGGGATCTTTGGGGGGGGAATTTGGGGCGGGTGGGGTAACGGTGAAGAGGGGGAGGTTGATAGTTTAGCTGGGCTCATGATGGTGGGGGACCGACTGGTGAGCAGGTGTTCGGTACGCATGAGGGGGGGGGAATCACTTTGGTGGGGGTCACGCGTGAGGGGGGGGATTAACGGCGCATGTGGGAGGATCAGAGTGGTGGGGTGTGTCGGTGGCAGTGACGGTTTGCTTAGAGGTTATCTGGGGTTGGTGGGTTTGTCTGTCATGAGGGGGTGAGTCAAGTGTGGGGTTTTGAAGTTTATTAGGGGTGTGAATTGTGGGGGGGTGGAAGGGAGCTACTGACGGAAAACTGTCACAAGGGAGATTTTGTTGGTGGGGGAATAGCTGAGTATTTCTGGGGGAAGGGGGGGAACATAGTTGGGTCCCTAGGTCGTCACGTGTGAGGGGAGGGTTTACGGCGCGTGTGGGAGGGTCAGGGTGGTGAGAGGTGAGCGAGTTAGGAAACGGGATTTGTTGGGGGGACTGCGGCGGGTTGGTGGGGGAAGAGTTAGGTGTAGAACAGGGGTTATTGGTAGAGGACTGATGTATAGATTTGGGGTTGTTAATAGGACGAATTTTGGGAATTTTCTTGGTGGCAGTCACGGTCTGGTTAGCGGTTATCTGGGGTTGGTGGGTTTGTTTGACATTAACAGGACGAGTTTGGGGAATTTTCTTGGTGGCAGTCTCGGTCTGGTTAGAGGTTCTCTGGGACTGGTGAGTTTGTTTGACATGAGAGGGCGAGTCAATTGTGGGGTTTCGAAGTTTTCTAGGGGTGTGAATTGTGTGGGGGTGGAAGGGAGCTACTGACTGAAAACTGTCACAAGCTACCGACGGAAAACTGTCACAAGGGAAATTTTGTTGGTGGGGGGATAGCTGAACATTTCTGGGGTCATGTGGAAAATATGTTGTGGTAGGCCTACATAGGTAGGCATAGCTAGAATACGGCTCTTGTTGGCGGTAAACTGTCACAAGGGAAATTTTGTTGGTGGGGGGATAGCTGAACATTTCTGGGGTCATATGGAAATTATTTGGTGGTGGGCCTACAAAGGTGGGCATAGCTAGAATACGGTCCTTGTTGGGGGGGGCTGCTGAGGGTGGGTGGGGGGAGAGGTCGGTAAACTGTCACAAGGGAAATTTTGTTGGTGGGGGGATAGCTGAACATTTCTGGGGTCATGTGGAAAATATGTTGTGGTAGGCCTACATAGGTAGGCATAGCTAGAATACGGCTCTTGTTGGGGGGGCTGCTGAGGGTTGGTGGGGGGAGAGTTCACTGGAGTTGGACTTTCACCGGAAGTCATTTTGGAAGGGTGCACGGAGTCTTGGATAGGGGCTAAAAGGTTGGATAGGGGATTCATCGAACTGCGTAGGCATTCTTCTCTGATGGCGAGCATATGTTCTTCGAATAAGCCATACGGGTCGAGATGGGCGGTGATGTGGGGTGGGAGGATGTTTAACAATGCGGTGAATAAGAGTTCATTTTGTTGGTCGTAATCTTCATAGCTATACGTGGTCCTCACGTATCTGTAGAGTTGTATGAGGGTCACATTTATATCCCCTTCATACTTGATCTCGTCGACTTTTATTATTTTGGGGGCGACGGGGGAACCCAAAAGTGGATCTAAAGTCCGGATCACGAAGGATCGAAACTGGTTCCAGGTACTCTCTGGCGTATTCTGTTTCACCATTTGGTGAATAAATTCTTTAAAAGTAGGCTTATCAACAAGTTGGGAAACGGCTTCTCCCAACTGTACAACATGCAAAATTGCCATGGCGATTTTTTCGCGGTCATTATGAAGTACCACATCGTACACTGGCTTTATTATGTCTAAGTAACTGGTGATATCATATGTGTTTACATCATACTTGGGAATGTGTGCGAGTGGCTGAAGATTTCGCGATGTTGCCATGCTTCTACTGTTCCAAACTTGCAGTGTAATGCAACCTTTTATCCGAATCAAGAACCACCGCTGCCGCCAATGTTATGCCCTGTTTTTCTACAGGTTTAACTTGGGTAATGTGAGTTCTAAATTGACTGGGTATATAAGGCTGCATGCACAATACAAGATATGAGGAATAGAGAACACAAAGAAACACATGGTAGCAAGTTACATGATCACGTTTATTGATATACCACTGCAGAATACTTGTGTAAGACA
The DNA here is from genome assembly GCA_032716605.1 of Paralithodes platypus. Classification (NCBI taxonomy): domain Eukaryota; kingdom Metazoa; phylum Arthropoda; class Malacostraca; order Decapoda; family Lithodidae; genus Paralithodes; species Paralithodes platypus. The sequence goes on from CM064580.1 coordinate 28,563,407, forward strand.
ATATAATAGAATTGAACAACACTAGCATAAGTGGATCTGGATGGAGCCTAGTCTCCCACTTCCAACGTTCAGGTATTAATCTTCTGATCACTGGCTTTGATTTCACAGGTTTATATACCGAAGACCATCAATGTTACTTATAGATTCATATTCACTGTTAGATTTATTACTGGTACCTCTGGTGCACAAGTAGTAGTTCACAGACTAGATTAGACACACGTATTTTTAGAGCACGGGAATTCTAGTTACCTCAGGGGGTACTGATCTAAGTTTTATATCCTTGTCTCAGAAATACATAGAACGCAAATCAGTGGGCGAACGTTAGATATCACTAGAGTTTTAATATCTGAATAAAGTAATTACGAGAGTCAAGGTCGCCTGTTAATTAAAGAGCACTGATCGCTTAGTACGTCCCAAATGAAATGGTTAAGTATGAATTACACTGGGCCAGGTCTTAGCCACTTCGTAGAAATATTAATTAGTGAATCTAAAACAGCACAGTAATATGTAGTACTGCTCAAGGGAATCTTGGGTAGTATCTGATGGGTCTGGTCCTGGTTATCTTGCGTCCATGATGTTGGGGGCTAACGACTGGTTCCGCGGCCGTCCAGGGGGGCCATATGTGTGAAGTTCTTCAATACGTGGGCAGGTCCTTCTATCCAAATCTGCCACGGAGTCTGCCGGTTCTGGGATCTCACTCCGGAACAACACAAGGGCAGAGCTAGAAATTAACTGCAGGGTAGTGACCCCTGGTTGGTGTCTAGCTTTCAACTGATTTGACTGGGGGCGGGAGTTAGATTTATAGGCTCGGTTCTGGACCCTGTAGACAGTAGGGATCTCGAGTCTTATGGACTTAATTGAGCTCTCAATAGATATGGGGACTAGGTAAGATGGTATTTACTGTTGTGGCACAGGGCGATAGGAAGCCTTTATATTTTCATATAACTGAGCCTTAGTAAGAGGTACTATTTTGGCTATACTGGACGTATTTAGGGGAGAGAGACTGGATCTACTTTGCGAGGAGGATGGGGACAGCTGTGATAGGAGCGTCTCTCTAGATTGTTCAATCTTCATTCTATGGTATAGCTGAGGTGCTAATTTAGTGATCAGAGCATGCAAGAAAGGTAAATGGTTTATTGTGAGGTAATAGAGGTTAGTAAAGGTGTTAGTCATTCATGGTTAGTTCATTGATAGGAAGAATTCCTGTGCTACCTGGCAATGACTCGAAAGTCAAAACAGGGGGCAGGTATACCTCCGCGGGGGTGGGGGTCTCCCTCCTCGGGTGGGCAAAAAGGGGGAGCTGGGCGCCCTCTCTCTGATATAGTCGTCCGGCGGCTGTGGCTAGGGGCTTGCCATATCACCAGTGTTTGTAATAACCCTCTGTGTATGAGACAGATGTGAGTGTCTTTAATACCAAAACCGAAGGTGCCTTAGCTAGCTGGTTTTACTTGGCTGGTTGTTAATTGTAGGGTTTGCTGGATATGGTGGAGACTGGGTTGCTAACTCTGCCACATTTATCTGGAAGTATGACAATAGAAGTTAGTTACTGGCGGTGCGGCTAGCCTCGCACCGACGACCATTGGGTGCAGGGTTGTGAATGTGTTGTAAGAGAATAGATGGCATGCAAGGGGCTAGTAAAGTTCTAATGTTGTTCTGGCCTACTAAGTGAAGGTAGGCTGGATAGGAGTATATATATAAAAGGTTGGAGAGCGTTAGTAACGGACAATTCAAGGATCTTCAAGAGGTATGAGAGAGAGGCTAGGTCGGACAAGAGTCGAGAAGCGCGGGTGTCTTAATGAGAGGGGGGGGGGGGGGAGTTCAAGGGCTACAGGGAAATTTTGCCCCTAAGGTCCCTGGGCGTGGGGGTGGCATTAGGCTACAATTGATATGGAAGTTTGAAAAGGCAGTAGAATACGTTAGCCAAATGCTACCGGGGAATGCAACTATGGGGTGGTATATGAGTCTGGAAAAGATAGAGTTATGTGATCAGTCAGAGGGTTATGGATACTATTAGTTGGCCCTGGGAACTGCTTTTTCTATTAAATATAAAATACCACCCACAGCGGCAGTTCGTAGGGGTACTTAGTTATTGTTTCGGGGTACTTATGACAGATACTGGTAACCAGGTTATCTTATACAATCTCTGGTTGGGGTAAGAGGTGTAAGACACGAAATAAATTGGCGTAGTGTGGGCTGTGGATACGAAGGAGGCAAGGGGAAGACGTATGACAATTGTGGAAAGTAAATGGAAAAAGGTGAACACAATGGCGGATAAAAATACTTAACCTAAGGATTGCATACATAGATTTATGGGGCGATGGGTCTTCAGAAGCTTAGTCTGGCAAGACAAGATGTTAGGGAATGTTAATATTAATACTTAGTTACTAGAGGAACAGTGCAAGGGGCGACTGGGCACGGGTTACATATATCTATACTAGTCATGGAAAATGATATACGAGGTCTAGGGACAGCGTGGATGTTTTAACTTCTAAGATATATAACATCTACTTCTCGGATGCAAGAACATACATAGATATAATTATGGCTGTCTGATGTGTTGGCATTGGCTCAACGTCGGGACAGGCATGGGTGTTTTTAATATGAATGTATATTCCTGTTCATCATCTTTGTAGTTAGAAGTGTAGGACACGAGGGGGTTAGTGTACGTGAGGTGTGGAAAATGGTCAGTTTTAGAAAAGGTAAATGGGTGTGTCCTGGAGCTGTTTAGCCCTGCGGGCTTGGGCTGTCTGAAATGGCTGGCTCGGTCAGCTGGTCCTTTCGTTCTGTGGACCTTTCCTTTGGTGTTTCTGTGTGGTGTTCGTTCATGGCTTCTGTGGTGGGCTTCTCGTTCTGGGGCATTTTAATAAAAATCGGTGCCGTCGAAATAAAAGGAGAGTATTGAAACCTTGGTACGAAAAAGACCATACGTTTGATTAGGTTTTCCCGAGGGTTAAGACACATGTTCATAATATGATCTTTAAAGCATATAGATTCCATATTTGTCTTCAAATATTTAAAACAAAATCGTGACATTAAAATACAGCTATACTATTTTTGTTTTATGGCGTGACACCCGCGAGATCCATCTATTTTTGGGTAACCTACTGAATTGTCATATCATATATTACAATGTTTTACATGTTCGTACCATCGCAAATGTATTATAAGGGATCTATATACTACGATAAAATTACTCTCCCTATAAACGAACCCACCAGCATCTCCTCCACACTCGTCTGTCTAGACTCTAGACACTGTCTACTGTTTGCGAAAGTGACGTCAAATGATCAACCAATGGTAGTGGATTTTCCTGGATGATGTCACACCTATTTAACCAATCACCTGTCACGCACAGTTGCGCAGTTCTCCCATATTGCCTTTTTTTGGAGAGGGTTGCCGGCTTAGTCAGCCAAGGGCGTCTTTCGTCAGAAAATGGTCTCACACGTCCTTCGATTTTACATGGGTGTATGTGATTTTCCTTCACATCCAATGGATTTATATATCGAGGACTATCGAAAAGGAGTACTTACCCTTTATCCAACAATAGGGTGAGTTACGGAAAGTGAGGTTTTTGCCCCTACCATTCAAATATATGAGAATTTCAATAAGTCCTGGGGGGTGAGGCGGGGCATACTCCCATCAACATATTCTGTATTCCATGGCAAACGGTTATAGCCAAATACTGTACTGTAGAGATTATTTGTCCTTTTGATAAATGTTTACCTATGGTCCCGTTAAAATATCCTCCAGTAACCTGTTAAAAACTGTTCAGGGGACTGGTTAGAACTTGTAGGATGTTTAACCCTCTCACGTCCTGACGCAATTTTTGAGCCTATTAGGGATACTTTAAAGCCTTTGTTACCGTCTGGGGTATTTATAAACCTTTAGTTTATTTACTTCAAACTCTGCAGTTGTCTTTGAGTTAGCTGTGGGCATAAAACTAATTTTGGAGAGGTAATTATAAGAGTGAGAGTAATCTATTTCTTATTGCTAATCTGGCAACCTCTGCGTCATAAGGATGTGAGAGGGTTAATTGAAGTGCGGAAATCAGTATTTACTGAGAAATAACAGTCTTAGCCCTTCTTTGGCATTTTCACCACGTAATGTTGCTGAGAGAGAGAGATGAGTGGTGGGAGGAGCGTAGCAAGCGTATGACTGCTCCAGACCACCGCGGCGGACCTACTGACATGAATCCCACCCTCCCCCACCCTCTCGCACTCGCTACACAGGAAATTATGTAGGGAAAGTACCTAATTACATGGTTTTTGCACTCGTGTTGCACGATCGTTGAAAGAGAACCAGTGGTCGTACAAGGATGGTTGGGGTGTCATTGGAAAGCTCTCTTTATGCCCTTTCAGGGATAGATACTTGTTTTACGCTCTGGATCTTATTTAGGCATGAAAATGATCACTTAAACAACCCTATTTAGGGTAAAAAAAAAAACGCTGGGCGGTACATATAAATTACCGCCTAGGCCGCTCGTAAGGTGTTAAAATGCGCTATGGGTCACCCAGGGTCCCTGCCCTCTCTTTCCCAGGTAAACAATGACTAGTTCAGGGAAAAATGTTATGTTATGTTGTTGTTGTTGTTGTTGTTCCCCAAGCTGCCTGGCCGAACAGCCCCAAGGCCCCGAGCAAGGCCAAGGCCATAACAAAGCGCCCCCACAGAACCCTCCCAGCCGACCACAATAAAGCCTGGAGTGACCGAAGCCACTCCATGGCGGGGAGCTGAGGAGGGAGCGGAAATGCCCGGGAAACCAAAGCCCCACCCAGGGCCCTGTGCCCCTCAGCAATTATGAAGAGAAACTTGAGGGGCAAAGGAAAAATGTGACGCTTTGGCTTCCAATCTTGGTAGATTGGGAGGTCAATCCACGGAAGAGACGCCGTCACTTGAGATCTAGAAAATATATAAGTAAAAGGAACAGTCAGAGTAAGCTATGGGTATGGCAGAGATTACTCAGTTCTCACTCTGATAGACCAGCCCATCACTTGTTATGTTATGTTATATTAAATTATATTAGGGTTAGGTTAGGTTAGGTTAGGTTAGGTGGAAAAATGTTATTTTAATACCACGAATTTTCAGTGTTTTTTATAAAACAAAATTGTTCATTTGCATCAATATATAGTGTTTGTAATTCATTAGAAATCTCGGGAGAAAACCTATTTTCCCCATTAGGCCTATCGATCGATGTTGAGACACGCCCCCCCCCCCCCCCCCAATAGTGATTTGAAAAGACATTAGCCTAACCTAACAACCTTACCTAACCTAACCTAGTATGCCGCCCCCACACCTCCGCTGGTTGAGTACTAATCCCTTAGTAAATTAAAAAAAAAAATTGGCTGTCAATTATACGAAGGTGAAAAAAAAGTCGATGCAGTATACGGTGTTTACTCTGCAATCTTCAGCTTTGATTGTACATTGATAACGGGAAAGTACGTATTGACAACCTTGTTACGAAAATTAAATTTTGTACCATACTTTTATATTAGTTTTTTTCCGAGGGTTTAACACATTTTCATATGATCTTTAGAGTTATCGATAACTGGAAGTACCGTATTGACAACCTTGTTGCCAAAAAGACATTTTAGTACCATATTTTTTATTAGGTTTTGCAGAGGGTTAAAACAAATTTTCTTAAGATCTTTAGAGCATATAGATTCAATATTTATCTTCAAATATATCAACAAAATTTGTGGTATAAAAATAACATTGAACCGGTTAGGTTAGGTTAGGTTAATCTACTCTAATATAACATTTGTACATTTTGGGCAGTGAGCGGGGCCGCGCATGTAAGGTATGTGGCGGCGTACAAACCCTCCCGTAAAACATAGCGCATTTTAAGACTTATATTTCTCAGTAAATACTGATTTCCTCACTTCAATTAAACATCCTACAAGTTCTAACCAGTCCCCTGACCAGTTCTTAATAGGTTACTTTAGGATATTTTAACGGGACCATAGGTAAACAATTACCAATTTTTTTTTGGATAATAAGTAAATACTCATTTCCTGCAGTCCTTGCTATAAAACAACACTGTACATCAAAGAAAAAATTAAAGAAATATAAAAATAAATCCTAAAACTCTTGGCTGTCACACAGTAAATATTTACTAAATAATTTAATATGTACCGTTAATGACATACATAAGAATGATGTATGGATGGTAAATATTATATATATATGACATAATTATCAACATACCTCCATTATAGTATAAACTAAACCTTCCAAGAGGACATGTATATACTGTATATTGTAACTCGGTGGTAAAATTGTAGTTTCGGTGCCACAGCATATTTTGTGGTAAACATTTTGGGTACCACTTACAATAAGATGTACCTGCTTATTTATCAAAATTTACTGTATTTTTTTCTCAAAAAATATAGTCTTTTATTGTTGTTTGTCATTCAGTGAATGGAGAATATGCATTAGCTTACCCATAACGGCCGTGGGATACAATAATAGGTTGAGGGGAACTTTGCCCCTTCATTAAATTATGATGTCCGAAAACCATATTCAATATTATGGTTTCTTGACTGTATTATGCCTCTTAATTGTGTTAATAAGACAGTAAAGAACTAGTAGTATTGATGGCTAGGTATGCTTGTGACCATGAACATTACGGTAGTATGGTAGCAATGAGACTGTCTTGTGACCATGAACATTACGGTAGTATGGTAGCAATGAGACTGTCTTGTGACCATGAACATTATGGTAGTATGGTAGCAATGAGACCGTCTTGTGACCATGAGACTGTCTTGTGACCATGAACATTACGGTAGTATGGTAGCAATGAGACTGTCCTGTGACCATGAACATTACGGTAGTATGGTAGCAATGAGACTGTCCTGTGACCATGAACATTACGGTAGTATGGTAGCAATGAGACTGTCTTGTGACCATGAACATTACGGTAGTATGGTAGCAATGAGACTGTCTTGTGACCATGAACATTACGGTAGTATGGTAGCAATGAGACTGTCTTGTGACCATGAACATTACGGTAGTATGGTAGCAATGAGACTGTCTTGTGACCATGAACATTACGGTAGTATGGTAGCAATGAGACTGTCTTGTGACCATGAACATTACGGTAGTATGGTAGCAATGAGACTGTCTTGTGACCATGAACATTACGGTAGTATGGTAGCAATGAGACTGTCTTGTGACCATGAACATTACGGTAGTATGGTAGCAATGAGACTGTCTTGTGACCATGAACATTACGGTAGTATGGTAGCAATGAGACTGTCTTGTGACCATGAACATTACGGTAATATGGTAGCAATGAGACTGTCTTGTGACCATGAACATTACGGTAGTATGGTAGCAATGAGACCGTCTTGTGACCATGAACATTACGGTAGTATGGTAGCAATGAGACTGTCTTGTGACCATGAACATTACGGTAATATGGTAGCAATGAGACTGTCTTGTGACCATGAACATTACGGTAGTATGGTAGCAATGAGACCGTCTTGTGACCATGAACATTACGGTAGTATGGTAGCAATGAGACTGTCTTGTGACCATGAACATTACGGTAATATGGTAGCAATGAGACTGTCTTGTGACCATGAACATTACGGTAGTATGGTAGCAATGAGACTGTCTTGTGACCATGAACATTACGGTAGTATGGTAGCAATGAGACTGTCTTGTGACCATGAACATTACGGTAGTATGGTAGCAATGAGACCGTCTTGTGACCATGAACATTACGGTTGTATGGTAGCAATACGACTGACTGTCCTGTGACCATGAACATGACATAATATGTTTAAGAATATAGCACTATCACAATGACTCCACTTGGTATAATATCAGGTTAAACGCCGGTAAGATGAAGACAACTAGGTCGACATATGATTCATCTACATGTAATAAAGTCCAGCCGCCTAAAACCCAAGGAAGCTTACTGAGACACGTCATCAATGAGGCTCCATCTAAGCTTAGCCCGGTGGCTCCCGCACCTGTACAGAACAACGGGAAGTAAGGTTCACTCACTTTATCACTTTCACACATATATTACACTTATATATGAAAAGTTGGTTCCACATAATATGCAGACTCCTTACGATATATAAGAAATTTTAATTTAATGACACACTATCGAGAACTATCTTGGGATTGTGACAGCGGGGAGCATTTCCCAAGAATATTAACAAGCCTCACACTCGCACTTATTAAATGTTTACCTGGTCAACCACGGTGGCTTATCTTAACTTAATCTAACCTAACGGTTAGAGGATAAGTCGACGTGATCGTCTTGGGTAAAGAAAAGTATCGCAAGTGGGAATATCGCTCAAACTTCGGGAATATGCAACCGGGACAGTAAGAGAGGCACGAAATCGGGTTCGAACACACACGTGGATATCATCGTCAATAATTTTGCAAGAACACTGTTTTTATGTATTTGTTGCATTAACTTGTTATGTTTTTGTTTAATCGCTTTACATACATATTGTCTTTTAACACTAACGATTTCTTATTTCGGGTAAATCTTTATAAGTTATACATGTAAAGGACACGAGGAATTTGAATATGTCTAATGATAATGTCGGACAGGTTGTGAGAGAGGTATCCTGATCAGGATTCGAACTCACTCACCCAAGGTATATGTGTGAGTCTGGCGCCGTAACCACTCGACAACTCACTCATGGCCGAGTGGTCAAGGTGCTCAACTCTCCCACATATACCTGGGATGAGTGGGTTCGAATTCTGGTCAGGATACCTCTCTCCCAATTTGAATGTGGTCACGTGGTGTTCTGATTTGGCAGAAAACAGCTTCATCAACAGATTGAATTTTCCAACACCAGTGTACGACCCAAGTGGTGCGAGTTATTATAATTCAAAACATTTATCTTGCTTCTGTCTTTAGCTGTCTGCTAATAGCACTTCTTAATATATTTACATTATAAATATATATATATTATATATATATATATATATATATATATATATATATATATACTGTATACATATATATATATATATATATATATACTGTAAATTGTCGGACGCCTTACTCCCCTTAATGAGGGTGGCCATACACAGAAGGCCACCTATCCCCTGTATAAGGGACAACCAATGCCAGTTTACTGAAGGACTTACAGGATTGACCACTCAATCTAGGACCAGTCCGACCCCAAGGCACTTTATGTATCTTTTTAGCACTATTTTGCTACAGTGGTGTTCGGCTAGTCCATCCACTGACCTGCCTTACCCTTAGGTAAGCAGTAGGGATTTGTATCAGGTTTACTCCCCTAGACAGGTTGCCGACCAAGGCTGACGAGTCCCATCCACCCAGATTTTTGTAAGGTTGTCTCCCCTAGATGGGTTGCCGATCAAGGCTAACGAGTTCCATCCACCCATAGTCCCATCCACCTATATATATATATACAGTATATATATATATATATATATATTTTTTTTTTTTTTTTTTTTTTTTTTTTTTTTCTATATTCCAACTACTCCCTCTCGGGCATAGGCTGAGAGCCTGTACATTCCACCGCTCAACACGGTGAAGCCCGTGAGGTCTTGTTCCAGTCTGGGGAGTGAGACATGCGAAGCATCCATCATAGCTCGAAGCAGCTCCATCTCTGAAGCGGCTGGTTGCTTCGCTCAAGTGCTTCACCGTCTCACCCTCCAAACTCAGACCCTCACTCTCAGAACGCCACCTATTGAGCAGTGAACTCACTAGGCATTGTCCCCCTGTAACATATTTTGAATGTGGGAATATTCATACAGTGTTATTTAATCAGGGAACAATGAGGGTATTTTTTTGGCATTTCGGTGGGCTTTGTGGTAATGCACTGATACTAGGTACAGCACAAATTCAATCCCAATAATATCTTCCCATTGACATATCGGGATTTGAACCCGGGTCCATTGGATTACCAATCCAGTGGCATGACCACTCCACCACACCTCCCCATATATATATAAATAATTATATATATATTTATTAGTGGGCCCTTCATCATTGACGATGCACCTTAACATTGTTTATGGCCAATCTTTGAACTCAAGCTTGTCTTTCAAACTTCCCGCCCGAGTGAGATCAAAATACGATTGCCTCACATCGTGAGCGAAACGCTCTTAAAAAACGCTCACGGACTCGTCCTATATGATGTGGGTACCACTACTAGAAAAAACTAGCAAATAATAATAAAATAAAAAGATTAAACTTTATCTTAGCATTGCGCTTCTCATGCGTCTGCTGTTTGGGTACGCTTCGCCTCGCTCCTCGAAGCGCTTGTTCCTCCTTATTTCTCCCGGGCTGCTTGCTTCAGACACACGTCCCAGGCGCTCCTGCCCTCCCTTGTTCGTCACATCCCCTCGGTTATGGCGAGTCTTTGCTCATTTGTACATGTTAAGTGCTGAGGTCGTAGCTTATCGACTAGGTGTAGGCTGTGAGTGTTAAATGCGGGCCGTGGAGACTGTTTTTCAGGGTCTATAGTATACGTGTTAGGCGGAGTCCTCATTGTGATAAGGCGAGGCTCCTACATGCTTGTTTTATTTTCCTAGCTTATTATTAGTTCACTATTTAGTCATGAGGCTTCTTATAGGGTGATCCGGGGCCTGTTGTTCGGTCCATTTTGGGTGTTCAACAGTATGCCACGTGGGCTAGTGCTCGTGGATTGTCTCACTTAGCTGAGGGGTCCTGCACGGAGCCATGCTGCTCTTCAACCTACTTTTCGTGTTTCTACCTGATTGTGTGGTCATCGATGGATCGCAGGTTTGTGCTACAATGACTTATATCATCGCCATCTGCCCCCATCTAGTTGGCCTCATGTAGGTTACTTTTATGTGGCTAGGGTGTGTTATTATTGATTTATTGATTATTATTCATGTATAACCATGCCATGTATGTACACGTTGTTCATTCCATATTGGTGGGTTGGCCCTTCCGGCGGGATTTTTATATAGTGAGACTTAATAACAACGTGCCTCTAGTTGTTTCGCGTGGTTTTTCCGCCGGGAAACATCTAGTTATGTTAAATTTCAGAACATCCGCGTTTGGTACTGGATTGTAATGGATTTTATCTGTTTTGTTTACGGCGTCTAGTTCGATTCCGGCTGAGCCGGCATGTTACTAAATTTATGTTCCGAGAGTGTCCGGCTATGCCACCTCCTTTATCACAACTTCATCTCCGCCGCATAAAACTTAACAGATAAAAACGTTCGTTGCTTGGTACAATCGGACGTTAATCCTGGGGATGCATCGTGGGGAGCCACGTCCTCCGGGATAACAATGGCTGAGCCGAGAAACGAACTCACCCATTCCTATCTTGTAGCGTTCAGTTGAACTGTTTTGCTTTCTTTTTGGCGATTGGTCTGCCGGGGTTAAGAATTAATATCCATAGTAGCGCTGGTCGCCGGGTTTAGTTCTTGCATAACAAGACGGGATGAGGTCAGTGTGGGTCACTTAGGTAAGAAGTTATACCATTTAAGTAGCACATGGGACTACTAACTACTCGCTTACATTTCTGGGGAATGTACTTAACGCAAGGGGAACTAAGATTGTATACTGTTATTCAATTCTTCTTTCTCTTTTAACGTGGAGATTTTATATTGAAATATTAGCTTTTCCAGCCTAGCGTGTCCTTATGAGCATTGATTCTTGGAATTTTCTCACACAACAGGTTCGCATGTGGGACACCTAGGAGGATCTGCAATCTCCCTGGTGGGAGGAAGTTACCATGGATAAGAGTGGTTTATCTTTATGTAAGGCTTTTGGGGTGTAGCAATTTAACGGTTATCGGGCACACCCTCTGTGTGAAGTGTGTTCCTTGTTTAGACCGTTCTTGTGGTCGTTGGCTTTCCCAATCGTGCACTCATTGTTTAGCCCTCCGCAATGCCTATTTGAACCATGCCGATAGTCAGTGTAAGACTATTTTACTTCACATTAGATCTGATTATGTAACGTACTGTAAGACGGTAGCCCATAAATCTTTGCAACCTAGGACCGTTGATCCGCCGGATGTACCAGCATCATCTAGCCGGCGTGACAGGTCCCGCTCTCCTAGACCAAGACGCAACTCGCCTTCTGTAGATCAAGCTGCTAAGAGGTCACGCCCCGATTTTGACGCCGCACTTTCTGCCGGCGATGATAAGTCAAGAAAGAGCCGGTCTAGGAAGTCCTCCTCATCGTCGAAGAAGGCGGCTCAGCCTCCACCCCAGCCGGTTAAGACTTCGTCACACAGGGAGGCACCAAGAGACACATCTAGTCATGTCTCAGGCCAATCTCACCGGTTTACTATTCCCCACAACCCGCAGCTTGAACCTAAGTCTTTGCCGGTATTGGGAAAGGAAAGGAGTAGCAGTGTGTGTTCTAGCCGGCAGGAGTATGATAGCTCTTCTGACCAGCACGCCTCAGTTCATGAACCCTTCTTGTATGACATTCCGGATTTGAACCTTAGAGACCTTTCTGAGCCCTACGCTCTCGATGACTCACAAACAGGAACACATTACACCGCTGCCCGGGTCGGCCAGTCTCGGTTGGAGGCTGTGTCGGCCCCCCCGACCCGGTCACCGGGTTCTAATCTACACCAACAAGGAGTACACATCAAGGAGCTGGTGTCTGGCCAACGTCCAGCTTATCGGCAATCTGGAACGCAGGAGTCAGAGATGTCCCGGTCTGCGTCTCAGTCTGACCAGGAAAGTGGAATTTTTGTAGCTAAGGACCAATTACAGGAGTTATTTGACTTTATGAGACAGGTTAAAGGTGAGCGACAGGTATCAGTTCCAATACCAGTAGCCCCGGTGGTGCGACCTCTAGGGCAAGTACCAGTGCAACCTCAAGTTAGTGTAACTTTACCCCCCCCTACTGTCACTCCTCAGGCTCCCACTTCGGGTGCCACGGCTCTGTTGCCGTCCAATTTGAAATTGTTTTCAGATTTGCTACCTCCCCCACTTGATAAATCTATTCCCAGTAAGAAGGGCCCTATGCCACTTTTATATGGACCGGATAAATCTTGGTCACTTGTTAAGCCTTTACACCCCGAGGTCGCACAACCTACGGTTACAGGTGAGTCTCCTGTGCCGGAACATTGGGTTATCGAGGCATTGGGTTATGAGGCTAAAAAGTTGAGGGCCAAGAACCAGTCTGGGGAGGTGCTTGATGTTGTCGTCAGGGCCATTCCTACATTTTATAATCCTGACTATTTTGTCTATATGCAATCCCCTGCCTTGCCTCCCGCTTCCGCCGGAAAACTTTTTTCCGACTGGAATAAATCAGATGGGTTTAACGATTTAAAGCTGTTACAGGGTTTGGCCCCAGAATTAAATGCAGTACCCTTCAGGGACTCTCATGGGTCTTCTTTAGTTCATCTTCAGGGAGGGGAGTCTGGGCCATGGGTTGCATGGGGACAAGAGGCCCATCTGTTTGCCAGCACCATTACTAACAAGAGCAGTCATCAGCTTCCGTCAGAAAACAATCACTGGTTTTCTATGCCGGTAGGCAAGGCGGACGGGATACCACAATACATTTTCGAATTTTTGGGTGCCCCGAAACTATCTTTATGCCAGTTACCTGAACCTTCTTGTCCCCCAACACAGGTACAGATCGATAAAGACTTTAAAATGAGGCAGAAAGCCTGGAGACTGGCGTCCCAATACCTACTCAGCCGCCAGCTTGGGGCCTCTCTGGCCAGGACGACTGAGTCGACAACGGATGCCGGGACCCAGAAGGCTCTTTCCCTGACCAGGCGCCTTCTTCTCCAAAACTCCATTCAGTCTCTTGGTGACAACCGGACCGCTCTCTTTGAGGCGGTACGGGTCCGTCAAGACCTGAGGGTGTACTTGGTGAGGAGGCTCCGGCGGAGATCGGTAGGAGACTGATATTGTCCAATGTATTTACCAAAACCCTAGCCTCTGACGACGCCTGGCGCACAGTCAATTTCTTATTAGACTAACAAACTGCAACCACTTCTAAGACTAAGGGTGAGCAGTCAGCTAAATCTAACTTTAAAGCTAAGAGTTCCTTTCGTGGTCAAGCACAGTCATATCAGTCATCAAAGACTTACACAGCCCCTGCGAATAACGGAACACCTTGAGGGCGAGGTCAATCCAGGGGTCGAGGGCGTTGGTTCAGGGGTCATTCTACGGGTAAACCCAGTACAGTAAACCCTCGCTAACTCGGACTAATTGGGGGGAGACCACTTCCGAGAAGCCCGATTTTCCGAGATGTCTGAAGTCCGACTTATGTCCGACTTAAGAGAGGGAAAATTCCGAATTAGAAGAGGAAACAGTACAGTACATAGTCATTAATATTAACACAATAATTAAAAGGCACAGGCTTCAATTCATCCTAAAATAACTTAAAACTAAGTGAGAGAACATTGTAAACCGGACACAAACCCCGTCCAACTCGGAAATTTCCGAGATATACAGGGACATTTACGAGAGGCCGATGCCATTCCGAGAAGTGCGGGTTTCCGACTAAAAAGAGTCCGAGTTAGCGGGGGTTTACTGTAGTAATGGTAGCAAGGCCTCTCATCCCCCCATTCCAAAATCAGAGTCGTACCCCTCCTCTTTAAAAAACTGATCAGTTACCACAAGGCTCTCTCACTCCCTGTGCCACGGCAAGGCGAGACGGAACCGAGAGTAGTACTGCCGGACAACACCAGTTATGCAACTGGCAACTTCCGAGATTGTCATCGGGCATGGCCCCGGCGAACATGGGCAAGGACAGTGGTCCGCAAAGGCCTCTCCTGGCGGTGGTCCCGGCGACCCTGTTTACGTATCCCCACAGAATTCAATCTTGTTTCATTGGAGGTGGGATCAATCGTCAAAGAGATGGCCCACAAGCAGATCATTATCCCCAGTCCTGTGTCTCAGCCCGTGTTCATATCCCGGTTGTTTTTGGTGCCAAAAAGGGACACTGTTCAGATGAGGCCGGTGATCGACCTCTCATATCTCAACACACACATTCACAATCAGTCATTCAGGATGCTGACTGTGAATCAGATCAGATTGACACTCCCGCCGCAGGGATGGATGTGCTCCATCGATCTGACAGATGCCTACTGGCATGTCCCAATCAACAAACGTTTTCAAAAGTTTTTAGCTTTGCGCAACGGGGATCAAACATTTGTCTTTCAGAGAATGCCCTTTGGATTAAATCTAGCACCCAGAGTTTTCACAAAATTAGTCCGACAGGCTTTGCTACCATAACTCGAACTGGGGATCATGGTGTTATGGTACCTAGACGATTGGCTAGTGGTAGCAAAATCCAGAATAATATGCCTTCAACATGTTCAACAGGTATTAGATCATGTCGCTGCCTTGGGGTTCAAGGTGAACTTAGCAAAGTCCTCCTTGATTCCCACCAGGAAAATCCACAGGGTGGGCCTTATCTGGGATACCGAGTTACTCACTCTGAGTCAGAGCGAAGACAACCGTCAGAGATTTCGAAGGAAACTCTTTCGGTTTCTTCATTCTCGGACAACAACGAGGAGGATCTGGGAATCTCTGGTAGGCTCACTCAATTGGATACAGCTGACGGTCCCATTAGGTCGTCTGAAGGTCAAACAAATTATTTTGGAAGGAAACAGGTGCTTTCCGCTGTTGCCAGTGGCAACACTGCAGCAAATAAGCATTGCAACGTCCCAAAGCTGCTCGTCGGTGCAGCTTTTTCTTTAGTAATATAAGGGGACTTCACTCTAACATCAATTATGTACACCAATTTCTTCAAGCAGAATCCCCTACTCTCCTTTTTTGGACAGAGACTCAAGTAACATCCACATCTGACACGTCTAGATTTAATTTTTCAGGTTATCAACTGCTCCAAAATTTCAGATCTAAAGGAGGTGTATGTTGCTTCGCAAAATCTGAAATTGCCCTGGAGGAGGTTACTAGTTTCAATTGTCCCTATTTTGATTATTATATATACAAATTAATTTCTGCTGGTAAATTTAAATACATATGTTGCATCTACCGTTCCCCAAATACTCCTCCAGAGCAAAGTCTTTTTGATTCTCTGCCTCACAACTCAGTGTCCTCAACTTAAATGCTTCTTCTGAAATCACTGTGTTGGGTGATTTTAATGTCCATAATGTTGAATGGCTCACTCATTCAGCCAGGACTGATGATGCTGGTCTTGAATGGGAGCTATTTGCAGACTCATTTAATCTCACTCAACTAGTCAACCAACCCACCCGTGTACCAGATAATCCTAATCATAATTCCCACCTACTGGACTTATTTTTAACAACCAATTCAGAAAATTATGATGTTACAGTGAGGTCCCCGCTTGGATCTTCTGATCACTGTCTGATACAGGCCACCTGTCTATCACCTACCACACCTTCCCACTCTGAACCTGTTTTGGTGACTAAATGGCATTACGATAGGGCAGACTGGGAGGGTCTTCAAGGTTTCTTTATTGATATTCCCTGGACCTCTTTCTTTTCTAATGATGCACACTCCACCTTGAGCCACATACAAGATTTTGTAAAAATTGGAATGGAAACTTTTATTCCTCATCAAAAGTACAGTAAAAGATCTAATTCACCTAAATGGTTTGACCATAATTGTGCTAGAGTAACTGAACAAAAAGCAATAGCCTACAATGCATACACAAGATCAAAAACACATGAAGCCTTTAATTACTTTAGAAACATCAGAAATCATGCCAAAACTGTATTAAACCTAACTAAATCAAACTTTCTCCACAAGCAGGCAAATAAACTTCTAAATAATCCAAATGATAACAAAATATTTTGGTCTACTCTTAACTCATTCAAATCCAACTTCACTACTGCTTCATCCATTCCACCATTAAAATCTCCGACTGGCAATCTTGTAAGTGACCCACGAGGTAAAGCTAACCTTCTTGCGGATATTTTCTCCACCAACTCAACCTTAGATGAAATAAATCAAGATGTCCCTGTACTTAATTTGAATTCGCCTGAAATTCCCTCACTTAAGATTCACACCAGACATGTCAAAACTATTTTGCAGAATCTCTCAGTAGATAAGGCTCCTGGTCCAGATGAAATTCCTCCAATAGTACTTAGGAATTGCTCCTTGGTGCTCGCTCCTATCTATCTATCTATCTATATGCTCAGGCCCAATCCCCATTTTGGGGGTAGCCGACTCAAGACAGAGCAAGAACAGGGAAAAGACAAAAACAACATAAAACAACAAATAAACACAGATAAAAAGCACAAACTCACACACATCCAGGTCACCCAGGAGAAGACCCAGAGACCAGGGTCACCAAGGTCGCTCCAGCACTCCCCCGTCCCCCGACCACCCGGAGAGGTTCCGATCTCGGCAGGCAGACATGCAGCGGAGCCAAAGCCACAAGCCCTCCCACCACACTTCCAGGCGCACCCTTCATATTAATCGTCTCCCCGGGCCAGGCGCCTGATGGACTATTATCTAGTCCAACTTGCACCCGACCCCTTACTCCAAATGACCACGTGTTCACTCAACTATTCACAAGCATTCTCCATTCACTCCTGTCCACCACCACTTCCCCTGCCTGATCTATAGTCATTCCTCTATCATCCAAAGCCTTTCTTACACAGTCTCTCCATCTCAATGGGGGTCTTCCTGCCCTTCTATCTCCCCTTGTACCTGACTCACATATTCTCTTTGTAAGCCTTTCATCTCCCATTCGTTCAACATGACCATACCAGCTCAGCACCCTTCTGTCCACTCTGGCTGACAAATGTTCCTGCTGCCCCACTCTCCTACGTATCTCTTCATTCCTCAATCTGTCTCTACGAGTAACTCCACACATACTCCTCAAGCAGCTCATCTCCATCACATCCAGCCCTCTTTTCTCCTTCTTCTTCAGAGCCCATGTCTCAGCCCCATACATCACTGTTGGCACAACAATTCCTTGATACAGTGCACTTTTTACTTACACTCCGAGATTTCTCGTCCTCCACATACTTCCCATTGCTCCGAAAACCTTCCTTCCTTAACACACTCTCTGTTTTACCTCCACTTCCACACCTCCACTCCTGCTTATCATTCCTCCTAAATATTTAAAACACTCTACTTGTTCCAATACCTCTCCATCCAGCCTCACATCTAGATTCACCCTATGCTCTCCCCTATTACACACCATTACTTTACTTTTATTGACGTTCACCTTCAGTTTCCTCCTTCCACAAACCACACCAAACTCTTTGACTACCCGCTGCAGTTTCTCATCAGAATCCGCCACCAATGCTGTGTCATCAGCGAACAGCAACTGATTTAACTCCCAATCTCTACCATTCTTTCCTACTAAACCCAATCCTCTTCCCATAGTTCTCCTTTTCACCTCCCTCACCACACCATCCATAAACATATTAAACAGCCATGGTGACATTACACAACCCTGTCGCAAACCTACCTTTACCTCAAACCATTCACTCATCACTATTTTCAGAAGTTGTTAAGAAGGCAAACAAAATAATTGGCTTTATAGGCAGGTCATTTGAGCATAAATCCAAAGAAGTTATCCTAACCCTTTACAATTCCTTAGTCCGCCCTCTTCTGGAATACTGCGTTCAATCCTGGTGCCCTTATTACCAAAAAGATATAAACAAGCTAGAACGAGTTCAACGTAGAGTTACCAAAATGATACCTAACCTAAAGAACAAACCATACGAAGAGCGTCTTAGAGAATTAAATCTATTTCCTTTAACCCAGCGCAGATTAAGAGGTGACTTAATTCAAGTGTTCAAAATCATCAAAGGCATCGACAATATGAACTGTAGTAAGTACTTCACTATCGACCAATCTAATTACACACGGGGAAACGGTTGCAAAATTATTGGTAAATCTTTTAACTCGCACGAATCTAAGAATTTCTTCTTCAATCGAGTTGTCAACTTGTGGAATGGGCTTCCCCGAAACGTTATAGACTGCATCACCGTTGATTCATTTAAACTCCGCCTAGACAAATATCTCGCATCAAACCCGCAACTGACTGCGTTTGTAAATTAATAACTTTATTTTATCCCCCCCTCAGTTACTAACCCATCTGTCCTCTACTAACTTCCTAATCCTGCCACGGGCATTAGTTCCAGGGCAGTAATTCCCTTTCCAATGTTCCCTTACCCACTCTAAACCACTGTTTGGACACTTGATCCTCAGTGTTTTGGAGGACAAGCAACCTAGAAGGGTAACTAGATATGTTGTTGCTTGATTTCCTTTGTACTCCTTTGTACTCCTTTGTACTCAACTCACCATTTCCTACTCTCACACATGCTCTGCTCCCTTCATAAAAACTCTTAACTGCTTCTAACAAATTTCCTCCTATTTCATAAATTCTTAACACCTTCCACATTGCTTCACGGTCCACACGATCATACGCTTTTTCCAAGTCCATAAAAGCCCAAAATATCTCCTTATGCTTCTCTAAATACTTCTCGCATAACTGTCTTACTGCAAACATCTGATCCACGCACCCTCTTCCCCTCCTAAAACCGCACTGTTCTTCTCCTATTGCAACTTCCGTACACTTTATTATCCTCTCTATCAACACCCTGCCATACAGCTTTCCAACCACTGACAATAAACTAATACCTCTATAACTTGAACACTCCTGCCGATCTCCCTTCCCCTTGTACAACGGCACAATACATGCACTCTTCCAGTCTATTGGTACCATTGACACAGCAAAGCACACATTGAAAAGTCTCACCAACCAATCTATTATCACATCTCCACCCTTCTTTATACACTCCACAGCAATACCATCCAAACCTTCTGCTTTTCCCGCTCTCATTTGTTTCACTGCTTCTTTCACCTCATTTTCCTCAATCCTTTCATTCATTCCCTGCCACCTGGGTGGCCTGGGTAACCTATCTCCATCCACCTCTGCTTCAATCACTGCTTCTCTTCCATCTCTTGTATTTAACAAAGATTCAAAATACTCGGCATATCTTTTCCTCACTTCAACTGGTTCCACTAGTAATTCTCCATTTTCATCTTTCACTGACTCTTTCCTCTTTTGTCCTCCTTTCCTTACTTTATTTACCTCCTTCCAGAACATCTTCTTTCGTTCTTCAAAATTCTCACTCAGCCTTTGACCCCACCTTTCGTTTGCATCTTTTTTCGCTTCTCTAATTTTCCGTTTTGCCTCTCTCCTTTTCTCCTTGTACCTCTCACATACCTCAACACTACCATCCTGTAAAACTCTCTCAAAACACTGTCTCTTCTCCTCAATTGCCTTTCTCACCGAATCATTCCACCACTCGCTTCCCTTCCTGATACCTCTGCCTCCTACTTTCCTTTGGCCGCATACTACCTCTGCACTTGCTTTCACTCCTTCCTTAAACTGTTGCCATTCAACCTCTACTTCTCTCACTTCCATCCACTTTTCATTTAGTCTTTCCTTGTACTCCCTCTCTTTTTCACTCTTCTCTAACCCACTAACTTTTATTACCTCTCTTACTTCACGCTTGTCTCTTATTCTCCTGTAACTCTTAACTCTTAGCTTTCCCTCCACCAGGTAATGATCTGACATACCCTCCTCCTGTATTGGCAAACATTTTCCGTCTGTGTACTCATACCCCATGCTTCCCAGTACCCTGGAAAGAAGCAAACATCCATCCAGTTCCTAAAAAAGGTGCCTCTTCAGATCCATCAAACTACAGACCAATAGCTATAACTTCCACTCTTGGTAAAGCCTTTGAAATTATATTAAATAATCACATAATTAAGCATCTTGAGAATAATAAATTAATCAGTGATAGGCAATATGGTTTTAGACGATGTCAATCAACTGCAGACATTCTTTGCCTTCTTACGCATCAAATCAACCAAGCTACAGACCAACATGGTGAAACACATACAATAGCACTGGATATATCAAAGGCATTTGATAGAGTCTGGC
This sequence comes from Paralithodes platypus, assembly GCA_032716605.1. Lineage (NCBI taxonomy): Eukaryota > Metazoa > Arthropoda > Malacostraca > Decapoda > Lithodidae > Paralithodes > Paralithodes platypus. The sequence continues at coordinate 28,584,255 of CM064580.1, forward strand.
ATCAATCCTTATTGTCGAAGATGTCACACTACGGCCTTGCATCATTAGTTCCACTAATTTCTTCTTATCTTCATAACCGAAAAATATGTGTAATGGTAGATGGCCTTTATTCTCAATTTCACTCAATAAATGCTGGTGTTCCCAAGGGATCAGTTTTGGCCCCAACTCTGTTCCTCATTCATATCAATGATCTCATATCTACCACTCATAATCCAATACATTCCTATACAGATGACTCAACACTCCACAGTTCCTTCACATTTACCAATTCTTTCACCCAACCCGATCTTATAAATTCAAAAATAAACACTGCAATTTCTCTGAACCAGGACCTTTCTAGAATTGATGAATGGGGACAAAAGAACCTAGTTTCCTTTAATGCACAGAAAACCAAGTACATTCAATTTTCTAACCGACAGAATCTCACTGACTCCCATATATTTTTTAATGATGTAAATATTCCCACTTCCCCTAGTATTGACATTCTCGGTGTAACATTAACTACTAACTTGAGCTGGACACATTATGTTAGAAGCATTGCTAAGAATGCCTCTAAAAAAATGGGACTCCTGTACAGAGTTCGAGAATTCTTCACTGACGAGCAGTTGGCCGTAATATATAAAAGTCATGTGCGTTCTCAGATGGATTACTGTTCACCTCTGTGGAGTGGAAGTGGAGTGGTTGCATTGAGGCAGTTGGACAAAATTGAAAATAAAGCTTTTAGATTAATCAATAACCCTGCAATCACACAGGACCTTCCTACATTATCCATACGAAGAAACGTTGCATCCCTTGCATTATTCTACAGATATTTTCACAGCAATTGTTCCGAGGAACTTGCTTCAATTGTGCCGCCTCTCCACATCTTTCCCCGTAGAACTAGGGCGGCTGAGAGCGCCCATGAATTTACACTTTCTCCTCCACAATGCAGAACTTCTGCTTATCAGAATTCATTTATCCCCAGAGCTACTACTCTTTGGAATTCACTTCCCTCGAATTGCTTTCCACAAACTTACAATCTACAAATGTTTAAATCCAGTTGTTACAAACATTTTATGAATGGAGGATGCCTTTAGGCACATGGACCTTTTTGTTTTATCTGTGTTTTTCCTTCCTCCGTTCATTGTCTCTTTAAAAAAAAAAAAAAAAAAAAAAAAAAAAAAAAATCCAACTTTAAACCACAACCTACTGGCGGCCTGGGCAAAGCCAGAAGTAATACACTCTTCCTTGACATGGCCAGCTCCTCCTCCGACAGTCTGGATAGATACAGATGCGTCAGGTACCCTGGGATGGGGTTACCAGTCAAACCTAGGTTATCAGGGTCTATGGTCAATTTCAAATCATCTTCATATCAATGCCAAGGAGTTGCTAGTCCTCCTATTCTTTTCACGGCATGAGCCAGGCGGGAAAGTCTCTTGCCTTCAGAATGGACAACTTGACTGCAGTGACATGCATTCAAAAGGGTCAGCGAGATCTCAAGTGTTACAAGGGTTGTCGGAAAAGATCTTTCGACTAGCTGCAAGGCTAGAGATTTATCTTCATGGAACATATCTGCCCGGCGTGGCGAACGTGTGGGCAGATGCTCTGTCTCGGAGACAGAGCACTCAAGTAGAATGGGCTCTCAAGCAAAACATCTTTCAGGAGATGATTGCCGAACCCTACCATCCACAAGTGGACTTGTTCGTGTCAGAGGCAACACACAAGCTGCCTCAGTACCTCACACGTCTGAGTCAGACTCCGGCGGGTGGTCCGGACGCATTTCTGGTAGAGTGGAACAAATCGAGCTCCATTTATCTGTTTCCGCCTCCAGACGCATTCTTAATGTGCAAAGTAGTTCACAAACTATGGGGTTATTGAGGCATGGTCTCGATGATCGCGCCGTTGTGGCCGGCTCAGGTTTGGTACAATCAACTGAAGACTTGGTGCGAGAACCCGGTGTCGCTCCCGATCTCCGGCTTCCACTTAGACACAATTGGAAACCTCAAGACCTCGCTGACTATTGCCTTATGGACATTCAGAAGGCCAAGTGGCTAGACCAGTTTGGGGAATCCGTGACTCACAAATTGATTAATCAGTATGCTAAATCAACTCAAAGACAGAATCAATCTCATTGGAAGTCGTTTACTACCTGGATCGTAGAAACTGATCAACAACAGTCCTCGGTGGCTCTGGCTTTTAATGATTTAAATTACCTCTTTGAAATACAAAAGTTGTCAGTTGTCACATTAAGGAATCACCTCGCAGCAATTCGGACACCTTTTTCGATTTAACTGGCCTGTCCGTGCCGGAGGCTGAGGAAAAGGGGTTCATGCGGTCTTGTTTCCGGCTTCGCTCTCCTCCTCGCCAACTCACACCCACCTGGTCGCTTGATCTGGCCCTTGAAATGCTTCAATCCGGTAAATATTGCCATGATCCTCCTTTCGAGTTAAGACTTAAAAAGGCAATTTTTCTAATGGCATTGGATACGGGTGACAGGGTGTCTGAGTTGGCGGCGATGAGTTCGGAGCCAACTTGTTTAAGGTTTTCGAGGCACAACATGAGTGTCCATATTGCCCCTGCTCCTAACTTCATCGCGAAAAATTAACATAGTAATCATGTATTTACAGAGTTTGAAGTTCCAGCTCTGAAACAGGGCGATAGGCACCATTTACTTTGCCCGGTGCAGTCACTTATGTTATTTATGCGGGATTCCCGGCCATCACAGGCGGGCTCCCTCTGGGTTTCGCGAACAGGTAAACGTCTTCAAAAAAGCCGGCTAGCTGCGTTACTGGTAGAAGTGATTTGAGAGAGTAATCTGGGCGTGTTGGCTAGAGCGCACGATATCCGGAAGTGGGCGGCGTCACTCAGATTCCTCCACAATTACTCTCTCGATGATATTCAACGGACCCAGTTGTGGTCATTCAATCATACATTTCTAACACGTTACCTGTCCGTGAATCTCCTGAAACCTTCTCGTACATGTGTAGCATTAAGGCAGAAAGTCTAGTTTTAAGCTATTTTGTAAAGAAAAGGGGGGGGGGAGTATCCTAGCTAAGGACTCTAACCTGCCTCTTATGTGATACAAGATATGACGAGAATGAAAGGTCATGTGATAACCCATTCCTCAGACTAAAATAAGTCTAGTCAGGAAAATGTTTGTTTACTTTATAGATGCAATAGAGTTCTCATTATGCTCATTAATCTTAAGGATTAGGATTAAAAGAGAGAGTACAAATATTTTGTAATACAGTACCTGTGGGCCATAAATATATAGGCCAACATATTATCAGTATTGATAAACGATTAATTTATTTATGTATCTATAAGCTATATGTATAGTTTATGTGTTTCACCAACTGTTCTGTCAAACTTATTAATTTTATTAAACTGATCTTTTTAGTACGTGTTTCTTTGGACCTTCGTAATTTATTAGTGGTTAGTGATGTTCATGATGAATGTCCCCCTCCAGTTTTGAGATATCAGGCGCATCGTCAATGATGAAGGGGCCACTAATAAATTATAGGTTGGAGTCCCGAAGGGAAGAAGGAAAACCTAATATTTAGTAGTGGCCCCGAAATCATTGACGATTTTGGCCCTCCCTTCCATCCCCTTCCCATTCATCTGCTATCTTTTGAGAGTCTTGATATATCAGATAAGGAGGAACAGGCGCTTCGAAGAGCGAGGCGAAGCGTACCCAAACAGCAGACGCATGAGAAGCGCAACGCTAAGATCAAGTTTAATCTTTTTATTTTATTATTTTTTGCTAGTTTTTTCTAGTAGTGGTACCCACATCATAATTATAAGATGAGTCCGTGAGTGGTTTTTAGGAGCGTTTCGCTTACGATGTGTGGCAATCGTATTTTGATCTCTCCCGGGCAGGAAGTTTGAAAGACAAGCTTGAGTTCAAAGATTGGCCATAAACAATGTTAAGGCGCATCGTCAATGATTCCGGGGCCACTACTAAATATTAGGGTTTCTTTCTTCCCTTCGGGACTCAAACCTATAATATATATATATATATTAAGGAACACTCCGTTCTTAACATTAATTTTACATTACAAACCACAATGTACTTGAATAAATTAATGAAAGCATATATGATCCTCCCGGGATTCGAATTCGGGACACCACACCCAGAACATAAGCACCTAAAGCATTACACCACCAATATAATTATATATATATATATATATATATATATATATGAATGTGTCAGTTGATCAATATACCTGCCACTAACAGACTGTCAGATACAACACCCTAATCACCCAATTATCTCTATGAGTAAGCATAATGTAAGTTTATGCAAATCCTCCACTCGAGCCATGCAAAACAACTATGAAACACTATATTCCTAGAAGAAAAAAACAAAATACATGGTGAACAAGGCCGATGTAGTCTTGTTGAACATAACCGAAAGGAGTATCCAGTTTATGATTGGAAGTTTACAGTATTGCTACACTGTAAGTTACCATTAATAATAATACCGTACTCACCTAATAATAGAGGTCCATGGGTAAATCCTTTTGGCCTTCCCTTGGCTGAATCCAAATGTACAATACTGGCTCAAAGGAATACATACCTGCAATTTGTATGCACTACTCAGCCAAGGGAGGACATCACTCATTGGATATGTCTTATAATGTCTATCTATCTATATGCTCAGGCCCAATCCCCATTTTGGGGGTCTTATAATGTAAAAGTTGCAAAATGAACAAACCAAACTGGGAATGACACAATATAAAGACAAATAACTAATCAATCCGACACTGATCATTGCTGTACCAATCCAAATTTGAATCTTTATCCTCAAGTTCAAGGCTTCATACCTCAGAGCTCAAACCAAACAAACTAAGGATTGTAATCTTTGAACCCAGACAAATCATACGTAAACAAATTATTATTATTTTTTATGTTCTCCCCGTTCGGGCTCTGTCTCGAGTTGGCCACCCATAAAAATGTATTACAATAAAATAGAGAAAATAGGGAATGTGCCTGAGTAAATAGAAAGATATATAGATAGATTCTACAGTACTAGTTTGAGTTCAAGGCTTCAGTGCTCAGAGGTCAAACCAAACTAAAGATTGTAAACTTTGAACCCAGACAAATCATAAGTACAGTCACTCATAAAATATCGTGGACCTCACCTATTTTTAATTAGTCTGGAAACAAACTTATGAATGCAATTTTCTATACTACAAAACTATATATACTATTTATTAGAAAGCAAGTTCCATCCAGATAGTTAAAATTAAAATGTAAAACTTGTAAACAAAGCAAACCAAAACTGGGACAAAGACAATATAAAGCCAAATTAATACAGTACATGTAATACAGTTATTAATACAGTAATTGCATACAAAAAAACATTGTGGCTCCACAATTTTTTTTTAAGTGACTGTACATTCTACTAGTTTGAGGCTTCAATCCACAAAACTCAAACCAAATAAAGATTGGACCTTTAAACTTTGAAGACTCATATTTTATGAACCCTAGTTTGACACCATTATATAATGATCAGTACCTTATTTTTGGGGGGTAAACAAAGACTCAAATAATTTTGGTCATTACAGTATCTCCCTGCTATTATATAAAAAAAGAAAAAAAAAAAAAAAAAATATATATATATATATACTGTATATATATATATATATATATATATATATATATATATAAAACAAAGACAAAAAAATGGGGAATGGGCCTGGGCAGATAGATAGATAGATAGATATTAGATTATATGTACAGTATATGTACGGTATGTATGTACTCTGGCAGATACCCCACAGCTGGGGTGGCCGACTCGAGACAGAGCCCGAAAAAAAAAAAAAAAATATATATATATATATACAGTACAGTAAACCCTCGCTCTTTCGTAATTCCAAGGCTTTCGGACAAGTATTTCAATTCGAACTCATGGTTCAGCCTTTCGGATTTGTCCGATAGTCAGTTCGGACTACATTTCAATTCGGACTCATGGTTCAGCCTTTCGGATTTGTCCGATAGTCAGTTCGGACTACATTTCAATTCGGACTCATGGTCAAAACCTCATCAGACAACGCGACATACTGAAACACTCCCCAGCACCCCACACACAAGACATTACACAACAAATCCAAGCACTCAACACCCAGACTAACAACAAAATACAAGAACAACTAAAACTAAATTGGAATAACTTCCTACAAACACTTGATCACAAAACAAACTACAAAAAACTCTACAAAACACTAAACAGCAACACAACACAATCACATGCTGCAATCACAACAACAGACTCTACTCCTTCATGTAAACAACAAGCAAACACTCTCATCAATCACTTCTCACATGTCAGCCACCTAAAACCTCACAAAGACGACCGACGTGTCATCCGACGTAAGAGACAATTCCCCACAGACCCTGACTATACACCCTTCACCAATCACCAGACAAAGCATATCATCAACAATCTCAAGCACTCACCCGCCTGTGGCCTAGACAACATAAGCAACATACACCTCAGACACCTGGGACCACAATGCATACAAGCACTCCCTAACATATCAAACTACAGCTATTCACACAACACAATACCAGACATATGGAAGCATGGTATCATCATCACATTCCCCAAACCCAACAAAGACCCCACGCTACCCTCCTCGCACTGCCCCATCACACTCCTTTGCTCCCCCTCCAAAGTCATGGAACGCCTAGTATTACAACTAATTACACCTGACCTACCCCTAACTCCAACACAACATGGCTTTAGGCCACTGCACTCCACAAACACTCTTCTCACAGACCTTACACAAAGAGCTTTCGACGGCATCAACTCAGCTAGACCACCACACAGATCACTATTAGCCACACTCGACATTAGTAAAGCCTTCGATGCCATCCCCCGCCACAACCTAACAAACAAAATCTACAACACAAACATGCACAACAACACAAAAAGGTGGCTGGCCAACTTCCTAGCAGGCAGATGTGCACACGTATCTTTTGCCGGTCAGTCATCTAAAATCAGAAACTTTCCAAACGGAGTCCCACAAGGATCCGTCCTATCGCCCGCACTCTTCAATCTGTACAAGCACGATATAACTACACCCAATACGCCCCAAATAAACTTAGCCTCCTATGCAGATGACATAACACTCACATGCACACACCATGACCCAAAAAGAACAACAGATCTCCTTCAACCCTATCTCAACACACTACATGGCTGGTGCACTACAAACAGACTTAATCTAGCCCCAGCCAAATCCACCGCAACCCTGCTCAACAAGCTGGACAGGAGAACACGAATACATCCCTCAGCTCACCATAAACAACACACCCCTAACACATACACACACACCCAAAATCCTAGGAGTAACATATGATACTCATATGACATTCAAACAGCACACCACAAACATTAAAAAGAAACTGACACCCAGACTTAACGCCCTCAGGTCACTTGCTCACACACAATTTGGACACAACAAAGAAACTACCACCACAGTATATAAACAATACATAAGATCAGTGATGGAATACGCAAGCCCAGCCTGGGCTTCTAACCTAGCTGAAACACATCATAAGACCTTACAGACTATTCAAAACAAAGCCCTGAAGATCATTACAGGCTGCACAGCTACTGCACCCACAGATCACCTACATCAAGAAACCAAAATCCTCAAAGTCAAAGACCATCTGGACATGAGAGGCACTCAATTCCTGGCAGCAGCCTCCACGAACCAAGACCACCCACTAAACTACATGGCAACACACCCACAGACACCAAGAAATACCAAAACAACACCCAGCACACGGTATCACACACAATTATTGTCCTCTCTCCCTTCCCTTCATGCTGGAAGTTTGCTCACATTCAACCTGTCCCAAAGAAGGGTGACCGCTCTCAACCCTCCAACTGTCGTCCAATTGCTCTCATCTCTTGTCTTTCTAAAGTTTTTGAAACTATTCTTGCTTCCAAACTTCTTAAGCATTTCTCTTCTCATAATCTGCTCTCAGATCGCCAATATGGCTTCCTTAAGGGTCGCTCTACTGGTGATCTTCTTTCATATCTTACTAACTCTTGGTCATCCTCCTTTCGGGACTTCGGCGAGACTTTTTCTATTGCACTAGACATATCGAAAGCCTTCGATAGAGTCTGGCATAAATCTTTAATTTCTAAACTACCCTCCTTCGGTTTCTATCCCTCCATCTGTGCCTTTGTCTCTAATTTCCTTTCCGGCCGTTCCATAGCCGCGGTTGTGGACGGCCATTGTTCACTTCCTGACCCTATAAACTCCGGTGTTCCTCAGGGCTCTGTCCTATCTCCTATTCTCTTTCTAATTTTTATAAATGATCTCCTTAACTGTACCTTAATTCCCATCCATTCATACGCAGACGATTCAATCTTACACTACTCCATTAGTTTTTCAGAACGCCCCCAGCCAGCAATTCCTCAACGACAAACGTAATGAAGCCATAGAACTCTTAAATTCTGATCTAAATACTATTTCCAATTGGGGCAGAGAAAACCTTGTTAACTTTAATGCTTCCAAAACCCAATTTCTCCATCTATCTACCCGTCAGGATCTCCCAGCGGACTATCCCTTATTCTTCAACAATACAAAAATCAACCCTTCATCTTCTCTCAATATTCTTGGTGTCTCTTTTTCTTCTGCTCTCATTTGGAAGGACCATATTACCAGTCTTGCTAAGGCAGCCTCCCAGAAGCTGGGTGTGCTCAACCGCCTTAGGGGGTTCTTTTCCCCAGCACAGCTTCTTGCTCTGTACAGAGCATATAGCATATAGTGTATAGTGCGCCCCTGTATTGAGTATTGTTCACATGTGTGGGGAGGTTCCTCTCACACCGCTCTCCTAGACAAAGTTGAAAGGAAGGCCTTTCGTATCATTAACTCCCGTCCACTCACCAACTCTCTGCAATCTCTCTCTCTCCGCCGCAATGTTGCATCTCTCTCGCTATTCTATCGCTACTATAATAATCAGTGTTCCTCAGAGCTATCCCAGTACATACCACCTCCTTTACGTAGGGCACGTGGTACCCGTCTTGCAACTCAATCCCACCCCTACTCTGCAACTCTCCAACCCGAGTGAAACGTTACTCTCAAACTTTCTTCTACTCAACAGCTGAGCTCTGGAACTCTCTCCCAGAATCAGTCTTTCCCTCTTCCTATGACTTAAATTGCTTCAAGCTCCGTGTGTCAAGGCATTTTGGCTCGAACGTCCCTTGATTTTGGCCCTGTCACTCTTTCAACTATGGGGGAGGCACTCGCTATAGGCAGTAATGCCTTTTGCCTCCCTCAATCACATAGAAAAAAAAAAAAACAGTACACTGTAATTTCAACTACTGTACCTGTACTGTATAGGCTAATGATGAAAACTACCTAAAATCAAAAAGAAAAACCATGGGAAAATTAGTGGTAGTTTCGGTAATATTTTCCTTAACTTGTTCTTCAGAATCTGCTGGTACTAGTGGAGGCCAGGCTAAAAAGAAAGCATCAATCCAGCGAGGACGGGGGAAGACTCGAGGAAAAGGGGCGGAGCGAGGGCTGGGGAAGGCTCGAGGGCAAGGGACTTCTTCAAGTGATAGCTCAGATGGGAGGCGCAAGAGGACTCATAATATTTTATCCCTAAAGACCAAGATGGAGGTCATTGCAGACCATGATAAAGGGGTGTCTGCTCAGTTATTGATGGAGAAACACTCCCTCAAAAAGAGCACATTTTATGATATTATTAGAGAAAAGGACAAATATTTATCGAGAGCCAGTAAAACCGAAACAGTTTCTGCCCAAAACAAGATGTTTGTGGCCCCATCATTACCCTTCAAGAAAGTCGAAGATGCCGTCTGGAATTGGTACGTTCAGCAACGTTCTTCCGGGGTGCCAGTGCAAGGCACACTAATTCAAGGGGCAGCTAAAAGACTAGCATTTGGGTGTGACTGGTTTTTGTGCGAGTAGTGGCTGGTTGTACAGATTCCGAACTCGCCATGGAATATGCAACCGAAAGATTGTGGGAGAGTCCCTCAGTGCTGACAAGGAATCCATCGAGCCATTTATCCTGCAACTCCAGCACCTTATTAACACTGAGAAATTGGAGGAATATGAAATATATAATGCCGATGAAACGGGTCTTTATTGGCGTTCTCTTCCCCAGAACTCGCAGGTCATCCACACAGTTAAGAGCACCCCTGGTCATAAAACTATAAAGGAGCGTGTCTCAATCATGGTCTGTGCTAACAGGGCTGGGAATCATCGAGTGAGGCCAGCTGTAGTGGGAAAGGCCAGGCGACCCAGGTGCTTAAAAGACATTCTTGATGAGTTGCCCATTGACTACTATAATTCCACCAAAGCTTGGTTCACTGGTGCAATAACCTGAGAGTGGTTTACCAGCCTTGTGAAGCAGATCAAGGAGTTCCAGACCCAGACATATGGCATACACCCAAGCAACGTCCGAGCTTTAATCTTGCTCGATAATGCTCCATGCCATCCTTCAGCCTCTGATCTAACATCTGAGAATGGAAAAATTAGAGAATCTGCGGGACATGATCTACAACTGGACTGAGGCGTGGAATAAGATGACCCTATCCACCCTCCGAAATGGTTGGAATAGACTCCTTGGTGTTGGTGAAGCTCCTGCGGATTTTGAAAGTTTCGGGGCTGATGAGGCTCGCCAGCTACTAGCATCAGCCCAGCAAGGCAACCTGACACTAAATGGGGTGGATGAATGGCTGAACGAGGATGGAACACTGCAAGGGTACGAGGACTTGACAGAGGAGGATATAGCTAAGGAGGTGTCTGGCACTGTGGAAAATGATAATGAGGAAGATCAAGAAGAGGAAAGCAGCCACCAGACATCACTGTGTAAGGGGGTTGAGGCAGCGGAGACTCTACTCTCAATAGTCAATGAGAGGGGGGAAGAGTACAACACTTACTATTCTTTCTTGCGTAAGATGAGGATGACCATGCAAGTCTAACTGCAGACTGAAGTTAAGCAATTGAAAATTAGCTCCTTTTTCAAACCCGTACCCTGTGCACCTTCACGCAATAGGACCACCTCTACTGCTATGACAGCGAGCCTCTCTTCGTCTTCGTCTGAGACCTTGGTGGTAGTGGAGGGAGGAGAGCCAGCTGCTACAGCCGCTGAGTCCGAGACCTTGGTAGTGGACGAGGGAATAGAGCCAGCTGCTACAGCCGCTCGGTCCGAGACTTTGGTGGTAGTGGATGAGGGAGGAGAGCCAGCTGCTACAGCCGCTCGGTCCGAGACCTTGGTGGTAGTGGATGAGGGAGGAGAGCCAGCTGCTACAGCCGCTCAGTCCGAGGTGGTGGAGAAGGGAGGAAAGCCTATCGCTAGTGATTAGGGGTGGAGTGCCAAGTGATTTTTTGTTTACAGTACTGTTAATTAAGAAGTGTTTTTGTTTTAGGGTTTAGTACAGTACTGTACATTAGCAATTTGAAGGAAATTGAAATTTAAGTTGTCATGCAAGTTTTAACCAGTTCTATTTTTGTAGTTAAGAAAAAAACAAACAAGTTTAGAATTAAGGTTACTGGAAATTAAAGTACCAAATTGTGTGTAAGTGCAAATGTAAGTGCACTAAAAAGTTAAAATGTTATGTCAGTAGGCTATAAGTAATATTTGTTATGGCACCTCCACCACCTCTCTTCAGTACAGTATTACAGTACTGAACTGTAATTAATTCTTCCACCACCCTTTAACTCCTCCACCACCCTTACTCCACTCTCACCTGGATGTCCTCTACCACTCTCACCTCATAATGGATCACCTCTACTCAACACTTCTAAAAGGTAAAGTACAATACCTGTACAATCTCAGGGTGTCAAACAAGAGGAATGTTGTTTGAAGACTGGATTTAATATGAGAAGGAATACACAAAAATTAACATGTAACAACATTGCTTTGTCTATTTTATCACTTCTAAACATAATTTGAACTATAAACCACAATGTTATCTTTATATAAACAATAATAAAGACTAAACTAATACAGGACTCGGCTTTCGTTTGACACACTGCTGTACACTTTAAAAAAAACGAATTTATAGTATTGTACATGTATTTGATGTTTTGCATATTGTACTGTAGGCTATTCATTTCTTTCAGATTAGGAAGGGTTCAGTAGAGTCTGAACATTATCTTGAGTTTCGGATTTCTCTGGTTAGGTGAATGTGTATTCGTACTTATAAACTTCGGACATTATCTCAGAGTTTCGGACAAGTCCGGATGGCTGAAGTGTGAATTCGGACTCTAAACTTAAGACATTATCTCAGAGTTTCGGACTAGTCCGGATGGCTGAAGTGTGAGTTCGGACTCGGCCCTTTCGGACTTTTGACAGTTTCGGACAGGGGTCTCCCCCAATTAGTCCGAAAGAGCGAGGGTTTACTGTATGTATACAGTAGGGGCTCACATAGAACATGTCGCTTATATAACGCCGACCTAAAGAGCGAGGGTTTACTGTATGTATACAGTAGGGGCTCACATAGAACATGTCGCTTATATAACGCCGACCTAAAGAGCGAGGGTTTACTGTATGTATACAGTAGGGGCTCACATAGAACATGTCGCTTATATAACGCCGACCTAAAGAGCGAGGGTTTACTGTATGTATACAGTAGGGGCTCACATAGAACATGTCGCTTATATAACGCCGACCTAAAGAGCGAGGGTTTACTGTATGTATACAGTAGGGGCTCACATAGAACATGTCGCTTATATAACGCCGACCTAAAGAGCGAGGGTTTACTGTATGTATACAGTAGGGGCTCACATAGAACATGTCGCTTATATAACGCCGACCTAAAGAGCGAGGGTTTACTGTATGTATACAGTAGGGGCTCACATAGAACATGTCGCTTATAGAACGCCGACCTAAAATATTGTTCCAAAATTTTTGTTAGGAACGAATGTGATCATATAGAACGATTTCGCCATCAAAGTAGGGCAAATCCGAGGAGTTCTCATATAGAGCGCCGAAATATCGTACAAAACAAAATATCGTACGCTCCTGACGGAAATTTACGCTTACAGCGAACATTGACCATATTGGGCCACCAAAATGCCGCGATCACATAGAACGGCATCGTTTATCGACCAATTTCTCGTTCTATGTGAGACCCTACTGAATATATATATATATATATATATATATATATACACGGTACAGTATATATAAAAATAATAAAATAAAATACAAAATAAATTTATTGCTGCCCCTTGATCTTGATACAGTAGTAGTGTACTGTATATACAATGTTGATAATATAATATATAAATTTGTGTTAAGACCCTGATAATTATGTAGTCAGTCCCTTTGGTGTACATGAATATCCCAGAAAAAAAGGAAAACAAAATGAGGAATGGGCCTGAGTAATTATTTTTTTTTTTTTTTTTTTTTTTTTTAACGGCGACATTTTATTAACACTCAAGCCGCGGGGCCCGACATATGTCGGCCGAGAGAATAATGGCCACCCCTGCGGTGACCGACATATGTCGGAAGGGATTTTGAGCACATTATCGGCTCTGAGAGAGAGTCCACGCGTTGGGAAGGCGATAGGCGGGCTCTGACCGTTCGGCACGGCCGTAGTGCCACGACCGAGCTCCTCACTGCAACATTCCACACCCACGGCCTCGCGAGACCAGGAAAAAACTCGGGAAATTACCATATTTTAGGGTTTATCACCTCTCGTTGCGCAATCGCTACAGGATAACCCGTGGTCGTACAAGGATGATTCAGGTGTCATTGGAAAGCTCTATTATCGCCCTTTCACGGATACATAATTGTATCACGCTCTGGCTCTTGTTTATGCATGAAAAAGAGCATGGAATGAAGCTCGTTTAGGGTAAATATGCCCGCCAGGCAGGTAGTAGAAGTTACAAACATCCCCGTCGGTTAAGAGTTAAACGATTTTGTGCAGTTTAAGAAGGATCTGTGGTAGTAAAAATAGTTAAGTAGGATAGTTTTAAGCCTGTTAATTGCTGGGGGCCTGTTTTAAGCTGAATAATATCATCAAATAGAGTTCTCTCAATCTTATAATTACCTCTCCAAAATTAGTTTTCTGCCGATAGCCGACTCAGAGACAACTACAGATGTTGAAGTAACTAAACTAAAGGTTTCTAAACACCCCTGATGGTCACAAAGGCTTTTAAGTATCCCAGAATAGGCTCAAATTGCATCCTGTGCTTGAAAGGGTTAATGTAGAGGGGCAATTACTGTGTTTTTCAAGCTAACTGGTATTACTATAGTGTGGAGACTCCTTCTACACAGTATAGCCAGTGTTTTTGAGAGGTTTTCCTTACATATATTTATTTGGATCTAATTCCATGAGTCTGGGCCTGGTATGGAATGAGTTAATATGTTTACAATAGCCTCTTCTATGTCTTAAGCCCAAAATCAATATCAAGAATCTGTGGAGTGTCTGTAGTGGGATTATCCATAATGTTTTGATCTCTGATGGCTTATGTTTCGTTAGGCTCACTGAATACCATTTAATACTGCAGACATAAGAGTTCGCTTCGCTTATTTCCTAGTTATCCCCTGTTAATGACCCATCCATTTTCCTTAGTGGGCCGATGTTTGATGCACTTTTAGACTAGCTTGGCATATGAAAAATACTTTGAATTTTCTTTTATACCTGCAATAGCTTTGTTTTCATCTTCAATTTGTTGTAGACTAAAGGTTTAATATTCTTTGCAGGTATCAGTTCACTCCAACGTTAGAAGAGGTTGATGAAACCATCCGCCTGAAGAACGGAGAACTGAAGATCCCCGCCAACTTCAACACCACAGCAGAGTCCTTTAACTCTAACAAAGGTCTGCCCAAGATGGACACAGTACAGATGTTGCCCCCGCGCCTCAACCCCCAGACCACGCTGCTCTGTGAACGCCTGTACATTGACGACCCCATGGCACTTGTCATGGGTGGTAAACGGAAGTCATCGATGCCCAAGGTTGATCGTAGCCCCATCAAGTTGAATGACTCAGAGCTGAACATCACCTTAGAGACATCAAAGCTGTCTACCACCCCAGATGAGGTACAACTACTAATACTAACCCTGTTCTACCATTGTTTGACCATTGATACTCACTTCTCTTTGAACACTTAGGCCCATATTCCTAGACAAACCCCATAATTGTAATACTAATAGTTGTGTCGTATTCTTAGCCAGTCCGTATGATACGCTAGCAGTAGTCGTTCCCTAAGCTGCCTGGCCGAACAGCCCCGTGATAGGCTAGTTGTTGTAATCGCTACGGTATGAGAAATATTGGAACATTATAGTAGTATATGTATGCATATACTCAGGCACATACCCCATAGATGGGGGTGGCCGACTCGAGACAGAACTTAAATAGTAGTACCAGTACTCTTACAATAATGCTCTCTCAAGGATTTTTTATACAATGTATAATATGCTAACCAATCTATAGTTGCAACACACATCTAATTTGTTTCCCTTCTTGAAAAGAAGGGTAACAATATATATATCCGGACTTTCGGCAGATCTGGACTTTTGGCAGATCCAGACAGGGTTCTCCCCCATTTAATTTGGATGGGCAAGGTTTTACTGTATTGCACCTTTGGTTTTATTAGCTAACAAGTTTATTTCAGACAGTTTATGATACATTGATCTGGCATTAATGTGGATAAAGTGGAGCCCTTTGTTGGTGAAAACTTTATATTCATCTTGGCTTGTGCCCTAGCTGGATTCTGTGGTGTCATTTGTGATGTATAGTGGTTCATTAATTAAAATGTAAAACTTGCAAACTAAACAAACCAAAATTGGGACAAGGACAATATAAAGTCAAATTAAATTATCAAAATCGCTATGTGGAAACAACGCTTACTAAAATGAAAATTATTAAATAAAAGAACACAATCCACCACATAGGGTGTACATCACTACATGAACAAGTTAATCTGTTTCCCAAGCAAACCAATCGCACATATAACAACGCACTATCGTCACGTTAAAGGAAGTAGTCAAGTTTGGGAAGTCCGGGACGTTCTGGCAAATTTTACTAAACTCTGCATGAATAAAGAAACTACATGTTAAATGTCAAAATATTATTTAAAATCAAATTTGCAACATGACAAGACATTAACAATAGTAAAAAATACAAATATTGATAAGATATCTATACTATTACAAAATAATATATAAAATACAGTACAGCACTCACTAACGATAGTGCTATCGGGTAGGTACCTGTAAGCATAGCATGCCTCAAGTGACCCCTATCAATAACTACCCTACAAATAACCTACATTTATGGCACAAATAAACTAAGGAAATCGCAAAAGTAAGCAATTGATACTATCGACAATGAATACATATAATATAAAGACAAATAATTACAAAATATGAAGTAACAACAGATTTAAACAAAGAGTACTCTTTTAACAAGAACAATAAATTTAAAAAATCATCAATATTAATAATAATAATAATAATAGAAAAAGAAAAAGATAAACAATAAATACAGACAAAAAGTAAGCAGAGGTTATACAAGAAACTTCAAGTTAAAAATGCTTGATTAAAATTATTGAGGTCAAATTTTAGAATACAGTCACAATAATTGACCCTAAAAAG
This sequence comes from Paralithodes platypus, assembly GCA_032716605.1. NCBI lineage: Eukaryota > Metazoa > Arthropoda > Malacostraca > Decapoda > Lithodidae > Paralithodes > Paralithodes platypus. Next base: position 28,600,837 of record CM064580.1, read on the forward strand.
ATTAAATTTATGGAACAATTTACTTGCCTCAAAACCTCTGTCCACTAAGAGTCTGTATAGTAACCTAGCTCTAGCCCAAAAGTCATCTACTTTAGTGCAGATTTTACAAAATCTTATTAATTGGGAATAAAAACAATTATAAGTGATTTTACTATCGATATTACTACTAGGGAAAGGAAAGTTTATTACGTTAAAATTAAAATCATCAACTTTGTGATATACTTTAAGTATGCACTGTTCATTAACAATCTCTATATTTATATCAAGAAAATTTTCAACTTTATAATTTACGTTACATTGTGTGAGGGGAATAGAATTAGGGTAAATAAGTTTAGCAACTTGATTAAAATTTAACAAATTGCAAACAAGAATATCATCAATATATCTACTATTATTACTTAACAGTTTAGCAAGTGCTAATTTTTCTGGAATTTTATTTTTCTTGCTACTGTCAACTAAGTCTTTTATATATTTAAATTCTAAAGCAAGCAAGAATAAGTCTGCAATTAAAGGGCTAGCATTTCCACCCATAGGAATTCCTAATATTTGTTTGAAAATGTACGGCCCGAATCTAACATAAGTATTGAAAAGGAGGAATTTAAGGGCATCTTTAAGTTTAGTTCTATCAAAATATACAGAACTAGTGGGAGTAGAGCTAAGTGATGCATTATTAAAATATGTATAAACATTTATGAAATAATTACCATTCCTAACGAACCTGTCAAAGTGCAAATCTATAATAAAGCAAAGCTCTGAATATACTAAATCTAAAGGCAAATTGGTATACAAAGTTGAAAAGTCGAAGCTATGTACCGAGGTAACTTTCGGCATGGTATTTATTTTATCAATAACTTCTAACGAATTGTCAACACTCCAATAATAGTTAATGCCAGTTCTTCTCATGATGGTATTACAATATCTTTTATGAGTACTTTTAATGTATTTTAAGCAATTTACTACTTGTTCTGATAGAGTTTTAGTGGTAGCAAATTTTGCTCCGGCAATAAAGCGATATTTATAAGGTCTTTTATGAAATTTAGGTAACATGTATAATTTTGCAATGCACTTGTTCTTATCAGAAAGTTTAATATCAAATATTATATTTTTCTTGGTATGTTCATCGATTAAGTTATCAATATTCAGATTATTTTGAATTTCATAAACAGAATTACCGCAAATATTTTTACGTAATATGTTACCCTTAATACCTAATTCTTTTTTCATATTTTCAAGATAAAATTTCTTACATGTGAAGCTATAATTATTGCTGGCTTTATCTACTGTAGTGATTACAAAATGTTTATGTAAATTTATTAAATCAGCTTTAAGCTTATTATAATTATAGTCTATAAAATCTGAAAGATTAAATTCATTTTTAAGCGAGAAAATTTTATTTCTAATTAACTTAATTAATAATTTAGACCATGCTTCTAGTTCTCTCGCATTGCAGCACGCAATTTTTAACAATTTATCTTTTAATTTATTGACTGAAAAAACAATATCTTTTAAAAATTATGTCCCATGTTACTTTATTACTCCCTATTCTAAATTTAAACCCTTTACGACATAGCTCCGCTAATTTGTCGTTTGCAAAATGTTTAACTAGTTCTACATCACCTGTTAATATGTGACATATCGGACTATAAATGAACTTTGCTAGTGCATCACGTCTGCTAGCTGGCATATCCATGACTCTTTCACACACGCATTTATTATTATTGAAAATATCATTATCTGAAAGATTTCCTAAAACTTTATTATAATTACAAATAATAGACCCAACAGGTCGTTCATATGAATACACTATTAATGGTTTGAAATCTTTACAACCATCTGGTAACATGGACTTAACTTTCTTTGAATTAATAAGACTGTTAACATTAATTTTGTCTAAAATTTTAGAGGAATAATTTAAAGTGGACATGACTTTATCTTTAATACGGTTATCTTTGGATTTCTTAGAATTAGCTCTAATATATCCCATAAAAGCAAAGACTATATTCTTAAATTTATTTGTGAAATTATGTTTATTATTTAGAATATTTTCTATAAAAGGAGCAAAACTTTTCTTTTGTAGGCCTTTCAATGAATCTTTTAATTTTTTAATTCCGAAATTTCGATATAATGAATATAAATTATTAACAATAATTATAATATCAGACCTGCTTTTCTTTTTATTAAATGTATTTAGTCTTCTATTACCGTGTCTACCAGGTCTTCTGTTTAAAACAGGGAAGTTAAAATATGGGTTATTAAAATCGTTTTTTAATAAATCTTTATACAAAATGTTGCCTACATTTTTTATTTGATTGTTAAGTCCAAATGGATAGATGGTCATTAATTTTCCAATCCAATAATTTTCTCTATCTAAAACATTTTGATTACTTTGAACAATTTCTATAATTTTGTATTTACAATCAAATTTAGTACAATCTGTGTTAAAATGCTTATATAGAAGAATCTTGGAGTCGATGCCGTTCTTAATTCCTGATCTATGCCCGTAGGCTCTTTCTCTTAAACATTGCTCCGTCTTTCCAACATATTGTATACCACATTTCTCACAGGTTATTAAATAGATAACATTCTTTACTTTACATGGGGATGTTACATTAACAGAAGAATTTAGAAACAAAAATTTTGTATTGGTAATGTAACTTTTAAAAAATGTTTGATGTTCAAAATCAAATTCATTCACACAGAGTTTACATTTACAGTTATCATTCGGTAGCTATTTTATCAACAGTAATATTCTTATTACTGTCTATATATTTTCCCTCATACAGCAGCTGCTTATAAAAAAAAATCCCTTTCTCTAATTGTAGGCCGAGCTCGAAGCTCAGCGAAATTACCCCGCCGGGCGGGGTAATTTCGCCGCGACCATTTTACGCATCATATTGCTAGTAAACTAGATAACATTGTATGATTAATGGCCAGACAAAACACTAGTGCGCAGGTAAAACCAATGAAAACATGCACAAACCCAAACTGCCACTAAACATGCCAATAGAAAAACATCGCATACACACACACAACTGAACGAGGCGGGCAGAGATGCAGGTGTGTCACACGTGTAGGCCTAGGCGCCACTGTGTCTAGTGCGGATCTGGAGTTGTGGACATGTAGTGCGGGTGTGGACATATTTATTAGGCCTACGGGTGTGGATGTATTTAGTGCGGGTGTGGACTGGTCTTCTGTGGGTGCGGTGTGTAGGGTGCTAGTGGAAAGTACCAGGCAGCAGCTGACTGATACTGCCAACACTGTGTCACACGCACCACCACAGTGGACGCACCCACAAACACCCCCACACACACCCGACCATACCGTCAGATGCGCCGCTAGCCCCGGCACCAGGCCCTGCGAAACTGCAACACAACCTAAGCCAAACTAGCTCTACAACCTAAGCCAAACTGCAGCCGAATCCATGCAATAGTTTCGGAGATATCGGCGTTTGAATGCAAATTATTAGCGTCGCGGCGAAATTACCCCGTCTTACCCTCCTTCAGATTGATGAAATTATAAATATTTACCCGGAACCAGAGTGCCACAAACTTTCAATTAAGCTGTACTCGAGCTTAAAAAATTACCTAAATATGGTATATTTTGATAATAAATTTAATCAATTATTCTTTGTAAGTAGTTTGAATTAATGAGAGAAGTATGCTCTGTCTAGATTCGGTCACCCCTAGCTATGGGGTATGTGTCTGAGTATATACATACATACGTACTTGTTCTGACTATATTGTATATACAGTACTTGCTTTGGACATAAACTTTTGTCAATATACTACTAATCTAAACTAAAATGGTAGTGATTAATAAAATTGTTTTTACGCAGCCACCGTGGGGAGAGACGGCCAGGACTGGTGTTGTCGCTGCCCAAGACCACCAGCAGCCTTGCCAGTAACAACAACATCACCTCCCTCATTGAGAGTGAGGGCAGCCCGCACCGGAGCCCACCAACCAAACGCAACTCCGAGGAAGATGACGACATCAGTTCAAGAGGAGGAATCAGGCTATTTACTCATCCACAGAGGATGAGACATAGTAGTTGTTGTTGTTGTTGTTGTTCCCCAAGCTGCCTGGCCGAACAGCCCCAAGGCCCCGAGTAAGGCCAAGGCCATAAACGAGCGCCCCCACAGAACCCTCCCTGCCGACCACAATAAAGCCTGGGTGACCGAAGCCACTCCATGGCGGGGAGCTGAGAGGGTGCGTAAACGCCCGGGAAACCAAAGCCCCACCCAGGGCCCTGTGCCCCTCAGCAATTATGAAGAGAAAGTTGAGGGGCAAAGGAATAATGTGACGCTTTAGCTTCCAATCTTGGTAGATTGGGAGGTCAATCCACGGAAGAGACGCCGTCACTTGAGATTTAGAAAATATATAAGTAAAAGGAACAGTCAGAGTAAGCTATGGGTATGGCAGAGATCGCTCAGGTCTCACTCTGATAGACCAGCCCATCGCCAATGAGACATAGTAGTTGAAGTAGTCTGTTGTGAAAGGTTTAGGTAGTTAATGCATTGACAAAAGAGCACTGTGTAATTATCTTGATACATCATATTTTTGTGTTATTCATCAGACATTTTCTTTACTATTAGCAGCAATAAATTTTGCTGTGTATTTTTAGTCATTCATTCATTAATTCATTAAAGAAGTTCAATTGTGTAAATGTGAGGAACAAAATGGTGGTATAGCACTGTAGTGACTAATTGTTCAGACTTGATTTAGATAATCCAGAAACAGAATTAAGAGGGTAGTGTTAGGTATGCTTTTGTATCTTGATATTAAAATAGTGTTTCTTATATGTTGTGCTTGTATAGAACCTGTAACACTACCAGTATGTCAGAGCTCTGTGTGTATCATATTTTTTATATTGTTGTTATGTACGGCAATATTTTCTTTTACTTTGTTAACCCTTGTTTAGCGGGGCCCGACTTAAGTTCGTATCTAAAAACCTGGACTATGTGGCGGGGACCGACTTAAGTCTGTGTGCAATTTTTGAGCAAGAATGGCTGTGAGAGAGAGACGAGCGACGGGAGGAGCGTAGGTTGCCTCATGACCGCTCGGCACGGACCCCGTGCGCCTACTGACATCTACTCCACACAACTCCACCCTCCCTACCTCGCCACACAGGGAATTATATAAGGAAATTACCGTATTTTAGGATTTTTGCAAAAATTAGATCGCATTCGGACCAAAGAGCCGAGTTTCGGATTTGTCTGGTTAGGTGAATGTGTATTCGGACATTAATTCAGCCTTTCGGATTTGTCCGAAAAGCTGAGAAAAAATTAGATCGCATTCGGACCAAAGAGCCGAGTTTCGGACTTGTCTGGTTAGGTGAATGTGTATTCGGACTTATAGACTTCGGACATTATTTTAGCCATTCGGACAAGTCCGAATGGCTGAAGTGTGAAGTTCGGACTCGGCCCTTTCGGACTTTTGACACTTTCGGACAGGGGTCTCCCCCGATTAGTCAGAGAGGGCTGGGATTTACTGTATTAACAAACAATAGAATGCAATAAAGGTAAAGATGAAATAGTTTTTGCTCAAACAAATATGTACTGTACCTTATGATTGAAGTCCTTTATTTTGCCCCTCTGTAAGTACAAAGCAAAACTGACTGCATGTATATAGACTAGAGATCCTGTAGTAAGAGGGAGTGGTCATCTTTTTGTTTGGATGCCATTTTGGTGTTTCAATTATCAAACTATGGGGATTTATTTTATTTTGGATCGTGTAGAATGGCTATCCAAAGGAGGATGTTAAACGAAAGCCAAGTTCAATATTTTTAGTCTTTAATTAATGTAGGCCTATGTGCAAGGATAAATTTATGCTTCACAGTTCTTATTATGTCTTGGGAAGTGATAAACTGGCCAATACAATGCTATTTCAGTTTAATTATCTTGTAGTTCTCATATTCATTCAAGTCTTCAAACAAAATGCTCCGGTTTGACACCCGGATTAAAAAAAAAAAATTACAGTAGTGTGCTGTAAAATCATGTAACAGTATTCCCGAATGTGTATTATAGGTATGACGATATTTATTTGTAAAGAGAAAAATAATATCACCCGTGGCTCCAAGATGGCGGAGGTTGGCTGATCTCTGTTACTATTGGATCTCCAGGTTAGACTAGCCAATCCCAATGCAGTGGTTCAATATTATCATAGTCTATTTCTTTCCCCCTTATAGTATATTGCCATGTCCCCATCTAAACAACTACTCTTATGAAGATACTGTAATATCGATCAAAAAAATACCCACAAAATGATAAATTTAGTCCCATAGCAGCTAAGAACTGGATATTTAACCTCTGAAGTGCGCATGGGGGTAATTGGAAACGTCCCCCTGTGCTGACGTATTTGAGGTGTTTCCGTCACTAAAATATTCATTGTGCCATTAATAGCATTAATATTTATCCATATGCGCCTATTATGGGTTGATTATAAAGGTATTAACCTGAAACAACAATAAAACGAGTGAAAACAGCGTTTGGATGGTCAGATTCGGAGATATAGCCCGCGAGTTGTATAATGTATGGGTGAGGCAATCTGCTTTCCCGCCAATTTCCCCCAAGGCCACTGAGACACAGTCGATCGATACTCTCTCTCTCTCTCTCTTGCACTCGCTTGCTATCAGTGATGACCACACCCTCCAATCGGATTTCTAATGTTAGCACGAAAATATACCTCAGAATAAGGGAATAACAGGGAAAATAGGTGATAACTGAAGGAGAGGAGGAAAGTGGGGAAGGAGGGGAGGTAGAGGACTGAGATTTTGCATGGCCCAGGGGCCAAAAAAAAAAAAAAAATAAAAAAAAAAAATATAAAAAAATATTTTTTTTTTCGATGTCAAAAGTTGATTTTTATTTTCTCTGACTCTTAAGAGTCTTCCCGCAGTGCGCCGGGGGAACTCTTAAGAGTCTCCCCGCAGCTCCCGGGTTAATGGAAAGACAAAGCTACTATGTTTAATAATAATAATAATAATAATAGTTCTTAAAGCTAGCGCATGCTAAGCTAGCTAAGGATAGCTCAATAAGGCCGATTAGGCGTATTTCCATTGGGGTCCTGTACTACTACCCCATCCCTTTGCTCATGAGGGATGGTAACGACTCAGTGCTTGTGAAAAATCTTTAATGCGCCGAGCGTGGGTGCGAACCCGGGCCTTCTGGGTGGAAGTCCGAGACGCTAGTCACTACACCAAGTGAGCCGCCGAGTCTTGTCAAGTATTCATAATGAACATATTTTGGCAGATAGGCTGGTGTGGTCCAATTTTGCCAGGTGCAAGTGTTTCAAAGGGACTTAACAATTTTGAGTCTTGCTGAGACACTGTTAGCACTATACCAACATCAGCCACTGTGATGACATGATGGGGCTGTGTTGTGGCAAGTCTGTATTGTACTGTACTACTGTAAAGAGACTAAAACCATGCTCTCTGTGGATGAAGCGCTCTTTAAATTTGTATGTATGTATATACAGTATGTATTTAGCTATAACATTTCCGTAAAAGCTGAGTTAACACGATGGGCACAAGGCAGTTACCATCAGCTGGAAATAATATAATAGGATCACTGCACAGAGATTAGCTACGGTAGTTTATCCTATGGTGTTTAATATATATTTGGTGGTATGAATGTTTTGGTTCATATGATTGTTGCAATGTTGTTTTTAAATGGGGTATTACTCGAGAGCATTTATTGTCAATTTTCAACTGCCAACATTTTTCCGGCAACATATCTGGGATGCAGTATTTCACATTAGGTATCGGAAAAGACGACTGAAGGCATATGTATTTTAGTGACATGATTCTTTAAAAAGTTTAACACATAAGCGGCTTCTTCTCTTAAGCTCATCCATGTTTACCCGGATCCGCCCTTGTATTGGCACTTGTTCATATCTACTAGACCAATGTTGCGGAAAAAACTCTAGTTATACCAGCTTACACCGTAAATTAATTATGTTTATGATGAAGTCGTAAATTGCTGTGAGTTTGGGCCATTTTTTGTTCAAACTTCTATTATTTTTTGAATTTTTTGTCCAGTTATTGAGTTCCTGTGTGTGTGTACAATCACTCATAAATTATTATGAACATTTTAATTTTATGCAAATACAGTACTGTAGTTATAAATGCATAAATAAAAACATATGGGATTATGGTATTGGACTGTACAGTATATATATTGTATGCAGTTTTTGTAATTACAAGGAGAGTACTGAAGGCTATTGTGATAATGTTTCACTAACTCTCATTGTAGTTACAGATACAGGTCTTCCTCACTCAATAAGTAATGTCTCATCACCCAGTATAATTTGATCAATGATTGGTATCGGCAATATCTAAACACGATTTGTTCATTTCAAGTGAGATATACAAACATGTTCCTACACTTGGTTAACCACCCTATTCAACATCTGACCGACATTAATACAGTACAGAGCAAGCCAAACTTAATAACAGCCGAGACAGGAATAAGACCTCTTGGTGGTGGAACGATGAGGTAGAACATGCTGTGAAAGAGAAAAGGAGATGCTTCAAAGCATGGAAGAAAGGAGGCAGCAGGGAGGAATACCAGGCAGCTAAACGAACTGCCAAAAGAGTTATTTACAATGCTAAAAATCGCATTAAGGACCTGGTCCTCGAACAAGTGTGTAACACTGACAATCCCAATGGGATCTTCAACCTAGCTAGGCGAGTTAAAAATGACAGTAGGGATATTATAGGTGAACAGTGTGTTAGAGATGATAATGGGAAGATTGTGTATGCAGAAAATGAAATCAGAGAAGCATGGAAGGTACACTATGAACGATTGCTAAATGTAGAGTTTGAATGGGATAAGGAACAGCTTAGTATCGAAAAACCAATATCTGGGCCCCCTCCTTTGATAGCACCAGCTGTAGTGAGCGACGCAATCAATAAAATGAAGGACGGTAAAGCTCCAGGTTGCTCCGACATTGTCGCTGAGATGATAAAAGCCTCAGGGGAGATTGGTGTAAACTTAGTCACTGAGTTGATAAACACCATTATTAAAGATGAGAAAATCCCAGAGGATTGGCTCAAAAGTGTAATAGTAAATATATACAAAGGAAAAGGGGATGCGCTAGATAGAGGAAATTATAGGGGCCTGAAAATGCTTGACCAAATCATGAAGGTCTGTGAGAGAGTCCTTGAGGGTTTGATCAGGCAAAGCATCTCTATTGATGATATGCAGTTTGGTTTTATGCCAGGACGTGGTACAACCGATGCTATCTTCATAGTCAGGCAGATACAGGAAAGATACCTACTAAAAGGCAGGGATCTTTACTTTGTGTTTGTGGACCTGGAGAAGGCCTTTGATAGGGTACCTAGAGATGTTGTACAGTGGGCTATGAGGAAACTTGGTGTGGAAGAGTGGCTGGTGCGTGTGATAATGAAGATGTATGAGGATTCGCGAAGTTCGGTGAGGGTGAAAGGTGTACTGAGTGATGAGTTCGCAGTCCGTGTTGGAGTCCATCAGGGTTCAGTGTTAAGCCCCCTCCTCTTTATTATGGTCTTGGAGGCGCTGTCTAGAGTTTTTAGAGGCGGACTCCCGTTGGAACTGTTTTATGCGGACGATTTAGTCCTAATAGCTGACAGTATGCAGGATGCTGAGGCCAAATTCAGAAAGTGGAGAGAGGGCATGGCGAGCAAGGGTTTAAGAGTCAATATTAACAAAACCAAGGTTATGCATTGTAGTTTGAGACGAGGCAATGTGGAAAAGAGCGGTGCATACCCATGTGCAGTGTGTGGAAAGGGAGTGGGCGTTAACTCAATTCAATGTAGCATCTGTCGATGTTGGGTACACCATGGGAGTAAGCGCTGTAGTAGAATAAAGGGGCCCCTGCCGAAGGATAAGTCAGAAATAGAGAAATTTGAGTGCGTAGTGTGCAAAGGCGAGCTTGTGTTAAGTGATGATCCTGTGGCTGTGAATTTTGGAAATGAGTCTTTGGAGCTGGTGAACAAGTTTTGTTACCTAGGAGATACCATCTCTGCCGGTGGTGGGGCCGAGGCTGCCACTGTTGCTAGAATTAGGTGTGGCTGGGGGAAGTTCAGAGAATTGATGCCAATCCTGACCATGAAAAGAATGCCTCTCCCCCTGAAGGGAAAGGTGTATGCCTCATGTGTTAGAAGTGCAATGACGTATGCCTCAGAAACATGGGCCGTTAAAGTAGAGGATGTCAACAGAATGGAGCGTAATGAGATGAGAATGGTGAGATGGATGTGTGGGGCCAGGCTACAGGATAGAATAACAAATGTTGAGCTGAGGAGACGTTTAGGTATAAAGAGTATTAGCGAGGTGATGCGTACAAGTAGACTGGGATGGTATGGACATGTGGAGAGAATGGATGAACAAAATTGGGTGACAAAATGCAGGTCTGTGATTGTGGAGGGAGCTGCACCAAGGGGTGGACCGAGGAAGACCTGGGATCGGACTATACGCGCCGATCTCAAATCCAAGAACTTGACAAGTGAAGCAGCCCTTAACAGGGTTGCCTGGAACGCCGCCATTAGGACAAGAGACTGAAACTGCACTTATGTGTGGAACACTCAGTCTTAAAATTTTATGTATGTATGTATGTATGTATGACTTACTATCGTACCGTAGTGTCTTGATATAGTACTTTTTTTTTTTTGTAACCTTGGTGAGGGTGGTGTGGTTTTTAGATACTGCAGTCCCCCCTGTTAGAATTATATATATTAAAATGTAAAACTTGCAAACTAAACAAACCAAAACTTGACAAAGTATACGATTTTTCTATTTTAGATTAATTAAGGGGTGCTCTTGTTAGTGATAAAGCAAGTCACCCCTAGTGTTGTTTTTCTTTATCCTAGCCCAATATTAGTTCACTTATTTATTAGTCATGAGGCTTCTTTTAGGGTGAACTGGAGCCCTGTTGCTCGGTCCCTTCAGGGTGTGCAACAAGTATGCTTCGGGCTAGTACCATTGGATTTTCTCACTTAGTTGAGGGATCCGGCACGGAGCCATTCTACTCTGCAATCGTATCATCATGTGTTCTACAGGTAGCGGGGTCGATGCTGGATCGCAGGTAAGAGCCATTGACGAAATCATCACCGCTCCCATCTAGTTGGCCTCATTAGGTGTATGTGTGCGATTAGTTTGCTTGGGAACCAGATTAACTTGCTCATGTAGTGATGTACACCCTATGTGGTGGATTGTGTTCTTTTATTTATAAATAATTAATTTACTTAAGCGTTGTTTCCACATAGCGATTTTGATTCGTTGTTTTGTCTTTTTGCTGTGTTCGTATACGTTTTGGTTTTTTATTTTGCAAGTTTTACATTATAATATACTGTATAACCGGTTAAAGGTGAAGTACAGGGATGAACGAAAAAACTAAGATTAATGCAGGGTCATAACTTGGCATGAATATACTGTAATATGTATATGGGCAATATCGATATAATTCCATTAAACTCCAGAACAAAATACTAATATATAGTCGTTGGTGACGAATTGGCATTTTCAGCCAGCTGGAATGACTCCATTGTGTAGAGACGCCGTTTGTAAACAACATATGCGGTCCTGAACAGTGAGGTCTGTTTTTCGTAATTAATATCTTGCAATTCAATACTCAAGCTCTGCAAAAGATCGACCAACTTCCTGATGATGTGGTGCACATCAATAAATAATCCCAGCTCGCCAGCAATTAACATACATGCAGTGTTTATGCATGTTTAGCCTGGTCCAGAGTTGAGGGAACTCTATTTTGTAATGATAATACTGTATAGTTTTCTGTTCAATTTATATATCGCGGTCCCTTGACCAGACAGTGGTGAAGCCAAATGTTGAGCTGTAAACATGCATACAAATTATAAGAGCTCAAATAACAAAAAATCACAGATTCTCCCATGTCGAGAGTTCCCGCCATTGGCTACAGTTACGTCATGGTAAACACGCCAGTTCGCACCACATAAAATAACTTGGATAACTGCCTTCGTGGTGCAATGTATAAGGTGTTGATATTCGGTGTGAGCGTCCTGGGTTGGAATCCACGGACTGCCACATGTGCTTGTAATATTTCATTAATGGATTTTAGGAGTAGAGTTGGTTGTTGGAAGGAACATAATAATAAGTACCAATGTTTAGGAGTATAGTTGGTTGTTGGAAGGAACATAATAATAAGTACCAATGTTTAGGAGTATAGTTGGTTGTTGGAAGGAACATAATAATAAGCTATATTTCTATATTGTTAAAACAAATTGATGAAAGTTCTTCAGTATCATGTACCTAAAACCAAGCAGATCCCAATGGACATTGTAGTTTGAATAGGTTTCATCCCTGGAATTCACCTTTAAGGGGTGTTATCACTGATTAGTGATTGTTCATGATGTATAACCATGCCATGTATGTACACATTGTTCATCCCTATATATATACTGAAGGGTCACCCTTCCGGCGGGATTTTTATTGTTCAGTGCGACTGAACATTAAACAACAACGTGTCTCAGGGTGTTCTGTGGGTTCACCCGCAGATAATTATAGAGTTTATTAGTTATAACTAATATGGTTATATGGGAGAAGGGGAGTGCACCCGATGACTGGAAGACTGGCATAATAGTCCCCCTATATAAGGGCAAAGGGGAAAGAGGAGTGTGTGGTAACCACCGAGGAATATGTCTTCTAAGCGTAGTAGGGAAGGTATACAGTAGGGTAGTGATTGAGAGAGTGAGAGTGAGAACGGAGAAATGGATAGGCGACGAGCAGGGAGGTTTTAGGAAGGGAAGAGGATGTGTAGATCAGATTTTTACCCTGAATTGTGTTGTGGAGAAGTATCTGGAGAAGAAACAAAAGGTGTATGTTGCCTTTATGGACTTGGAGAAGGCCTATGACAGAGTGGATAGAGAAGGTTTGTGGAAAGTACTTAGAATATACGGAGTAGAGGGCAAGTTGCTGAAAGCAGTGAAGAGCATGTATGAGGGTGCAAAGGCGGCAGTACGTGTGGAGAGTGAGCAGAGCGAGTTCTTTGACCTGAATGTTGGTTTGAAACAGGGGTGTGTGATGTCCCCGTGGTTGTTTACTGTATATATGGATGGAGTTATGAAAGAAATACTATCAAGAGCAGTGGATGTTGGTGTATCGCTGAAAAGGGAGGGAATTGAGTGGAAGCTACCTATACTGCTGTTTGCGGATGATACAGTTCTGATGAGTGATAATGAATGGGAGTTGCAGGGTCTGGTAAATGAGTTTGGAACAGTGTACGAAAAACGGAATTTGAAGGTAAATACGGGGAACAGCAAGGTTATGGTCTTCGAAAGGGGTGAAGTCACAGAGTGTGAGGTGAAGCTGAACGGTCAGGCTATGGAGATCGTCAACTCTTTAAGTATCTGGGCAGTGTGTTGAGTAAAGATGGGACTATGGATGAAGAGGTGCGGGAGAGGGTACAACGGGAAGAGGGTTGTAGGAACGCTAAAAGCAGTAACAAGAAATAGGGTGGTCAGTATGGAAGTGAAGAAGTCCTTGCATGACAGTGTGGTAATCCCGACACTGACTTACGGAAGCGAAGCATGGACGTTGGTTGAGAGACTCAGACCAAGAGTGAGAGCAGTGGAAATGAATTACTTAAGGAGTGCGTGCGGAGTTACATGGAGGGATAGACAGACTAATGAGGAAGTAAGAAGGAGGTGTGGTGTGGAGGTAGATGTGCTGGAAAGTGTGAAAAGGAACAACTTGAGATGGTTCGGCCGTATGGAAAGCGAGAGAATGACTAAGAGGGTGTACGAGAGCGAGGTGGAGGGACAGAGGGGGAGAGGTAGACCGAATATGAGGTGGAAGGATGGAGTGAGGAACTACATGAACGAAGGCGGTGCTGGTTGGGGGGAGGGGCGTCGACTGACTGGGGACAGAGGTGCATGGGGGCGGTTCGTTCGTGGCCACCCCTTCGGGGATCACGGCGTCAGGCAATAGATAGATAGATAGATTAGTTATAACTATGTAAATTGTGTTGTAAATATGCTTAATGTGATTTTGGTATAATTACAGTACATTACAGTATAGGGAAAAGGCTCGCACCCTTATTTTTAATGTTTTTGTCTCCAGATTTCGAGACATGAGTGTTTTCATGGTTTTAGTTATATTTCCAACGTGGAATTAAAATGTAAAACTTGCAAAACAAACCAAAGCCAAATACAAGATTGGCTGAGGGGGGTCTGCAGTGGGTAAATATCCACTTCCCAAATTGACTAATTCCTTGAACATGACGATAGTGCATGGTTATATGTGTGATTAGTTTGCTTGGGAAACAGATTAACTTGCTCATGTAGTAATGTACACCCTATGTGGTGGATTGTATTCTTTTATTTATGAATTATTAGTTTGCTTAGGCGTTGTTTCCACATAGCGATTTTGATTAGTTGTTTTGTCTTTTTACTGTGTTCGTCCAAGTTTTGGTATGTTTATCCCCTTCGGGGATCACGGCGTCAGGCAATAGATAGATACATTATAATACTCCATAATGAAGAAGTTTGTAAACAGTGAGGATGTCTGAAGGAGCTCTGAGAGTGATTGGATATACATTAATACATTAATACCGGGTTTTATAAATGTGATCAAAATAATTCTCTCGGTGGATTATACAAGAGTACAGTACTGTATAAGGATTCCATAGACCTGCATTGTCCCTAATAATTTATTTATATTAAGACCGAGAGCCTTTTCTAAATAAATAGACTGTGGAGAGAATGGATGAAAAAAATTGGGTGAAAAGATGCAGGTCTGTGATTGTGGAGGGACCTGCACCAAGGGGTGGACCGAGGAAGACCTGGGATCGGACTATATGTGCCTATCTCTAATCCAAGAACTTGACAAGTGAAGCAGCCCTTAAACAGGGTTGCCTGAAACGCCGCCATTAGGACAAGAGACATAACTGGAGCACTCGGGTCTTAAAATGACATGTATCGTAGATTTGACATAAGAATGCAATACTGTAGAAACATTGAGAACATGAATATATACTATAAAAAATACATAATATTAATAGCACTGAATAACAATATGACATGGAAGAGTAGGGGAAGATAAAACAAATAATAAATAAATAAACAACATTAGCTACAATGAAGATTAGAAATAAGTTAAGACATGGTAAACAAATAAAATAATTATTAAAACTGTCACAGGAATAGAGTAATAACCTAGCTTATTGTTTAACAATTTTATGTTTTATTAATACCGGTAATTCTATTTTAGAAAGTTAGTAAGCTACAGTAGTATTAATTAGTATTTTAATCTATACATTTTTTATATTTTAATATTCAACTTGGGAAGGACCTTTACGTTTCTAAGGAAGATGATTGATGAATGTT
Organism: Paralithodes platypus; assembly: GCA_032716605.1. Lineage (NCBI taxonomy): Eukaryota > Metazoa > Arthropoda > Malacostraca > Decapoda > Lithodidae > Paralithodes > Paralithodes platypus. Next base: position 28,616,168 of record CM064580.1, read on the forward strand.
TTTGTTACTGTAAAGATTGCTATAATTGTTTAACATATTTTACTGTCTTACTAAACAAATTAATGAATTTATTATGACATTATTATGCATTATTACTCTATTTTATTGTGACATTTTTATAATTGAGTACCGGTACTCACCAGGTAGTCAGGCACTGTTGCTGTCACTGTCAGATGCATACTCTTGCAGGTCGTCGTCAATATCAGAGGAGTCTAGAGTTGCTGTCCAAGGCTGGTGCAGCTGCTCTACTGAGGTCCCTCTGAACTTGAAAAAGTTCATCACAGTACTCCTTGTGCTCAGGTGGAATGTATGACAGCAGTTGTTGGACTTGCTCGAGTTTATCAGCTTGCAGCTTGATGGGAGCTTGGTACTTGGGGGTCAGTGCCACTCGTGACAGGTTAAAGGCTGACTGAGTATACTTGGCCTTACCTGGCATAAGCCTGACACTATGCAGAGGCCCCTCGTAGCCTAGAGACAACTGGTAGCCCTCCCGAAAGTGTAGATTGAAGCAGAATCGGCGACATTCGGAGAAGAGCAGTGGCTTTACTGGCTTACGGTGGGTGATGACACCTTGCAACAGGTCAAAGTTCAGGAATTCATTATTTGACATGGGAATTACCTTGTTACCTGTGTGGACTGCACATTCAATCAATTTCACATACTGATTGAAATCGTAGATGCTACCCTCCATCCGAAAGGACTTTTCAATATTACCGAATGCCCTATCACATGACATGTAGCTGTGCCCTGAGATGAGAAAGTAATGTACTTACTTACTCTAGTTGTATTGCGGGAGTGAGCATGCTCGTTATTTCCCGCCTCCTATATGTGTAGGTGTTATATGTATCGTTGGAATGGCTGTGGATGTGTGTGTAGTCTGTATTTTTAGCCAATTGGCGACATCGGAAACGAATGCTTAGGGTGGATCTGTATGGTACCATTCTCACTATAGACGGTACCGTCTCGCCCGAAGGCTTAGGTAGCCATCAGCTTAGGTGAACCATATGATACCCATCTCGTACCATTTTTGCCAACCCCAGATGGGACGTCACAACGTCGTCCACTTATTCCAGGTACCTATTTACAGCTAGGTGAACTGAGGCTAACACATGAAAGGAGACAAGCCCAATTTGTCTCCGCCCGGCCGGGGATTGAACCCCCGACCCCTCGTGTGTGAGACGAGAGCTCTACCTACTAGGCTACGGGCTGTGTACCACTTCCTGTATGCGGCGACTATTCAGTTTATGAATATGTGAGAGCATAATGTCAATGTTTTTGTTTTGTCCACCACTATTATCATTAAACAGTATTAATTTACTAAAATCACCATTGAGCAACACTTAGTTTTCAATCCACTCTTTAATGCAAGATGCCACGCCCGCCTGTTGGCTCGTCCCATACGTAGAACAAGTTTTCACCGGTCTTGAGGGAGATGCATAAGTTGTAAAGCCAGACTTTCCTCTTGTAGTATGCAACGTTTGTAGTGAGACGAGGTATTGGTTGAGTTTGCTGTAAATCCATGCAAATAACACTAGTATCTTCGTCAGTGTCCTTACCCAGAGTCTTCATTAGCGATTGTGCCTGCCGTGCCAATGCCAGGTGTTTGTCAAGTTGTGTTTGCAATGTAGCCCTCTCTTCTTCATTTTGTGCATGTTTTAGCTTTGTCTTCTTTACATCACAAGTCGAGCAAATGTCAGTATTGGGTGGTGAGAAGGAGAGTTCTTTACTCTTGAAGACATGTCTGTAGAAACTTAACTTTACTTTCTTATCGTTAGGATAATTTTCTGACATCCAGGCGGTATAAAGGTGGTACATCCGGGCCACACTCAATGCTGTATCCAGGTAACGCAGCTTTGGAGATTTCGCCCTGCTATAATGGCTTGTCACGCTGGGTTTTGGTTTGTTTATCTTGAAAGTTTTACATTATAATAATAGTCGGTAGAATAATAAAAGACTGTTGATTTGTGTTGTACAGTGCTTTGATTTTATTTGTCTAGTTTATCATGAATGATAGGCGAGTACAGTACAGTAGTTTTCTATATTACCACTACCATTGTTAATCATTCCATAGTTGTACTGTAATTTATGGTTGTAATATACTAGTTTTTGCCTATGTACACTCAGACATAAATTGTGGCCTAAGCTAACCCTGATTTTCTATTTAATTCTATATTAGTATATGCATTTCATTGGTTCATTCAAGCAGTTAGAGGATTTACAAAAGACCATGACTTATGTCGTAGAGTGTAAAGTCAGATTACAGTACAGATTAACTTGCTCATGTAGTAATGTACGGTCGCGCTAATAAGTCATGTCCCAGCTGTCATTACGTTTGGCTTGCTCTGTGCTGTATTAATGTCGGTCAGATGTTGAATAGGGTAGGTAAGTGTAGGAACATGTTTGTATATTTCACTCGATATGAAGAAATGAAGCTTAGATATTGCCGATACCAATTATTGATCAAAACATACTTGGTGCCAAGACATTACTTATTAGCGCGACTGTACACCCTATGTGGTGGATTGTGTTCAATTATTTTACTTAAGCGTTGTTTACACAGCGATTTTGATTAGTTATTCTGTCTTTTTACTGTGTTTGTATAAATTTTGATTTGTTTATTTTGCAAGTTTTACATTTTAATAGTGATGCAACATTTTGATCCACATATACAGTATACTGTATAGTCACTTGTTCTTACTAGATATTGTTCACTGTAGCACTGTTATAATGGGGTGTTCAAGTATTACGGAGCAGGATTGTACCTAAACTCATAAGGGTACAGTACCTAATTAACACTTAAAACTTGCAAACTAAATTTGTATCCAGGTATCTTGTGCTTACAATTAATTGACAGTAATGGTTGTTGTTGTTGTTGTTTCCCAAGCTGCCTGGCCAAACAGCCCCAAGGCCCCGAGCAGGCCAAGGCCATAACCGTGCGCCCCCACAGAACCCTCGCTGCCGACCACAATAAAGCCTGGGTGACCGAAGCCACTCCATGGCGGGGAGCTGAGGAGGGTGCGGAAACGCCCAGGAAACCAAAGCCCCACCCAGGGCCCTATGCCCCTCAGCAATTATGAAGAGAAAGTTGAGGGGCAAAGGAAAAAATGGGACGCTTTGGCTTCCAATCTAGGTAGACTGGGAGGTCAATCCACGGAAAAGACGCCGTCACTTGAGATCTAGAAAATATAAAAGAAAAGGAACAGTCAGAGTAAGCTATGGGTATGGCAGAGATCGCTCAGTTCTCACTCTGATAGACCAGCCCATCACTAGTTAATAAAAGTGTCCACCCGGAGTATTGAACCGGGTGTTGAGCTATGCTTGGGCGACGCACTAACAGTCTACCCGTTAACAGTAATGGTTTTCGTGCATAGTTTATAAGAGGTCCTTTAGTGATCATTTACCTTAGTGCATTTTATGGTTTAGCATTGAAATAGTTTGTATATTTGAGCTGTTTTTATTGCCAGAATTTGCATAGCAGTTATAAATCATAATGTTCTTCCTACATAAAAGCATATCGCAGTTGTGCTAGTCACTCAATTCATTAGATTGAAGTTAGTTATTAAGTTATATGATGATCATGCAAGTTTTCATTAGACACACATTCTTGCTGTATTTCACTTATGAGTGATATAATTATGAACTCCAGTGCCTAAAGTTAAGAAACATTTATTTCTTGCTATTAGAAGTTCTTTAGCCTTTATCAAGTCATCCCAGTTTTGTTTATATTTTGCAAGTGTAATTGGTTAATTTGCAGTCTTTATTACTTGGCTTGGTTGCATATGGTTTTAGAGCAGTGATCCTTATTATGATTGGTACTTCTGTTCTCAATGATAGCAATTTTGAGGAGTTATTTTGTCTTTTTACTGTGTTCGTATAAGTTTGGGTTTGTCTATTTTGAAAGAGTTACATTATAATAGGTATATTTAAAGTCCATACCAGGATATTCTTGTTTTCCATTGAATCAGTTTTATTCCATGTTTATACTGTGTTGTCATGTGTCCAGTCCAGTTTATTTAGGGTTATTTATTTATTAAGGTTTACTGTATTGTATTTTCAGAATTTATCGTAGCATAGGCTTACATATTGTAAACATTAATATTTGGTTTAGTAATGTTGTTGCTGTTGTTGTTCCCTAAGCTGCCTGGCCGAACAGCCCCGAGTCCCTGAGGAAGGCCATGGCCACGATTGGGCTTTCCCACAGAGCTCTCATTGAGTGTAGATTGTGTTGTTGGTGTAAGTGGTTGTGTGAAATGCAGTCTTCTATGATGTGTTAATGGTATGGGGTGCTGTGTTACATCCCGGGCAGGTGTCGACAATGGAGTCATCCAGTCTCTTATGATAGCTCAGTTGAGCTGGATGGTGTCCGCATCTCAGCTCTGTCCTCGCGAGGAAGGGAGGATTCGGAAGGATGGATTTCGGGAGGTCGTGCTTGCAGCTGAGTGTTGTCTGTGAGTGAGTGGATGGATCGGAGAGAGATATGAGTATGGATGTGCTTCTGGAAGTTGGTTCGGGGTGGGCAGGGAGGGAGAGAGGACAGTAATTGTGTGTGATACCGTGTGATACCGTGTGCTGGGTGTTGTTTTGATATTTCTTGGTGTCTGTGGGTATGTTGCCATGTAGTTTAGTGGGTGGTCCTGGTTCGTGGAGGCTGCTGCCAGGAATTGAGTGCCTCTCATGTCCAGATGGTCTTTGACTTTGAGGATTTTGGTTTCTTGATGTAGGTGATCTGTGGGTGCAGTAGCTGTGCAGCCTGTAATGATCTTCAGGGCTTTGTTTTGAATAGTCTGTAAAGTCTTATGATGTGTTTCAGCTAGGTTAGAAGCCCAGGCTGGGCTTGTGTATTCCATCACTGATCTTATGTATTGTTTATATACTGTGGTGGTAGTTTCTTTGTTGTGTCCAAATTTTGTGTGAGCAAGTGACCTGAGGGCGTTAAGTCTGGGTGTCAGTTTCTTTTTAATGTTTGTGGTGTGCTGTTTGAATGTCATATGAGTATCATATGTTACTCCTAGGATTTTGGGTGTGTGTGTATGTGTTAGGGGTGTGTTGTTTATGGTGAGTTGAGGGATGTATTCGTGTTCTCCTGTCCAGCTTGTGAGCAGGGTTGCGGTGGATTTGGCTGGGGCTAGATTAAGTCTGTTTGTAGTGCACCAGCCATGTAGTGTGTTGAGATAGGGTTGAAGGAGATCTGTTGCTCTTTTTGGGTCATGGTGTGTGCATGTGAGTGTTATGTCATCTGCATAGGAGGCTAAGTTTATTTGGGGCGTATTGGGTGTAGTTATATCGTGCATGTACAGATTGAAGAGTGTGGGCGATAGAACAGATCCTTGTGGGACTCCGTTTGGAAAGTTTCTGATTCTAGATGACTGACCGGCAAAAGATACGTGTGCACATCTGCCTGCTAGGAAGTTGGCCAGCCACCTTTTTTTGTTGTTGTGCATGTTTGTGTTGTAGATTTTGTTTGTTAGGTTGTGGCGGGGGATGGCATCGAAGGCTTTACTAATGTCGAGTGTGGCTAGTAGTGAGTGTGGTGGTCTAGCCGAGTTGATGCCATCAAAAGCTCTTTGTGTAAGGTCTGTAAGAAGGGTGTTTGTGGAGTGCAGTGGCCTAAAGCCATGTTGTGTTGGAGCTAGGGGTAGGTCGGGTGTAATTAGTTGTAATACTAGGCGTTCCATGACTTTGGAGGGGGGGCAGAGGAGTGTGATGGGGCGCTGCGAGGAAGGTAGCGTGGGGTCTTTGTTGGGTTTGGGGAATGTGGTGATGATACCATGCTTCCAAATGTCTGGTATTGTGTTGTGTGAATAGTTGTAGTTTGATATGTTAGTGAGTGCTTGTATGCCTTGTGGTCCCAGGTGTATGTTGCTTATGTTGTCTAGGCCACAAGCGGGTGAGTGCTTGAGATTGTTGATATGCTTTGTCTGGTGATTGGTGTGTGGGGAATTGTCTCTTACGTCGGATGACACGTCAGTCGTCTTTGCGAGGTTTTAGGTGGCTGACATGTGAGAAGTGATTGATGAGTGTTTGCTTGTTGTTTACATGAAGGAGTAGAGTCTGTTGTTGTGATTTTGTGTTGTGTTGCTGTTTAGTGTTTTGTAGAGTTTTTTGTCGTTTGTTTTGTGGTCAAGTGTTTGTAGGAAGTTATTCCAATTTAGTTTCTGTTGTTCTTGTATTTTGTTGTTAGTTTGGGTGTTGAGTGCTTGGATTTGTTGTGTGATGTCTTGTGTGTGGGGTGCTGGGGAGTGTTTCAGTATGTCGCGTTGTCTGATGAGGTTTTGAATTTCTGGTGTGAAGTGTGTCTTTCTGTTACCTCTTGGGATGTGTTTCTTGTCAGCGTTTTGGATAGTTTTTATTGAGTATGTGTACATCATTGTTGATGTTAGTGATGGGTGTACTGTTTAGAGTTGTGAAGTGTTGTTCGGTCTCATTTGTGAATGCTTCCCAGTTAGCTCTTTTATAATTGGTGTATGTGTGTTTGTGGCTAGCTGGGGTGAGTCTGGTTTTGGTGGGGATAATGATCGGGACACCGGTGGTCAAAGCCTAAGGTTCTGACCACCCTCCAGGATGTTGTGGGGGCGAGTTCTGGGGAGCAAAAGGTGATGTCTGGAGATGATGGGTTATAGAGGGCTTGGTGAGGAATATGGGTTTGTTGATGGATGTCGTTAAGGATAAGGATCAGTTTGGTTTTGTAGTACCAGCCCTCTGTCAGTGTCTGGGTTGTCGACAAACCAGGCCGACGTCTTGGCGTTGAAGTCACCACCCAGGATGATGTGTGGGGTGTTTGTGATGTGTTGTAAGTGTGGTCTGTATTCATTTGGTACTGTAGGGGATGTTTGGGGAGGGATGTATGTGTTTATGATGGTTATGTTGGAGTTGTTGCCAGTGCGTATTTTAATTGATTGTACTTCTGTTGTGTTATCATTTGGGGGGGAAGAGGGATTTGGTTTGTACACTGGTAACTATGTATGATATTTCTTTGTGTACCAGGGTGATGTCCACCGCCGCCGCCGCCGACGGCCCGGTCTTGTCTGATGGTGGTGAAATCATGAAATGTAGGTGTTTTTTGTGTTGTGCGGAGTTTTGTTTCTTGTTGTTCCCTGAGGAAGGCCATGGCCACGATCGGGCTTTCCCACACAGCTCTCATTGAGTGTAGATTGTGTTGCTGGCGTAAGTGGTTGTGTGAAATGCAGTCTTCTATGATGTGTTTAATGGTATGGGGTGCTGTGTTACATCCCGGGCAGGAGTCGACAACGGAGTCATCCAGTCTCTTCTGATAGCTCAGGAGAGCTGGATGGTGTCCGCATCTCAGCCTGGCCAGGTGGACTCTGTCCTCGCGAGGAAGGGAGGATTCGGAAGGATGGATTTCGGGAGGTCGTGCATGCAGCTGCGTGTTGTCTGTGAGTGAGTGGATGGATCGGTGAGAGATATGAGTATGGATGTGCTTCTGGAAGTTGGTTCGGGGTGGGCAGGGAGGGAGAGAGGACAATAATTGTGTGTGATACCGTGTGCTGGGTGTTGTTTTGATATTTCTTGGTGTCTGTGGGTGTGTTGCCATGTAGTTTAGTGGGTGGTCTTGGTTCGTGGAGGCTGCTGCCAGGAATTGAGTGCCTCTCATGTCCAGATGGTCTTTGACTTTGAGGATTTTGGTTTCTTGATGTAGGTGATCTGTGGGTGCAGTAGCTGTGCAGCCTGTAATGATCTTCAGGGCTTTGTTTTGAATAGTCTGTAAAGTCTTATGATGTGTTTCAGCTAGGTTAGAAGCCCAGGCTGGGCTTGCGTATTCCATCACTGATCTTATGTATTGTTTATATACTGTGGTGGTAGTTTCTTTGTTGTGTCCAAATTTTGTGTGAGCAAGTGACCTGAGGGCGTTAAATCTGGGTGTCAGTTTCTTTTTAATGTTTGTGGTGTGCTGTTTGAATGTCATATGAGTATCATATGTTACTCCTAGGATTTTGGGTGTGTGTGTATGTGTTAGGGGTGTGTTGTTTATGGTGAGTTGAGGGATGTATTCGTGTTCTGTCCAACTTGTGAGCAGGGTTGCGGTGGATTTGGCTGGGGCTAGATTAAGTCTGTTTGTAGTGCACCAGCCATGTAGTGTGTTGAGATAGGGTTGAAGGAGATCTGTTGCTCTTTTTGGGTCATGGTGTGTGCATGTGAGTGTTATGTCATCTGCATAGGAGGCTAAGTTTATTTGGGGCGTATTGGGTGTAGTAATATCGTGCATGTATAGATTGAAGAGTGCGGGCGATAGGACTGATCCTTGTGTTTCTTGTAAGATGGCAATGTGTATGTTATGTTGTTTGATGAAGTGTGAGAGTTCGTGTTTCTTTGTGTTGATGCCATCTATGTTCAATTGGAGAATGTTAATGTCATGTGCACGATGTATGTTGGGTATTGCTGCACGAGGATGGGGTGGGGGTGGTTTAGTAATTATATAGTAATGTTTTTCTTAAGAGTTGAACAATCATGCAAGTTATATCAAAGTTCTGTCATTTGTAGAAATTGTATGTGAAGTAAGTAATATTAAGGGGTTTATTATTTAAAATCATAAGTTTGCATAGTATATTTTATTTGACAGAAGTAACAATAAGTTGAAAGTGTGCAATGCTTGTTCATTACAATCACCATGGTAACAAATAAGAGTAATGTACCAACACTAATATAAATTGCTTAACCTTTTATCTACTGTATGTTCCTGACTAAAAATGGAAGTCAGTGATGCTATCATAAATGTATTATTATTGTAGTGATATAATTGTATAAAGTACTTAAGTTTGCTATAATGTTATCACTATTAAAGATCTTTGCATTGTTCTCTGGCAAAGATAATCATTGTGATTGAAGTAATTCAGTGATACTACTACTGAAACACTTCTGTGAAATAATTAAAGTCCATTGATTGTTGCTTGAAGACTTCAATCACCAATCAGTCATGATCTTGTAACTTGACATAAACATTTGAAGTAAATTGTGAGAAATAAAAATTAGAAATATAATTTTTTTTATTGATCCAAATTTTCGATCTCCAGGTGCCTTAATTTTGGCGGGGCTTTATTTTGGCAGGATCTAATTTTGGTGGGGGCCTAAATTTGACAGGGCTTTATTTTGGTGGGGGCCTAAATTTGGCAGGGCTTTATTTTGGTGGGGCCTAAATTTGGCAGGGCTTTATTTTGGTGGGGGCCTAAATTTGGCAGGGCTTTATTTTGGTGGGGCCTAAATTTGGCAGGGCTTTATTTTGGTGGGACCTAAATTTGGCAGGGCTTTATTTTGGTGGGGCCTAAATTTGGCAGGGCTTTATTTTGGTGGTGGCCTAAATTTGGCAGGGCTTTATTTTGGTGGGGCCAAAATTTGGCGGGGCTTTATTTTGGTGGGGCCAATATTTGGCAGAGTTTTATTTTGGCTGGACCTAATTTTGGCAGAGCTTTATTTTGGTGGGGCCAAAATTTGGCGGGGCTTTATTTTGGTGGGGCCAATATTTGGCAGAGTTTTATTTTGGCTGGACCTAATTTTGGCAGAGCTTTATTTTGGTGGGGGCCTAAATTTGGCGGGGCTTTATTTTGGTGGGGCCGAAATTTGGCGGAGCTTTATTTTGGCAGGATCTAATTTTGGTGGAGCTTTATTTTGGTGGGGGCCTAAATTTGGCAGGGCTTTATTTTGGCAGAGCCTAAATTTGGCGGTATCTTATTTTGGCGGGGCCTTAGTAATTTATTTGTTTCCACAGTCAATTTTGACTAGTTATTTTGCCAGTTTCCCAGTTTTGGTTTGCTTAGTTTGACATTTTAATTTATTGAAGACTTAATATGAATTACTACCACTGAAATCTGATAGAAGTTACAAAAATATAGTTATATATTTTATTTAAAATTATAATAGGCTCCCATTTCTACAAAAAATAATATATTTAAAAACGGATTGCGCCATTGGATTCAGCGCGTCCTGAGGAATCCAAACATATCCCCACATGTCTAAATCTATTTTTGTCCAAAAAAGTTGTTCTATTTTAACTTGTGACCATATCGTTGGAATCCTATCTAAGCGGAGAGTTCCCAAAAATTAATTCAGGTGATTCCGACCTATTATAACACCACAAAACAAAAAACATTTTTGTCAAATTCCTTGTAAAGTATTGTACAATCTTAAAACAGCTCCCAAGGCCACAAAAATGGGCGGAATTAAAATTGGTTTGCGCCATTGAATTTTTCGCGTCGAGAAGAATCCGAATATACCGCTAAAAATATGAAAATAGAAAATGTTCGGTCAACCTCCCAAAAAAACCAAGGCAAAAAAAAAAAAAAATTGAGTTGGGACACTATTCTGAATCCTCTCGACGCACTGAATCCAATGGCGCCAACCGATTTTAATTCTATCCATTTTTGCGGCCTTGAGAGCCGTTTAAAAATTGTACAATACTTTACAAGGAATTTGATAAAAATGTGGGAAAGCTGGTAATGAGTGTTTTGGAAACGCGGTTTGGGTGGCACGCGGTACACCCCAAATATCCAAAATGTTGCTAACACGGTCAATACTTACACTGGTGCGGGGTCCAGCTGGGCGCCGAAACTTTACTCCCTACTTTCGTAGCTCATATCTCTGTAAATATATGGCCTAACCAAGTGTTTATGCCTACCAGAGGTAAATATGATCGTTCCCGTGCATTGGGTGAAGACTAGAACACTTCACATTGTGTAGTTAATGTGTGAGGTGAGAATAATTACCGAAACACACTTATGTTATTGTTTGGCTGTCGAGTGAGTGTGTGTTGTCATTGTGTGGAAAACTTGGCTAGGCTATCTCGGTCGCCGAATCTTTACTCACGACTTTCGTAATTTACCGATGCTCATATCTCTGCAAATAAATGGCCTAACCAAGTGTTTATGCATACCAGATGAAGATATGGTTGGGTGAAGACTAGAACACCCTACATTGTGTAGTTATTGTGTGAGGTGAGAACTATGATGGTGGGATTTCAGAGCTTCGATCGAAAAATGTCGGCTACTGCTGTGACTCTCTCTCCTTAGCCTAGCTGCCTAGCCTAAACGAAATATTTAATCAAGACTACCTTATTTTTACCAAAACTGACTGTGAAGTAGACGATATTAGTACCTGGCACCACTGGGTCTGAGTAAGCATGCCGTCATGCGTTTCTCTCTAACTGCACATTCAAACCTAAGGAAAAAGAGGACACTTGGAAATTAAACTACCACAAAGCGAATCTAGAGAAGATGAAGAACCTGTTCAGACAGGAGGACTGGCATGGCATACTCACAAACAAATCAGCAAGTGAAAAGTGAGACATTTTTAAATATCTACAACAAGATAGTCGAGGCATGTGTACCAACCTACAGGAATAGGCGGGTGCCCAACCCCGAAAGGGGTTGAAATAGGGGAGCTATCCCCCCGCCAAAGGCGGCTTTCTAGGGCCTTTCCTAGCTGATGCTGAGAGGATTGGGTTCTAGTCTTGTGGTGATGGGCTGGTCTATCAGGGTGAGAACTGAGCGATCTCTGCCATACCCATAGCTTACTCTGACTGTTCCTTTTACTTATATATTTTCTAGTCCTCAAGTGACGGCGTCTCTTGCGTGGATTGACCTCCTAATCTACCAAGATTGGAAGCCAAAGCGTCACATCTTTCCTTTGCCCCTCAACTTTCTCTTCATAATTGCTGAGGGGCACAGGGCCCTGGGTGGGGCTTTGGTTTCCCGGGCGTTTCCGCACCCTCCTCAGCTCCCCGCCATGGAGTGGCTTCGGTCACCCAGGCTTTATTGTGGTCGGCAGGGAGGGTTCTGTGGGGGCGCTCAGTTGTGGCCTTGGCCTTGCCCGGGCCTTGGGGCTGTTCGGCCAGGCAGCTTGGGGAAAAACAACAAGAACAAACCTACAGGAATAATCATGCGTCAAGCAAACCCAAATGGATGAACAGGAGACTGCAGGCACTGGTAAGGAAAAAACAAGAGGCATGGCAGAAATACAGGGCGAGAAAAAGTGGACCGCACCGTGAACAATATGCAAATGCGAGAAACGTGGCAACAAGGGAGGTTAGTTCAGCTAAATTCAGCTATGAAAGACAAGTAGCACTTGACTCTGCCAGCAATCCCAAACATTTCTGGGCATATGTCCTCTCGAAGACCACTGCAAAAGGAAACATCACCAGGCTGAAAACTACCTCCGGAGAAATGATGGAAAGCGATGAGGAGACTGCCCAAACAATGAACGAAGCCTTTAACCCTTAAAGAGCAGCGCTCGACTTAAGTCGTGCACCAATTTGCAGCAAGTTAGGAGCATTATTAAGGCTTTTAAAGGGTTAAAATAGAGTGCAAATGGCCGGGAGAGCAGCGGGCCAGACAGCCGACTGCCAGGGCTTACCACCGCCCATTAACTCATGTTCCCTGTGTTATCGAGAGGCTGGCAGTGTAGCCAGTAGTGAGCATAGCTGGGAAAAATATACCGATATATGCTAAACTTCCATGTTCGTGGCACCACTGCAAGAGAACCACGAGTGCTCCGTAGCCCGGTACGATACACATTACAACCATATAAACATGCTGGTTGACTAGTCTTTAGAGGTGGGGGGACACCACAAGAAGCCTGCTTCTTAATTCCCCACTATATATTCATAGGTAAGCAGGTAAGAGTTGTTGCAATGGGCAAGTCAACTCATTGCACATGTCAAATAACCTTTATAATTGATTTAATTATTATAACATAGGCTTCTATGGAGAAAAAGTGGACTTTGTGGAAATCACCAGAACACAAAGGTAACTTTAACATGTAAACATATGGGTTCGGTAATGCGGTTTTTGGTACACATTAGCCGCGTTACCGGAGGACCAACTGTAAACTCGGAGAGAAATCCGAACACCTCTAAAGCGAACCGCAACAAGAGCCCAAATCACTTTTCTCAACCCCAGCCTATCAAATTTCTTAATAACTTATCTGGATATTTTTTGAAGGTATTTTGCCTGACTTTCAGTGATACAAAAACAAACATTTAAATAAGCAAACCCAAGATATAAAGTTTTAAACCTACATATATGCAGTTAAACCACAGCTTACAAAATACAGTAAACTCTTTAGCAAATAATAAATACACCATTGGAATTTCTGAACCTTTAACCCTCAGAAACAAGGCTAAGTCATGCTGGCTAAGAGACATTTTATGAAAGTCAGAACAAATCTAGGAATAATAACATTATCAAAACTCCATTATGCCAAGATCATTCCAAAGACACATAAAATACTCAAATACCCAGAATAAACTTATCTTATTCATCAATGGGCTCTTTCAGTAACTAGAGTATACATTATATAAAGGACAAATTTCTAAACCATCGGTCATGATGCACTTGCAGGATATTGGCTATCATTCAATTACATTAAGCTTAGGAAGGATCACACCAATCTCTAGGAGTAATACATTACTATTACCCCTTTCATTGCTCAACATTCTTCCTCTTCAAGTTACAAAAATCTCAGATCAAATGATTACCCATTATTGACAAAGGTTAACCCTCCAGCCCCGGCTATGTATTATATATATATTCCTCGAAACCCGGGTGTTTTGGCCGAAAAACGTCTAGGCTAGGCTACCGTATATTCGTTAATCAGACTGCTTCCTGCATTCCCGCGCATCCCCAAGCGTAGCTGTGTTATTTACCTGTAGAATGGCATTAAGTAGAGCTCTCTAAGTCAACTGGTTGAGCTGTGATGATGATTTCATTGGAGATAACTTTATGGCCAACACAGCCACTTTACACCACTTTTCGATACTTAACAACAACATACAGGCACACACGAACAAGCGACGCTCTCCTTCTTGTGGCCGGAGATGCGGGGCGTCGGTCCAGCCGGCTGTTGTTTACATGCGTCGGACCGACGCCTCGCACACGAAGCTCACAGGCTTTCAACCACTGGGTGTTCAAGAGGCCTTCCGGGTACCTGTTATATGCTTTTTTATGGGCGTTCAAGAGCCCTTCCGTGGTGAGAGGGTTAATGGCAAAGATATCTGGGTGAATTATAATGAATAGACTACAGTCAGTTCCCTGTATCCGCGCTCCATACATTCGCGATGCCGCTTATCCACGGACACCCCTAAATATCCCATTACTCGTCATCCGCGCAAAAAACAGCAAAATACCAGCTGTTCACGGATTTGAATCGGGCGGGTCGGTGCGCATCCCGATTCTTGCTTTGGTCGGCCATCTTGCATTCTTGCGTGACGTCAACACAGCGTCCCAGCTGAGGCAGCAGTTCACAGACCAGTGTTGGAAAAGTTGAAAACCACTTGTTTACAAGCTTTTTTCTGCACGAACCTCTTATCTCCCGCATTTATTAGGGCCTTTAGAGCATTCAGTGATAGGGACAGTGGGCCTGATGGTAATCATGATTGAAATAAATGCCCGGGACCATCAAAACACAGAGCAAGCGTACCGACGCGGTCGGACGAAAGCAGGCAAATTATGCCGATGCGTAAGGCTAGCCTAGGCCTAATGACGGATTTCAAATAAAGTTTGTGTGGTAAGTTATCTCCTCATAATATGTATTAATAAGTATCCTCTTCAAATAATATGTAGGTCAAAATAATGGTTTGAGGGTCCAAGATGGCCGGGTCAGGTACGAGCTAAGCCTATTTCCCATTGAAACCTATGTTAAATACCGGTACACTCCACGTATCCGCGGACCGCAGTCGGTACCAGTAAGGCGCGGATACGGGGAACCAACTGTAGTCTACTTCTTATAATTCCCAAACAATCTTTACCATTAAACTGAAACCATACAGTAGGCTAATCAAGTCCGATATTTCAATAATTTGAAGTCGGCCAGGGAATAATTATGATAAGCAAGTTGCAGTCCATTTCTTCAAGCCTTAGAGTTTCAAGAAGGTTGGCCTATTAATATATTACAATACAGCACCAGATTTGTAAGCAGTCTATATATTTTGTAATATCAATACAAATAACCAAACAAATAAAGAGACATTTAATATATTTATCAAAATGCACAATGCTTTAAAGTAAATTTCCATAAAGACTTAATCTGCAAAATTATATTTCAGTGGGCATTTTCTATTAATATTACTCATTAACCCTTTCACGCTCATATGACGCAGAGGTTGCCAGATTAGCAATAATAAATAGAGTTCTCTCACTCTTATAATTACCTCTCCAAATTTAGTTTTCTGCCCACAGCTAACTCAAAGACGATTTTAAGAACTTTCAACTGCAGAGGTTGAAGTAACTAAACTAAAGGTTTATAAATACCCCTGATGGTAACAAAGCAAACAACAAGCAAACACTCTCATCAATCACTTTTCACATGTCAGCCACCTAAAACCTCACAAAGACGACCGACGTGTCATCCGACGTAAGAGACAATTCCCCACAGACCCTGACTATACACCCTTCACCAATCACCAGACAAAGCATATCATCAACAATCTCAAGCACTCACCCGCCTGTGGCCTAGACAACATAAGCAACATACACCTCAGACACCTGGGACCACAAGGCATACAAGCACTCACTAACATATCAAACTACAGCTATTCACACAACACAATACCAGACATTTGGAAGCATGGTATCATCATCACTTTCCCCAACCCCAAACAAAGACCCCACGCTACCCTCCTCGCACCGCCCCATCACACTCCTTTGCTCCCCCTCCAAAGTCATGGAACGCCTAGTATTACAACTAATTACACCTGACCTACCCCTAGCTCCAACACAACATGGCTTTAGGCCACTGCACTCCACAAACACTCTTCTCACAGACCTTACACAAAGAGCTTTCGACGGCATCAATTCAGCTAGACCACCACACAGATCACTATTAGCCACACTCGACATTAGTAAAGCCTTCGATGCCATCCCCCGCCACAACCTAACAAACAAAATCTACAAACACAAACATGCACAACACAACACAAAACGGTGGCTGGCCAACTTCCTAGCAGGCAGATGTGCACACGTATCTTTTGCCGGTCAGTCATCTAAAATCAGAAACTTTCCAAACGGAGTCCCACAAGGATCCGTCCTATCGCCCGCACTCTTCATCTGTACATGCACGATAAACTACACCCAATACGCCCCAAATAAACTTAGCCTCCTATGCAGATGACATAACACTCACATGCACACACCATGACCCAAAAAGAGCAACAGATCTCCTTCAACCCTATCTCAACACACTACATGGCTGGTGCACTACAAACAGACTTAATCTAGCCCCAGCCAAATCCACCGCAACCCTGCTCACAAGTTGGACAGGAGAACACGAATACATCCCTCAACTCACCATAAACAAAACACCCCTAACACATACACACACACCCAAAATCCTAGGAGTAACATATGATACTCATATGACATTCAAACAGCACACCACAAACATTAAAAAGAAACTGACACCCAGACTTAACGCCCTCAGGTCACTTGCTCACACAAAATTTGGACACAACAAAGAAACTACCACCACAGTATATAAACAATACATAAGATCAGTGATGGAATACGCAAGCCCAGCCTGGGCTTCTAACCTAGCTGAAACACATCATAAGACCTTACAGACTATTCAAAACAAAGCCCTGAAGATCATTACAGGCTGCACAGCTACTGCACCCACAGATCACCTACATCAAGAAACCAAAATCCTCAAAGTCAAAGACCATCTGGACATGAGAGGCACTCAATTCCTGGCAGCAGCCTCCACGAACCAAGACCACCCACTAAACTACATGGCAACACACCCACAGACACCAAGAAATATCAAAACAACACCCAGCACACGGTATCACACACAATTATTGTCCTCTCTCCCTCCCTGCCCACCCCGAACCAACTTCCAGAAGCACATCCATACACATATCTCTCACCGATCCATCCACTCACTCACAGACAACACATAGCTGCATGCACGACCTCCCGAAATCCATCCTTCCGAATCCTCCCTTCCTCGCGAGGACAGAGTCCACCTGGCCAGGCTGAGATGCGGACACCATCCAGCTCTCCTGAGCTATCAGAAGAGACTGGATGACTCCGTTGTCGACGCCTGCCCGGGATGTAACACAGCACCCCATACCATTAAACACATCATAGAAGACTGCATTTCACACAACCACTTACGCCAACAACACAATCTACACTCAATGAGAGCTCTGTGGGAAAGCCCGATCGTGGCCATGGCCTTTCTCAGGGACTCGGGGCTGTTCGGCCAGGCAGCTTAGGGAACAACAACAACAACAACAACAAAGGCTTTAAATCCCTAATGTCCCTAATCCCTAGTAGGCTCCCTAATAGGCTCAAAATTGCATCAAGAACGTGAGAGGGTTAAGCATTCTGAACTACTGTAAAATGATTTGGGGGACGACTAATGCATCACTAATCACGAAGGTTCAAAGGTTGCAAAACTTCGCGGAAAGAGTCGCAGATGGTAAAGTTAGGAAGTATGATCACGTTACACCCATTTTCAAAGAATTACAATGGCTAAGCATTAACAAATTACTTTTAATTCAGTAGTAACTATTTTTTTAAGTCAGCCACCACTACCCAGATCACTTCCTACCTCTCCCAACTGTTAACAATATTACCGATAGTAATACAAGACAACGACACAATCTTTATGTCCCCAGAACCAAGACTGACTCGGGAGCCAGAGCTATGTCTGTAACAAGTCCTAAGTTATGGAATCAACTACCATCGGATATACATACATACATACATAACATTTTAAGACTGAGTGTTCCACACATAAGTGCAGTTTCAGTCTCTTGTCCTAATGGCGGCGTTCCAGGCAACCCTGTTAAGGGCTGCTTCACTTGTCAAGTTCTTGGATTTGAGATCGGCGCGTATAGTCCGATCCCAGGTCTTCCTCGGTCCACCCCTTGGTGCAGCTCCCTCCACAATCACAGACCTGCATTTTGTCACCCAATTTTGTTCATCCATTCTCTCCACATGTCCATACCATCCCAGTCTACTTGTACGCATCACCTCGCTAATACTCTTTATACCTAAACGTCTCCTCAGCTCAACATTTGTTATTCTATCCTGTAGCCTGGCCCCACACATCCATCTCACCATTCTCATCTCATTACGCTCCATTCTGTTGACATCCTCTACTTTAACGGCCCATGTTTCTGAGGCATACGTCATTGCACTTCTAACACATGAGGCATACACCTTTCCCTTCAGGGGGAGAGGCATTCTTTTCATGGTCAGGATTGGCATCAATTCTCTGAACTTCCCCCAGCCACACCTAATTCTAGCAACAGTGGCAGCCTCGGCCCCACCACCGGCAGAGATGGTATCTCCTAGGTAACAAAACTTGTTCACCAGCTCCAAAGACTCATTTCCAAAATTCACAGCCACAGGATCATCACTTAACACAAGCTTGCCTTTGCACACTACGCACTCAAATTTCTCTATTTCTGACTTATCCTTCGGCAGGGGCCCCTTTATTCTACTACAGCGCTTACTCCCATGGTGTACCCAACATCGACAGATGCTACATTGAATTGAGTTAACGCCCACTCCCTTTCCACACACTGCACATGGGTATGCACCGCTCTTTTCCACATTGCCTCGTCTCAAACTACAATGCATAACCTTGGTTTTGTTAATATTGACTCTTAAACCCTTGCTCGCCATGCCCTCTCTCCACTTTCTGAATTTGGCCTCAGCATCCTGCATACTGTCAGCTATTAGGACTAAATCGTCTGCATAAAACAGTTCCAACGGGAGTCCGCCTCTAAAAACTCCAGACAGCGCCTCCAAGACCATAATAAAGAGGAGGGGGCTTAACACTGAACCCTGATGGACTCCAACACGGACTGCGAATTCATCACTCAGTACACCTTTCACCCTCACCGAACTTCGCGAATCCTCATACATCTTCATTATCACACGCACCAGCCACTCTTCCACACCAGAGAGTGGAAGAGTCAAAGAGGCAAATACCGTACATGCGTTTAAATCAAAGTTGAAAAAGAACTTAAATAATACATAATCTAACTATCGGGCCTCATTGTTCTCTATGGTAATATGATGTCCTATATATTCTTATTCATATATTTATGACTGTATATACAGTATGTGGGTATTTCAATATAGATGCATATAAACTATGTACAGTCAAACAAATATGAATGTGTGTGTAAAAGTATGTAAGTCCACGCACATATTTATGCAATGTATATACAGTACCGGTATTCAATATGTCTTTACTTTGCAGTATATACTGGTATTTATGAATGTATTAAAGTATGTATATAGTCTTCTATTAATATCTACAGGATTGTATGCATATATATGTAGATATGTTGTATGGGTATGTATATGTATGTATTGCGTGTATATGTGCATCTCAATGTGTATGTACAATCTAACTTTATACCTTATACCCAAGTTTATACTTAATGTAGCCTACACTTTGTAATTGTAATTATGAGCAGAATAACCACTTTTAACCCTCTCACATCCTTATGATGCAGAGGTTGCCAGATTAGCAATAAGAAATAGATTACTCTCTCTTATAATTACCTCTCCAAAATTAGTTTCCTGCCCACAGCTAACTCAAAGACAACTGCAGAGGTTGAAGTAAATAAACTAAAGGTTTCTAAATACCCCAGACAGTAACAAAGGCTTTAAAGTATCCCCAATAGGCTCAAAAATTGCGTCAGGACGTGAGAGGGTTAAGTGGAAATAACCATTTTATTATTATTATTATTATACAGGTACAGTACTGTACTACTAATAACCACTCTTCACTTTTATGCTATAACCAAGTTGGAGCCACAAGCAGAAACAATCTAACCTTTCAATTAATTCTAAGTATGTTATGGATATAGACTTCTATAACTATGTTATGGATATAGACTTCTATAACTATGTTATGGATATAGACTTCTATAAGTATGTTATGGATATAGACTTCTATAACTATGTTATGGATATAGACTTCTATAACTATGTTATGGATATAGACTTCTATAACTATGTTATGGATATAGACTTCTATAACTATGTTATGGATATAGACTTCTATAAGTATGTTATGGATATAGACTTCTATAACTATGTTATGGATATAGACTTCTATAACTATGTTATGGATATAGACTTCTATAAGTATGTTATGGATATAGACTTCTATAACTATGTTATGGATATAGACTTCTATAACTATGTTATGGATATAGACTTCTATAACTATGTTATGGATATAGACTTCTATAAGTATGTTATGGATATAGACTTCTATAAGTATGTTATGGATATAGACTTCTATAAGTATGTTATGGATATAGACTTCTATAAGTATGTTATGGATATAGACTTCTATAAGTATGTTATGGATATAGACTTCTATAAGTATGTTATGGATATAGACTTCTATAAGTATGTTATGGATATAGACTTCTATAACTATGTTATGGATATAGACTTCTATAACTATGTTATGGATATAGACTTCTATAAGTATGTTATGGATATAGACTTCTATAAGTATGTTATGGATATAGACTTCTATAAGTATGTTATGGATATAGACTTCTATAAGTATGTTATGGATATAGACTTCTATAAGTATGTTATGGATATAGACTTCTATAAGTATGTTATGGATATAGACTTCTATAACTATGTTATGGATATAGACTTCTATAACTATGTTATGGATATAGACTTCTATAACTATGTTATGGATATAGACTTCTATAACTATGTTATGGATATAGACTTCTATAAGTATGTTATGGATATAGACTTCTATAAGTATGTTATGGATATAGACTTCTATAACTATGTTATGGATATAGACTTCTATAACTATGTTATGGATATAGACTTCTATAACTATGTTATGGATATAGACTTCTATAACTATGTTATGGATATAGACTTCTATAACTATGTTATGGATATAGACTTCTATAAGTATGTTATGGATATAGACTTCTATAACTATGTTATGGATATAGACTTCTATAACTATGTTATGGATATAGACTTCTATAACTATGTTATGGATATAGACTTCTATAACTATGTTATGGATATAGACTTCTATAACTATGTTATGGATATAGACTTCTATAACTATGTTATGGATATAGACTTCTATAACTATGTTATGGATATAGACTTCTATAACTATGTTATGGATATAGACTTCTATAACTATGTTATGGATATATAGACTTCTATAACTATGTTATGGATATAGACTTCTATAACTATGTTATGGGTGGTGATGGGCTGGTCTATCAGAGTGAGAACTGAGCGATCTCTGCCATACCCATAGCTTACTCTGACTGTTCCTTTTTCTTATATATTTTCTAGATCTCAAGTGACGGCGTCTCTTGCGTGGATTGACCTAATCTACCAAGATTGGAAGCCAAAGCGTCACATCTTTCCTTTGCCCCTCAACTTTCTCTTCATAATTGCTGAGGGGCACAGGGCCCTGGGTGGGGCTTTGGTTTCCCGGGCGTTTCCGCACCCTCCTCAGCTCCCCGCCATGGAGTGGCTTCGGTCACCCAGGCTTTATTGTGGTCGGCAGGGAGGGTTCTGTTTATGGCCTTGGCCTTGCTCGGGGCCTTGGGGCTGTTCGGCCAGGCAGCTTGGGGAAAAACAACAACAACAACAACTATGTTATGGATATAGACTTCTATAAGTATGTTATGGATATAGACTTCTATAACTATGTTATGGATATAGACTTCTATAACTATGTTATGGATATAGACTTCTATAACTATTTTCAAAGACAATTCTCCTATGGTATATACAGATATAAATATAACTATTGCCAGACACCCTAATCTCCAAAAATGGCTGGAAAAAAATGTCTCCCTATTATCTACCTTCATAGGGTAACTATTGCTAAAGCCCTGTTGGTGATTTGGTCGTTACCCAAGCTGCCTGGCCAATCCCGAACATCCCCGTTGGAGTTTGTTGGGGTGCATGTGAGAATGGAGTATTCCTACACTTAAAGATTACCTTTGCAGTAAATTTCTCAATACAAAAAAGCCAAAGCCAAATTAAACACTAGTGCATTGTGGGTTGAACCATCTTGGTATAGACAAACTCATGGGGCCAAACAGATTCCCAAAATAAACTTCTCAATGACAAAATAGGGTTTACTGAACTTCACAATAACTAATAATCTGGGCTCATGACTTTCAGATACCAGGTACTGAAATTAAACCAATTTTATCTCAAACACTTTCCTAACCTATACAAAGTTACTAGAGTAATGTTCCTTTTACTATTATGTTTTCTAGATCTCAAGTGACGGCATCTCTAACGTGGATTGACCTCCCAATCTACCAAGATTGGAAGCCAAAGCGTCACATTTTTCCCTTGCCCCTCAACTTTCTCTTCATAATTGCTGAGGGACACAGGGCCCTGGGTGGGGCTTTGGTTTCCCGGGCATTTCCGCACCCTCCTCAGCTCCCCGCCATGGAGTGGCTTCGGTCACCCAGGCTTTATTGTGGTCGGCGGGGAGGGTTCTGTGGGGGCGCTCGGTTATGGCCTTGGCCTTGCTCAGGGCCTTGGGGCTGTTCGGCCAGGCAGCTTGGGGAACAACAACAACAACAACAACTAGAGTAATAAAGCCAATATCGATAGCATTTGGGAAGAGTCGACCAGGGCAGCTTATTTTATAACAAACTAATTACCCCTCAAAGAACTCTAGCCTACTAAAAGCCAGAGAAAAATGTGTAATGGTAGTCAAAATATGAACATTACAGACTATTGCTCAAAGGGTTCAAGTATTGTATATCAATATATTCTCAGACACTGCATTATTTTATTGAAATCATTAAACTCTAAAAGTTAAATATACTACTATACCCTCACTAGCTTTAAATTATTTTAAGTAATTTAGTTATTACACTACTAATTAGGTCAAATCTTTTAGTTACTTTTGGATACTGCATTTGCAACTACTGTATATAATTATACAATACAGGTACTGTATTTAATTCTTCAAGAGAGTACCTACCGTAAAGTGGGCTAATTTAGGACTTGGGTCATAACTTCGGACATCGCCGATAATAAGTAATTAGCCATTGTCATTATATAATGGAACTTTTTTTTTTTTTTTTTTTTTTTTTTTTTTTTTTTTTTGTGGGGTCCGTTTAGAGAAATGGCAAAGGAAGAGCATGTAAAAGCCCTAGGGAACTGACATGAGTATATGTACACGAAAAAAATATTATATATGTGACGATATGTAAATTTTTCGCTACCCTGCCAAACTTCTATCACCCTGAAGAAATTTGTTTGTATGAATGATGTTGTGACTGATATAATTTTGTAGTAACATTACCAGAGACAACATCCACCAAAGGAAATTTGTTACACTTGTATAACGCTGTAGCTAGAACACTATCATTTAAACCTATTGTGTTTAAAAAAAAAAAAAAAATGGTAACTTCGGACATGGAACAAAACAATCGTTTGTTATTATTTTCCCTATGAAAATCATTCATAATACTTGTCCACCATTAAAATAGTGGTTAAAGATCAAATAATCATTCTCAGAGTCCAAAAACCCATAAAAATATGATAATATGCTAACCGATTCATGTATTTATGATATTTCTGGATATATAATATATATAAATTAGAAGAGGCATATATCTTGTCCCAAAAAAAAATTTATCTGCCGAAAGAAACTCCAACAAATGCGAGCGGGTGCCCGACCCCGAAAGGGGTTGAAATAGGGGAGCTATCCCCCCGCCAAAGGCGGCTTTCTAGGGCCTTTCCTAGCTGATGCCGAGAGGATTGGGTTCTAGTCATGTGGTGATGGGCTGGTCTGAGTGAGAACTGAGCGATCTCTGCCATACCCATAGCTTACTCTGACTGTTCCTTTTACTTATATATTTTCTAGATCTCAAGTGACGGCGTCTCTTCCGTGGATTGACCTCCCAATCTACCAAGATTGAAAGCCAAAGCGTCACATTTTTCCTTTGCCCCTCAACTTTCTCTTCATAATTGCTGAGGGGCACAGGGCCCTGGGTGGGGCTTTGGTTTCCCGGGCGTTTCCGCGCCCTCCTCAGCTCCCCGTCATGGAGTGGCTTCGGTCACCCAGGCTTTATTGTGGTTGTCAGGGAGGGTTCTGTGGGGGCACTCGGTTATGGCCTTGGCCTTGCTCGGGGCCTTGGGGCTGTTCGGCCAGGCAGCATGGGGAACAACAACAACAGATAATTTCAGCTATTTTAATCCTATCACACACATTTTCTGATATGTTTATCTTTAACAGCCATGCATGCAGGATACTACGAGTTCCTCAAATATAACTAGGCCTAGTCCCATATAGCCTACTGTATGAGTAGTGGCCTACGTGTCCCATTTAAATATTAATGAAATACCGTAACTTCGGACAGCACCCAAACTTCGGACATTTCGCGAAAATATGTAATACTTCACGGTTATTGGAAGATAACTATGCGAAAAATAAATATATGGGTAGTTTGGGTAATATTCAAAGACTATTGTGTATAACTACTATGGAACTAGCACAGCGGCTCGCTTGGTGTAGTGACTAGCGTCTCGGACTTCCACCCAGAAGGCCCAGGTTCGCGCCCACGCTCGGCGCATTAAAGATTTTTCACAAGCACTGAGTCGTTACCATCCCTCATGAGCAAAGGGATGGGGTAGTAGTACAGGACCCCAATGGAAATACGCCTAATCGGCCTTATTGAGCTATCCTTAGCTAGCTTAGCATGCGCTAGCTTTAAGAACTATTATTACTTTTTGTCTGTATTTATTGTTTATCTTTTTCTTTTTCTATTATTATTATTATTATTATTAATATTGATGATTTTTTAAATTTATTGTTGTTAAAAGAGTACTCTTTGTTTAAATCTGTTGTTACTTCATATTTTGCAATTATTTCTCTTTATATTATATGTATTCATTGTCGATAGTATCAATTGCTTACTTTTGCGATTTCCTTAGTTTATTTGTGCTATAAATGTAGGTTATTTGTAGGGTAGTTATTGATAGGGGTCACTTGAAGCATGCTATGCTTACAGGTACTATCGTTAGTGAGTGCTGTACTGTATTTTATATATTATTTTGTAATAGTATAGATATCTTATCAATATTTGTATTTTTTACTATTGTTAATGTCTTGTCATGTTGCAAATTTGATTTTAAATAATATTTTGACATTTAACATGTAGTTTCTTTATTCATGCAGAGTTTAGTAAAATTTGCCAGAACGTCCCGGACTTCCCAAACTTGACTACTTCCTTTAACGTGACGATAGTGCGTTGTTATATGTGCGATTGGTTTGCTTGGGAAACAGATTAACTTGCTCATGTAGTGATGTACACCCTATGTGGTGGATTGTGTTCTTTTATTTAATAATTTTCATTTTAGTAAGCGTTGTTTCCACATAGCGATTTTGATAATTTAATTTGACTTTATATTGTCCTTGTCCCAATTTTGGTTTGTTTAGTTTGCAAGTTTTACATTTTAAATTATTATTATTATTATAAAAATATATGGATGAAACAAAATCTTGAATCCGATGAAAAAAAATGATGTTAATTGTAACCCTGCAACTCTTTGTCTGCCTAAGACAAACAAATGTGGTTGTATGGTAGTGGTAAGTATGATAATACAGAGAAAAGTGTTGTCAGTAATACCCGATAAACGATTGGATTATTCAAGCATTATTTTGTAATTAATTTAATAATGACTGTTTCTAGTTTTTTTAGAAATTAATCCTAACTTCGGACAGGTAAAAAACTAACCTAAACTTCGGACATGCTAAAATTTTACGTAATGAACAGTGAATAAAACAAATAAAAATGCCTAAAACAGTGACAAATCCTTCTTCCAAAACAATGAGAAAATCCAAAACAAAGAAAATATACGGCTAAGGTGTCCAAAGAGGCACTTGAAGGTGCCAAGAATGATGTGAACCATAAAGACTGGAGTGTGCGTCAAGCAGCGAAGAAATCTATCTATCTATCTATCTATCTATATGCTCAGGCCCAATCCCCATTTTGGGGGTAGCCGACACAAGACAGAGCAAGAACAGGGAAAACACAAAAACAACATATAAACACAGATAAAAAGCACAAACTCACACATCCAGGACACCCAGAAGACCCAGAGACCAGGGTCACCAAGGTCGCTCCAGCACTCCCCCGGCCCCCGACCACCCGGAGAGTTTCCGATCTCGGCAGGCAGACATGCAGCGGAGTCAAAGCCACAAGCCCTCCCACGAAGAAATGGAAATTAGGCAAAAGTACATTACATGACTACCTCAAAGAAAAATCACTGTAATCCAGTGGGGCGTCAGACGTGCTTATCTGAAGGTGAAGAAAATTTGCTATGCCAAAGAATACTGATATTGGCAGAGTGGGGTTTCCTTTGGATACACTGGATCTTAGGATGCTAGTGAAGGCTTACCTAGACAAACGTGGAGTTGTAAGAACACGTTTTATCAACAATCTGCCAGGCCTTAAATGGGCCCAAATGTTTCTCAAACGCCACAAACAAACCCTCAGCAGACGTATGTCCCAAAACATCAAGACTGTACGAGCACAAGTGACAAGGGCCATATTAACTGAATTTCATAACAACCTAGAAAAGACCCTTGAAGGTGTACCTCCAGAGAATATAATAAATTATGATGAAACCAACCTCACAGACGATCCTGGTAAAAAAAAAATCATTGTAAGGAGGGGCACTAAGTACCCTGAAAGAGTCATGAATTCTACAAAGTCATCAATATCTATTATGTTCTCTGGAACTGCATCAGGGGAATTTTTGCCTCCGTATGTTGTCTACAAGGCACTTCATTTATATGATACGTGGACTGAAGGGGACCCCCAGGATGCAGATACAATAGGTCTCCCAGTGGCTTTGATTCGTGTTCGTTTGAAGACTGGTTCTTCAAAATTCCCCTACCTTATGCCAAAAACAGAACAGGTAGAGTTGTAATGTTAGGCGATAACCTTGCGAGCCATGTATCTCCAAGTGTTATTGAAGCTTGTGAAGCAAATAACTTCTCCTTTGTCCTCTTACCACCAAATTCAACCCACCACACCCAACCACTCTATGTTGCTGTATTTCATCCACTGAAGATGCATTGGCGAAGAATTCTTGAGAACTTCAAAAAATCTGTAGTTGGGAGGTTGAGTAGCTCCCTACCTAAGGATTGTTTCCCAGCAGCACTGTTGTCTGAATTAATGGAAAAAATAGAAGGAACAATTGCCAACAACTTACATAGTGGGTTCAGGAAATGTGGCATCTATCCCATTGATTCTCGACAAACTATTGCAAGACTACCCAAAGAAACGGAACCTGAGCAAGCCGCCCCGGGTATCCCAGCACCTTCCACTGCCTTAGACACCTCAGTTGTTGAGATCTTACAGGAATTGAGGCACGGCACATCCACACCTAAATCAAAGCGTAAAAGGCGGCTAAATGTGTCACCTGGACAAAGCGTATCGACTCGAGCAATGAATGAAGAGAATGAAGATGAGTATACTGCTGATAATCCCCAAGAGCCAAATACCTCTACCCCAAACCCTCCGGCAGAGACAGCACATACCGCTAACCCATCTACTCGGAACCTTGCACCTGAAACTGAGACACCAACAAGCACCTCTACCAACAATGTTGGTACCGGTACCGTTGTTCCATCAAATTGGGTAGTACGGTAGTTAAGGTACCCTTTGATAATAAAAAGACATTCAAGCAGTACATTGCTGTGGTAGTGAAAGTGGAACCATCACTTCATGTGCGCTTTCTGAAACATGTCAAAGGGGCCAAACCTATTCATAACCCCTATGACAGATGATTATAGTGACATAGACAAGGAGGATATTGTCAAAGTCTTATCAAAACCATCACTAGATAAAAGATGTCGCATGATGTTCGATGTCAATCTGTGGCCCTAGAAATGCTGTATTATGTGATAGATAGGCCTACTGCAGTACCTGGTACCATTGTGATAACATGATTATATTATTTGGGTTCATCTCTCTACAACATGTGTGTGTGATATGTGTGCCTGTTAGTATATGTGTATGTTTGTTGGTACAGTAGGGTCTCGCATAAAACGAGTAATTGGTCGATAAATGAGGGCGTTCTATGCGATTTAGTTTTATGTGAACACGGCATTTTGGTGGCCCAATATTGTCAATGTTCACTTGAAGCATAAATTTCCGTCAGGAGCGTACGATATTTTGTAAGTTTTGTACGATATTTCGGCGCTCTATATGAGAGCGTACGATATTTCGTAAGTTTTGTACGATATTTCAGTGCTCTATATGAAAACTCCTCGGATTTACCCCACTTTGGCGGCGGACTCTTTTTATGTGATCACATTCGTTCTGACCGAAAATTAAATATTAATATTTTAGGTCGCTGGTTTTATGTGAACAAGTTTTATGCGGGACCCTACTGTACTGTTTATGTGTATTAGTATAACCAATATAATGTGTAAAGGTTTTATTATAAGTATTATATAGTGTATTACAATATGCACAGCAACCTTAAGTAAGGTTAAGTAAGGAGCAAATTGATAATTATGTCAAGTTATGTTTTGCATTCAAGAACAACTATTTTATATAATTTGAGGCATATGTGATACACAAAAACAAAAAAAATAAGTTTACAAAAGTTCCTGAACATTAGTGTGTTGTTGTTGTTGTGTTGTTGTGTTAGTGTGTTCATATCATCACTGTCTTCGTGGTGCAATGCATAAGTGTGTTGATTTTCGATGTGAGCATCCTAGGTTGGAATCCCCGGACTGCCACATGTGTTTGTTACTTTCATTAATCGAGTTTAGGAGTAAAGTTGGTTGGTGGAGAGAACATAATAAAAAATACATGTCTGTAATGTGATATACATAATCCCTATTACTGTGATATGAAATAATGTGCCAAAGAAAGGAGATATGTTTGGTTATATGTATATACAGTACATGTGTACAAGTCTACACAGGAATGTGCAATTTTGGATATTTTGTTTTTAAAACCTCCGAAATGTCCGAAGTTTGGTTACTGGTGTACGATGTTAGGGTGGTGTGAACGGTACTCTCGTTTAAAGGGCAAATATATGCGTGTCCGAGGTTAGGAACACCCGTCCGAAGATAGGAATTATGATCCTAACCTCGGACGTCACAAAATAGTTTATATGCCACGCAAGGTGAAGGTATAGATGTTTTGTGTCGGTTATGGATTCAGTAGGTATCTCCCTGGCTACTCAATGACACCAACATAAAACATTTGGTACCATTCTACACATCGTTATTAATTGAAAACGCTAAAAATGTCCGAAGTTACGGCATTTTACGGTAACTTAAAAGCGCACGATAGCTTGTTTTGTAGGAAAGAAACTATAGTGCGCAGCTGCAGACATTCAACCTGCCAAATTCTACAGCTACAGAATATAATACCGTATGTTCAGCCAATTTCTACTGAAACACGTATTTGTTAGTAACTAAAAAGGAAGTAAATACAATACTTCAATGAGTATTAAAATTTCGCCCAGCCTATCACACCACATTAGATGAAACTAAATTTCTTGTTCAAGAAGCTGATATTTATGTATCAAATTATGTTAATTATTATTATATTCACTGCATTAACGAGTATATAACCATCATATTATGAATCTAGTAAAAAAAAAAAAAAAAAAAAAAACTACACAACTAGGGTACGATGCCCAATGCAGACGCAAAAATGGGCACTATTTTTTGTTATCGAGTTGCTTCTGTCGGTTAACCTATAACAGATTGAAAATTGGGGGTAGCGGGGATAAATAGCAAGAAGGCTATATTTTTAAAGCAAATCAACAATATTCTTGTATCTCTTATTCTTTAAGAGAGAGAAGACAAATAAGAGATGCGTCTCCATTTTTTCACAAAACCATAAGGAGACGCCCCTGGACCTAAGGAGACGCAGGTATGTTTAAAACACAAAAACACACATAAAATTATATAAGTACGGTACTTACCTCACGGGTACCAGAAAGAAAGCATTGTACTTTTGGTTGTAAGTTGACAATGCTAAAGCAATAAAACGGACTGACATAGGCCTTATAATATATATTATTAGAGAGACATAAAATATTAAAATATTACTAAACATACTAATTGCTCATTGTAGGCCAATAACAAAACCGTTTAGAGGATGCAGGGAAGTTATATATGTAACATTCATGCTAATAAGAGGTTTAAATCAAGCACCAGTCGCCAACCCGGGCATATTTGGGGAAAATAGGGATAGGAAATGGGCGGAGGGCCTGGAAATATAGTCTATTTTTTCATCACTAGGCTGACCGGGCCCACACAAACATTTGACTGCTGGCAAGAACATGCTTAATGTGATTTTGAATTGCTGAGGGGGTAAAAGGGGTGCATCTCCTAAGGGCCAGCAAAAATTTCTGGAGGTCCAATAGAGACGCATTTTTCAAACTGTTGCCATACCTCACTGGTAGAAAGCCATTCTCCCCACTATGTATGGTGTAATTAGGGTTGAGTTTCCTTCACCCAGGATAAAAGAAAAGGTTATGGTAATGTTAACAAAATAAACACACATTTACAAGGACCTAAGGAGACGCAACCCGGCTACCCTAAGCAGACGTGTGCATCTCTATAGGGCCAAGGGTTCTAGTTAAGGCAGCTTCGTCAATGGTGAAGGAAACTCAACCTTATTTATACCAGACATAGAGGAGAGTATGCTATGTTACCAGGTGTGGTGTACGACCTTCTGGCATCAATTTGAAAAAATGCGTCTCCATTGGATTTTACTATTTTTGCTGGACCTATGGGGACGCACCCTCACCCCCCTTCAGCCGTGCAAGTAAAAGCCTTTTGATCATGCAGTGTTATACTTCAACTCATGCACTATCAACCTGCAGTAATAGAAACTAGATTCAAATGTAGGGAACTAAGAAATAAATTTAGCTTTAAAAAAAAAAAAAAAATCCTTAGGTTTTCGTAAGGAATTTGCGAAAACATGATTTTTTTTAGTTCATCTCATCTCACACAATAACATATGAAAATAATAAGCTGGTACTATGTGAGCATATTAGGTGATAGTTAAAGAATATTTTGGCCCACCATTCATGCATCTATCTACTCATCCTATGCAAGTTTTTTTGTTTCAAGTGCGTCTCCTTCGGGCAATGCGTCTCCATTGGTACTCGTACCTTATGTGTCATAGATAGTTGAGAACTGTATTAAACCTCTTAAATCACTAAAACCATCAAAACACCTCAATGGTGTATCACACACCATAGTCATTTGAATAAGACCCCCAGCACCATCTGGATTTTTAGTACGGTTTTCCCTCATTGTACAAGGACCGCTAAACTTAAAATACAAAACTCCTTAAAATACTAACCAGTCTAGCCGGTATCCCAGATCTTTAGAAGTTCTGAGCTTTCGAAGATCGTAGGTCGTCAATGGTGATTAGTTTCTTACAGTAGATCCTCTGGAAAAAGGCAAACTAGGCTTGTGTATCCAGCTCAGTGCCAGTACTTGCACTACTGCGGTCGTTCACTGTGTTGGCAGCGGCGGAAGCAGACGCAACATTTTTACTATTCTGTATTTTTGCTTTATAATCAAACTTCAAATCTTGTCTTCCCCATGCTTTATCAAGATTACTTTCAAACTTCCTTATTGATTTGGAATCGACTACATACTGGGGAAGTGCGTTCCACTCATTTACCACTATCACAAAATGAGTTCTTTGCCTTTTCAAGCCTATTTTTTTCTTTGTAAATTTTCTTAGAATGTCCTCTCGTTCTTGTTCCCACACACATCCTCATCACACTTTCCTGACACTATCTTAAGTCTCTATTCATATCCCTTTCTCCTATGCCAGTGTCGGAAGTCCCAGTTGTCCTCAACCTCTGCTCATAGCCCGATAACTTTGGTAATCTTCGTCGATTGAAGACTGTACGATCTGTGCGAGTCTCCTTGTGCTGTAAAGTGGAAAAATTGGTTAGTTATATGAATTCCAAGGTAATTACCATCATAAGCTTTTACACGAACATTCAATAGTCTATTCATTAAAAATAGGCCAAAATCATTAATAATAATATTTACAACTCAAAAAGTAACAATCAAAAAGTACCTACAATAAACTATATACTCGGTTGCAAAGAACTAGGTCAAAATTCTGAACATTAACCTCAAACTCTTAAAAACATCAACCAGGGAATAGGTAGAGATACTATCTACTATACTCAAAACTTAGATGTTTTTTGTTTCAGTTTTTATTGTGTGGATTCTCTTCTCTATCCTGAAGCGTTGTTTCCACATAACGATTTTGATTAGTTGTTGTTGTTGTTCCCTAAGCTGCCTGGCCGAACAGCCCCGAGTCCCTGAGAAAGGCCATGGCCACGATCGGGCTTTCCCACAGAGCTCTCATTGAGTGTAGATTGTGTTGTTGTCGTAAGTGGTTGTGTGAAATGCAGTCTTCTATGATGTGTTTAATGGTATGGGGTGCTGTGTTACATCCCGGGCAGGCGTCGACAACGGAGTCATCCAGTCTCTTCTGATAGCTCAGGAGAGCTGGATGGTGTCCGCATCTCAGCCTGGCCAGGTGGACTCTGTCCTCGCGAGGGAGGGAGGATTCGGAAGGATGGATGTCGGGAGGTTGATTAGTTATTTTGCCTTTATATCGTCTTTGTCAGAATTTTGGTTTGTTTAGTTAGCAAGTTTTACATTTTAATTAATATCGCCATTACTTTACTGATGTTAACACCTTTTGCCCCAGCCTCGTTTAGAAAGTACCGCCCATTTTTCTATCAAGCAAATTTAGAAACTTATTTAAAAGGAGTTTTGGGGGTGAATTTTCAAGCTTCAAGCGACTCGCTTGGTGTAGTGACTAGCGTCTCGGACTTCCACCCAGAAGGCCCGGGTTCGCGCCCACGCTCAGCGCATTAAAGATTTTTCACAAGCACAGAGTCGTTACCATCCCTCATGAGCAAAGGGATGGGGTAGTAGTACAGGACCCCAATGGAAATACGCCTAATCGGCCTTATTGAGCTATCCTTAGCTAGCTTAGCATGCGCTAGCTTTAACTATTATTATTATTATTATTATTATTACAGAACAATCTATATTTCTAATAAAGTATTAACCCACTGAGCGCCAGCAAGTTTTGATTTTTTTTTCCCCCTAAACAATAGCAAATGGGTTAGGAATGAAGGACCCCCCCCCCCAAAAAAAAAAAAAAAAACAATCAAAAAGGGGTCCTATGGAGCCCCCGAAAGTAGATTTTACAAGAGTAACAAATTGAAGGCAAAAACACCCAAAAACCATGTTTTTGCGCGCTAACGCGATTGGACTTTGAGAGTTTTTAACCATCGGCATGGTTGCGTGGGATACTTACACAGTTCCCATACAAATCTGAGCCCTCTAGGTACCAAAGGACCGGAGTAATTAAACCCCGACGACACTTGTGCGTCGTGGTCTGTGGGGAACAAACATTACCGACGACACGTTGTCGTCGCTGGTACTCGGAGGGTTAATTAAAATGTAAAACTTGCAAACTAAACAATCCAAAACTGGGACAAAGACAATATACAACTCATTAAGACCAGTGTTAAGCCAAATATTACTCAAACTTTAATATAATACTTTAACTTGCACTGAAACTTCCTATTTTACTTACACGCATATGACGCGATTTTGAGCCTATTAGGGATACTTTAAAGCCTTTGTTACCGTCAGGGGTATTTATAAACCTTTAGTTTAGTTACTTCAACCTCTGCAGTTGTCTTTGAGTTAGCTGTGTTGAGCCTATTGGGGATACTTTAAAGCCTTTGTTACTATCAGGGGTATTTATAAACCTTTAGTTTAGTTACTTCAACCTCTGCAGTTGTCTTTGAGTTAGCTGTGGGCAGAAAACTAATTTTGGAGAGGTAATTATAAGAGTGAGAGAACTCTATTCCTTATTGCTAATCTGGCAACCTCTGTGTCATAAAAGCGTGAAAGGGTTAAGCAATGCAACTCAATTTATTATAAATTTGCAACTATATAATTATACAGTACTGAATTTAATTCTTCAAGAGAGTACCGTATCAACCTTATTTTTGGCTGCGAATTTATTTCAGAGTTATTTTGCATTGGTCTTGTGAACTAGAATGCAAATAGAATCATTTAAGGCAGATTGTTTAGTTTATTTATAGTTCTATTTCAAATATTCTTGCCAACATAATCAGTTTTTTTCTTTAAGTACTTTCCGTCATTAGTGTCAATCCTCCGTTTCTTTGGCAAGTTTTATTCTTATTTCTCACCAAGCTGCCAGACTAAGTCATTCAAAAAAACAAATATTAAAGATTACTTTAACCCTTTCAAAGCACTGAACAATACTGCATATCAACACAAAGTATAAAGGGCTTATAAGGTATAGATACGATTCACATATCATTTGGCTTCATTTAGGTTTTTTTTTTTTTTTTTTTCCAACTACTCCCTCTCGGGCATAGGCTGAGAGCCTGTACATTCCACCGCTCAACACGGTGAAGCCCGTGAGGTCTTGTTCCAGTCTGGGGAGTGAGACATGCGAAGCATCCATCATGGCTCGAAGCAGCTCCATCTCTGAAGCGGCTGGTTGCTTCGCTCAAGTGCTTCACCGTCTCGCCCTCCAGACTCAGACGCTCACTCTCAGAACGCCACCTATTGAGCAGTGAACTCACTAGGCATTGTCCCCCTGTAACATATTTTGAACATGGGAATATTCATACAGAAGATACATCACAATAGGCTGGATTTAGAGATTGTAATAGAAAATGGAGAGGAGGGAGGTATTCCGCGCACCATGGGACAGACCCGCACTTTCAATGTCTATAGTAATAACCGCCACGTTCTCTTTATGGTACAGATACTAGCGGCCGATACATTCTGGAATATTTACTGAACAGGCTGCCATCATAGGCAGGGGCGTAGCTAGAGATTTGGAGGCCCAGGGGGCTTGGTGCCTGGAGGGGCCCCCTCCATGGTTTGCTTATTATAGAAGGGGGTGGGGGTGGGGGTGGCAGGGGGTGGGCTGTAAGCCCTGCCCCCCCCCCCCCCCCGAGAAAATTTTAGAATAATAATGCTACCTAGGTGCATTTTGACGATATCCATGACTCAATAGTGGGGTACTGGTAATAATTTAATATACAATTAATTATTATATCACCGTTATCTAATGGATTAGGAATACATGTACAATGGATGGTACAATACTGTAAAACATATACCACTTTGATGAACTCTTTCTCTTTGTCGTTCATTAGGCATGTCTGAAATAATATAAAATATAATACTAATAAAATAATAAAAAATAATAATGTACATGAAACGTGATAACATTAAAATATTATTTCAACCCCACCACTGGCGTTAGGGAGTTAAAATAGGCGTCATTGGTAGGCCTAATCAAGCTATGCATTACCTCAAATCTCAATACTGGGGGCCTCTTCTTGAGAACCCCAGTAAGTTGTTAGAAAGCTTACCAACGTTTGCACCTGACCCTGAACCAGCCAAAGGGCTACAAACGAGTATTCAATGCTCACAACTGTGTTCCTTCTTATTTCACAGTTCCTGGGCTTGATATGTACAGCCACCATAGCCTATAGCCTATATGGAAGGCGTATGGTAGCATAAATAAAAGTGATCCAGAGTCTAAATTTGAAAGAATGAGTCATAGTGCTCATAGCCTAACCAAGGTAGCCTACACTCTACACCATTAATGTTGTCTCAATATGCTCTATTTTAGCTGATGTATTGCACCCATACTTAATTGACTAATATTAAACGACTATGCATCTTTTTCACGATAAAGCTAAGGTTTAGTAAGACCATAAACATTGTATAGGCTATGTTAGGCCCCCTACAGTTCGAGAAAAAAATATGAGACCAAAACATAGTCCTACAAATTTCAAGGCCTAAATATTTAGCACTTTAGAAGTTTAGCCTACTCTACAAATATCTTCGATACCACTCAACTTTCTCACAAGGTTAAGTACATAGGTTATCTATGAAATATAGCTATCGATTTGACCATTACAGTTCACGAAAAAGAAAATATTACCGAAATGTTTGGTTCCTATATTTATATATAATTGTATGTAGGCCTAATCTTCGACTATACAGTCAACTTACTAACAATCACCATGTTTCTTGTTGTCAAATTAGGCTATATCTTATTATTCCTTTACACATGCTTACGAAAAACACAGTATATTAACCAACTGTCAAACTCAATAGTGCTATTTTGTAATGTATATAAAGTATAATCATTAGGCCTACCTATAGGCAGTGTGTCCTAAGCAAGTGGCGGGTAGGAGGCTAGGAGCGAGAGCGATGATGTTTCCCCTTGCACCGCCAAATCAATACTGATGGAGTGATCGTTATTTTTCTAATTTTAAATACCCATGACGTCGCAAGATAAAAGAAAAGAAAGAGGTTAAATCAGAAAACACACAAGGTGTTTATTTTACTCATTATTAATATTACTTATATATATACAGTATATACTATTAGTACAATTAATATTATTTTCAGATCCATTTGGGGGCCCCCTTCTCTTGGGGGCCCGGGGGGCGATTTCAAACAGCTTGATTGACCACTGTAGATATTAATTATAGATAAGTTGTAATTGTACTGTATACTTTTACTTTGCCAGAAACTTACTTTAATGCTCTGAAAATAATTACTGTACTCCATTATTATGTAAAACATTGGTGATGGGCTGGTCTATCAGAGTGAGAACTGAGCAAGCTCTGCCATACCCATAGCTTACTCTGACTGTTCCTTTTACTATTATGTTTTCTAGATCTCAAGTGACGGCGTCTCTTCCGTGGATTGACCTCCCAATCTACCAAGATTGGAAGCCAAAGAGTCAAATTTTTCCCTTGCCCCTCAACTTTCTCTTCATAATTGCTGAGGGGCACAGGGCCCTGGGTGGGGCTTTGGTTTCCCGGGCGTTTCCTCACCCTTCTCAGCTCCCCGCCATGGAGTGGCTTCGGTCACCCAGGCTTTATTGTGGTCTTCAGGGAGGGTTCTGTGGGGGCGCTCAGTTATGGCCTTGGCCTTGCTCAGGGCCTTGGGGCTGTTCGGCCAGGCAGCTTGGGGAACAAGAACAACAACATAATGTATAACTTGCAAAATAAACAAACCAAAACTGGGACTATACAAGAGAAATGCAAAACAACTAATCAAAATCGCTATAAATAAATATTCTTAAATATTCCCAAATTCTTTACCACTAACCAACTCAAAACCTAGAATTTAACCAGTCAGCCAGGGAATAACCGGAAATTGACATCCCATTTGCTCTAGCCCTCATCAGTTGAGATGGTAATATGTTAAGTATAAAGGGGATTATAGGTAATAATAAGTATAAACGTACAGGTATAGAAGTACAGATATATGATAAGGCTTGTAATAAAAGCCTGAGGAGCAAGGTGATATATGACTTGTGTGGTCTAATATATCTAGGGGATATAGGAGCTTGGCTATAGAGGGTGAGTTGGAGTCTAGAGTCTAGAGGGAGTAAAGAGCTCTGACTCTCTCTGGCTGAGGTCTGTTGAAGTCTAACTGAAGATGCCTGAGTAAGAAGGCATCGCCTGGGTTCAAGGATGCTGAAGCAACACAGCATCAACTCAGCATTCTGGTATGACGTATGACCGGATAAATACGTTATACAGTTTACATTTACAGAGGAAATGGGTATTGATTTAAGTGGAAGTATCAACAAATATATTATATGTCGTCTTTAACGTGACGATAGTGCGTTGTTATATGTGCGATTGGTTTGCTTGGGAAACAGATTAACTTGCTCATGTAGTGATGTACACCCTATGTGGTGGATTGTGTTCTTTTATTTAATAATTTTCATTTTAGTAAGCGTTGTTTCCACATAGCGATTTTGATAATTTAATTTGACTTTATATTGTCCTTGTCCCAATTTTGGTTTGTTTAGTTTGCAAGTTTTACATTTTAATTTATATAGGTTCAGGGACAGTATAGATGTGAGGACGGTCTGTACTAGTGGCAACATTAGTATACGACGTGTTCCCCATGTACTGTCCCTTCCTTTACTTGTACTCGTTGACGAACCAGGACCGGCCACGGACTACGTGTTAGAAAATTCTATGTACCCACGCACC
Organism: Paralithodes platypus; assembly: GCA_032716605.1. Classification (NCBI taxonomy): domain Eukaryota; kingdom Metazoa; phylum Arthropoda; class Malacostraca; order Decapoda; family Lithodidae; genus Paralithodes; species Paralithodes platypus. Next base: position 28,654,303 of record CM064580.1, read on the forward strand.
CGGCAAAATTATAAAAACTTAAATAATGAAAAATAAAAATGAAAATAACCGGTGTCTTTTCGTTGATAACTGTAAATGTAAACTCTGTGTGAATGAATTTGATTTTGAACATCAAACATTTTTTAAAAGTTACATTACCAATACAAAATTTTTGTTTCTAAATTCTTCTGTTAATGTAACATCTCCATGTAAAGTAAAAAATGTTATCTATTTAATAACCTGTGAGAAATGTGGTATACAATATGTTGGAAAGACGGAGCAATGTTTAAGAGAAAGAGCCTACGGGCATAGATCAGGAATTAAGAACGGCATCGACTCCAAGATTCTTCTATATAAGCATTTTAACACAGATTGTACTAAATTTGATTGTAAATACAAAATTATAGAAATTGTTCAAAGTAATCAAAATGTTTTAGATAGAGAAAATTATTGGATTGGAAAATTAATGACCATCTATCCATTTGGACTTAACAATCAAATAAAAAATGTAGGCAACATTTTGTATAAAGATTTATTAAAAACGATTTTAATAACCCATATTTTAACTTCCCTGTTTTAAACAGAAGACCTGGTAGACACGGTAATAGAAGACTAAATACATTTAATAAAAAGAAAAGCAGGTCTGATATTATAATTATTGTTAATAATTTATATTCATTATATCGAAATTTCGGAATTAAAAAATTAAAAGATTCATTGAAAGGCCTACAAAAGAAAAGTTTTGCTCCTTTTATAGAAAATATTCTAAATAATAAACATAATTTCACAAATAAATTTAAGAATATAGTCTTTGCTTTTATGGGATATATTAGAGCTAATTCTAAGAAATCCAAAGATAACCGTATTAAAGATAAAGTCCTGTCCACTTTAAATTATTCCTCTAAAATTTTAGACAAAATTAATGTTAACAGTCTTATTAATTCAAAGAAAGTTAAGTCCATATTACCAGATGGTTGTAAAGATTTCAAACCATTAATAGTGTATTCATATGAACGACCTGTTGGGTCTATTATTTGTAATTATAATAAAGTTTTAGGAAATCTTTCAGATAATGATATTTTCAATAATAATAAATGCGTGTGTGAAAGAGTCATGGATATGCCAGCTAGCAGACGTGATGCACTAGCAAAGTTCATTTATAGTCCGATATGTCACATATTAACAGGTGACGTAGAACTAGTTAAACATTTTGCAAACGACAAATTAGCGGAGCTATGTCGTAAAGGGTTTAAATTTAGAATAGGGAGTAATAAAGTAACATGGGACATAATTTTAAAAGATATTGTTTTTTCAGTCAATAAATTAAAAGATAAATTGTTAAAAATTGCGTGCTGCAATGCGAGAGAACTAGAAGCATGGTCTAAATTATTAATTAAGTTAATTAGAAATAAAATTTTCTCGCTTAAAAATGAATTTAATCTTTCAGATTTTATAGACTATAATTATAATAAGCTTAAAGCTGATTTAATAAATTTACATAAACATTTTGTAATCACTACAGTAGATAAAGCCAGCAATAATTATAGCTTCACATGTAAGAAATTTTATCTTGAAAATATGAAAAAAGAATTAGGTATTAAGGGTAACATATTACGTAAAAATATTTGCGGTAATTCTGTTTATGAAATTCAAAATAATCTGAATATTGATAACTTAATCGATGAACATACCAAGAAAAATATAATATTTGATATTAAACTTTCTGATAAGAACAAGTGCATTGCAAAATTATACATGTTACCTAAATTTCATAAAAGACCTTATAAATAAAATTATAAAAACTTAAAAATTAAAAATAATAATGAAAATAACCGGCGTCTTTTCGTTGATAACTGTAAATGTAAACTCTGTGTGAATGAATTTGATTTTGAACATCAAACATTTTTTAAAAGTTACATTACCAATACAAAATTTTTGTTTCTAAATTCTTCTGTTAATGTAACATCTCCATGTAAAGTAAAGAATGTTATCTATTTAATAACCTGTGAGAAATGTGGTATACAATATGTTGGAAAGACGGAGCAATGTTTAAGAGAAAGAGCCTATGGGCATAGATCAGGAATTAAGAACGGCATCGACTCCAAGATTCTTCTATATAAGCATTTTAACACAGATTGTACTAAATTTGATTGTAAATACAAAATTATAGAAATTGTTCAAAGTAATCAAAATGTTTTAGATAGAGAAAATTATTGGATTGGAAAATTAATGACCATCTATCCATTTGGACTTAACAATCAAATAAAAAATGTAGGCAACATTTTGTATAAAGATTTATTAAAAAACGATTTTAATAACCCATATTTTAACTTCCCTGTTTTAAACAGAAGACCTGGTAGACACGGTAAAAGAAGACTAAATACATTTAATAAAAAGAAAAACAGGTCTGATATTAAAATTATTGTTAATAATTTATATTCATTATATCGAAATTTCGGAATTAAAAAATTAAAAGACTCATTGAAAGGCCTACAAAAGAAAAGTTTTGCTCCTTTTATAGAAAATATTCTAAATAATAAACATAATTTCACAAATAAATTTAAGAATATAGTCTTTGCTTTTATGGGATATATTAGAGCTAATTCTAAGAAATCCAAAGATAACCGTATTAAAGATAAAGTCATGTCCACTTTAAATTATTCCTCTAAAATTTTAGACAAAATTAATGTTAACAGTCTTATTAATTCAAAGAAAGTTAAGTCCATGTTACCAGATGGTTGTAAAGATTTCAAACCATTAATAGTGTATTCATATGAACGACCTGTTGGGTCTATTATTTGTAATTATAATAAAGTTTTAGGAAATCTTTCAGATAATGATATTTTCAATAATAATAAATGCGTGTGTGAAAGAGTCATGGATATGCCAGCTAGCAGACGTGATGCACTAGCAAAGTTCATTTATAGTCCGATATGTCACATATTAACAGGTGATGTAGAACTAGTTAAACATTTTGCAAACGACAAATTAGCGGAGCTATGTCGTAAAGGGTTTAAATTTAGAATAGGGAGTAATAAAGTAACATGGGACATAATTTTAAAAGATATTGTTTTTTCAGTCAATAAATTAAAAGATAAATTGTTAAAAATTGCGTGCTGCAATGTAAGAGAACTAGAAGCATGGTCTAAATTATTAATTAAGTTAATTAGAAATAAAATTTTCTCGCTTAAAAATGAATTTAATCTTTCAGATTTTATAGACTATAATTATAATAAGCTTAAAGCTGATTTAATAAATTTACATAAACATTTTGTAATCACTACAGTAGATAAAGCCAGCAATAATTATAGCTTCACATGTAAGAAATTTTATCTTGAAAATATGAAAAAAGAATTAGGTATTAAGGGTAACATATTACGTAAAAATATTTGCGGTAATTCTGTTTATGAAATTCAAAATAATCTGAATATTGATAACTTAATCGATGAACATACCAAGAAAAATATAATATTTGATATTAAACTTTCTGATAAGAACAAGTGCATTGCAAAATTATACATGTTACCTAAATTTCATAAAAGACCTTATAAATATCGCTTTATTGCCGGAGCAAAATTTGCTACCACTAAAACTCTATCAGAACAAGTCGTAAATTGCTTAAAATACATTAAAAGTACTCATAAAAGATATTGTAATACCATCATGAAAAGAACTGGCATTAACTATTATTGGAGTGTTGACAATTCGTTAGAAGTTATTGATAAAATAAATACCATGCCGAAAGTTACCTCGGTACATAGCTTCGACTTTTCAACTTTGTATACCAATTTGCCTTTAGATTTAGTATATTCAGAGCTTTGCTTTATTATAGATTTGCACTTTGACAGGTTCGTTAGGAATGGTAATTATTTCATAAATGTTTATACATATTTTAATAATGCATCACTTAGCTCTACTCCCACTAGTTCTGTATATTTTGATAGAACTAAACTTAAAGATGCCCTTAAATTCCTCCTTTTCAATACTTATGTTAGATTCGGGCCGTACATTTTCAAACAAATATTAGGAATTCCTATGGGTGGAAATGCTAGCCCTTTAATTGCAGACTTATTCTTGCTTGCTTTAGAATTTAAATATATAAAAGACTTAGTTGACAGTAGCAAGAAAAATAAAATTCCAGAAAAATTAGCACTTGCTAAACTGTTAAGTAATAATAGTAGATATATTGATGATATTCTTGTTTGCAATTTGTTAAATTTTAATCAAGTTGCTAAACTTATTTACCCTAATTCTATTCCCCTCACACAATGTAACGTAAATTATAAAGTTGAAAATTTTCTTGATATAAATATAGAGATTGTTAATGAACAGTGCATACTTAAAGTATATCACAAAGTTGATGATTTTAATTTTAATGTAATAAACTTTCCTTTCCCTAGTAGTAATATCGATAGTAAAATAACTTATAACTGTTTTTATTCCCAATTAATAAGATTTTGTAAAATCTGCACTAAAGTAGATGACTTTTGGGCTAGAGCTAGGTTACTATACAGACTCTTAGTGGACAGAGGTTTTGAGGCAAGTAAATTGTTCCATAAATTTAATCTTTTTAGGGTCAATTATTGTGACTGTATTCTAAAATTTGACATCAATAATTTTAATCAAGCATTTTTAACTTGAAGTTTCTTGTATAACCTCTGCTTACTTTTTGTCTGTATTTATTGTTTATCTTTTTCTTTTTCTATTATTATTAATATTATTAATATTGATGATTTTTTAAATTTATTGTTCTTGTTAAAAGAGTACTCTTTGTTTAAATCTGTTGTTACTTCATATTTTGTAATTATTTGTCTTTATATTATATGTATTCATTGTCGATAGTATCAATTGCTTACTTTTGCGATTTCCTTAGTTTATTTGTGCTATAAATGTAGGTTATTTGTAGGGTAGTTATTGATAGGGGTCACTTGAGGCATGCTATGCTTACAGGTACCTACCCGATAGCACTATCGTTAGTGAGTGCTGTACTGTATTTTATATATTATTTTGTAATAGTATAGATATCCTATCAATATTTGTATTTTGTACTATTTTAATGTCTTGTCATGTTGCAAATTTGATTTTAAATAATATTTTGACATTTAACATATCGTTTCTTTATTCATGCAGAGTTTAGTAAAATTTGCCAGAACGTCCCGGACTTCCCAAACTTGACTACTTCCTTTAACGTGACGATAGTGCGTTGTTATATGTGCGATTAGTTTGCTTGGGAAACAGATTAACTTGCTCATGTAGTAATGTACACCCTATGTGGTGGATTGTGTTCTTTTATTTAATAATTTTCATTTTAGTAAACGTTGTTTCCACATAGCGATTTTGATAATTTAATTTGACTTTATATTGTCCTTGTCCCAATTTTGGTTTGTTTAGTTTGCAAGTTTTACATTTTAATTTATATAGGTTCAGGGACAGTATAGATGTGAGGACGGTCTGTACTAGTGGCAACATTAGTGTACGACGTGTTCCCCATGTACTGTCCCTTCCTTTACTTGTACTCGTTGACGAACCAGGACCGGCCACGGACTATGTGTCAGATTATTCTTTGTACCCTCGCACCCGGCAAAATTATAAAAACTTAAAAATTAAAAATAATAATGAAAATAACCGGCGTCTTTTCGTTGATAACTGTAAATGTAAACTCTGTGTGAATGAATTTGATTTTGAACATCAAACATTTTTTAAAAGTTACATTACCAATACAAAATTTTTGTTTCTAAATTCTTCTGTTAATGTAACATCTCCATGTAAAGTAAAGAATGTTATCTATTTAATAACCTGTGAGAAATGTGGTATACAATATGTTGGAAAGACGAAGCAATGTTTAAGAGAAAGAGCCTACGGGCATAGATCAGGAATTAAGAACGGCATCGACTCCAAGATTCTTCTATATAAGCATTTTAACACAGATTGTACTAAATTTGATTGTAAATACAAAATTATAGAAATTGTTCAAAGTAATCAAAATGTTTTAGATAGAGAAAATTATTGGATTGGAAAATTAATGACCATCTATCCATTTGGACTTAACAATCAAATAAAAAATGTAGGCAACATTTTGTATAAAGATTTATTAAAAAACGATTTTAATAACCCATATTTTAACTTCCCTGTTTTAAACAGAAGACCTGGTAGACACGGTAAAAGAAGACTAAATACATTTAATAAAAAGAAAAACAGGTCTGATATTAAAATTATTGTTAATAATTTATATTCATTATATCGAAATTTCGGAATTAAAAAATTAAAAGACTCATTGAAAGGCCTACAAAAGAAAAGTTTTGCTCCTTTTATAGAAAATATTCTAAATAATAAACATAATTTCACAAATAAATTTAAGAATATAGTCTTTGCTTTTATGGGATATATTAGAGCTAATTCTAAGAAATCCAAAGATAACCGTATTAAAGATAAAGTCATGTCCACTTAAATTATTCCTCTAAAATTTTAGACAAAATTAATGTTAACAGTCTTATTAATTCAAAGAAAGTTAAGTCCATGTTACCAGATGGTTGTAAAGATTTCAAACCATTAATAGTGTATTCATATGAACGACCTGTTGGGTCTATTATTTGTAATTATAATAAAGTTTTAGGAAATCTTTCAGATAATGATATTTTCAATAATAATAAATGCGTGTGTGAAAGAGTCATGGATATGCCAGCTAGCAGACGTGATGCACTAGCAAAGTTCATTTATAGTCCGATATGTCACATATTAACAGGTGATGTAGAACTAGTTAAACATTTTGCAAACGACAAATTAGCGGAGCTATGTCGTAAAGGGTTTAAATTTAGAATAGGGAGTAATAAGTAACATGGGACATAATTTTAAAAGATATTGTTTTTTCAGTCAATAAATTAAAAGATAAATTGTTAAAAATTGCGTGCTGCAATGTAAGAGAACTAGAAGCATGGTCTAAATTATTAATTAAGTTAATTAGAAATAAAATTTTCTCGCTTAAAAATGAATTTAATCTTTCAGATTTTATAGACTATAATTATAATAAGCTTAAAGCTGATTTAATAAATTTACATAAACATTTTGTAATCACTACAGTAGATAAAGCCAGCAATAATTATAGCTTCACATGTAAGAAATTTTATCTTGAAAATATGAAAAAAGAATTAGGTATTAAGGGTAACATATTACGTAAAAATATTTGCGGTAATTCTGTTTATGAAATTCAAAATAATCTGAATATTGATAACTTAATCGATGAACATACCAAGAAAAATATAATATTTGATATTAAACTTTCTGATAAGAACAAGTGCATTGCAAATTATACATGTTACCTAAATTTCATAAAAGACCTTATAAATATCGCTTTATTGCCGGAGCAAAATTTGCTACCACTAAAACTCTATCAGAACAAGTCGTAAATTGCTTAAAATACATTAAAAGTACTCATAAAAGATATTGTAATACCATCATGAAAAGAACTGGCATTAACTATTATTGGAGTGTTGACAATTCGTTAGAAGTTATTGATAAAATAAATACCATGCCGAAAGTTACCTCGGTACATAGCTTCGACTTTTCAACTTTGTATACCAATTTGCCTTTAGATTTAGTATATTCAGAGCTTTGCTTTATTATAGATTTGCACTTTGACAGGTTCGTTAGGAATGGTAATTATTTCATAAATGTTTATACATATTTTAATAATGCATCACTTAGCTCTACTCCCACTAGTTCTGTATATTTTGATAGAACTAAACTTAAAGATGCCCTTAAATTCCTCCTTTTCAATACTTATGTTAGATTCGGGCCGTACATTTTCAAACAAATATTAGGAATTCCTATGGGTGGAAATGCTAGCCCTTTAATTGCAGACTTATTCTTGCTTGCTTTAGAATTTAAATATATAAAAGACTTAGTTGACAGTAGCAAGAAAAATAAAATTCCAGAAAAATTAGCACTTGCTAAACTGTTAAGTAATAATAGTAGATATATTGATGATATTCTTGTTTGCAATTTGTTAAATTTTAATCAAGTTGCTAAACTTATTTACCCTAATTCTATTCCCCTCACACAATGTAACGTAAATTATAAAGTTGAAAATTTTCTTGATATAAATATAGAGATTGTTAATGAACAGTGCATACTTAAAGTATATCACAAAGTTGATGATTTTAATTTTAATGTAATAAACTTTCCTTTCCCTAGTAGTAATATCGATAGTAAAATAACTTATAACTGTTTTTATTCCCAATTAATAAGATTTTGTAAAATCTGCACTAAAGTAGATGACTTTTGGGCTAGAGCTAGGTTACTATACAGACTCTTAGTGGACAGAGGTTTTGAGGCAAGTAAATTGTTCCATAAATTTAATCTTTTTAGGGTCAATTATTGTGACTGTATTCTAAAATTTGACATCAATAATTTTAATCAAGCATTTTTAACTTGAAGTTTCTTGTATAACCTCTGCTTACTTTTTGTCTGTATTTATTGTTTATCTTTTTCTTTTTCTATTATTATTAATATTAATATTGATGATTTTTTAAATTTATTGTTCTTGTTAAAAGAGTACTCTTTGTTTAAATCTGTTGTTACTTCATATTTTGTAATTATTTGTCTTTATATTATATGTATTCATTGTCGATAGTATCAATTGCTTACTTTTGCGATTTCCTTAGTTTATTTGTGCTATAAATGTAGGTTATTTGTAGGGTAGTTATTGATAGGGGTCACTTGAGGCATGCTATGCTTACAGGTACCTACCCGATAGCACTATCGTTAGTGAGTGCTGTACTGTATTTTATATATTATTTTGTAATAGTATAGATATCCTATCAATATTTGTATTTTGTACTATTTTAATGTCTTGTCATGTTGCAAATTTGATTTTAAATAATATTTTGACATTTAACATATAGTTTCTTTATTCATGCAGAGTTTAGTAAAATTTGCCAGAACGTCCCGGACTTCCCAAACTTGACTACTTCCTTTAACGTGACGATAGTGCGTTGTTATATGTGCGATTAGTTTGCTTGGGAAACAGATTAACTTGCTCATGTAGTAATGTACACCCTATGTGGTGGATTGTGTTCTTTTATTTAATAATTTTCATTTTAGTAAACGTTGTTTCCACATAGCGATTTTGATAATTTAATTTGACTTTATATTGTCCTTGTCCCAATTTTGGTTTGTTTAGTTTGCAAGTTTTACATTTTAATTAAAATATCGCTTTAGTGGAGCAAAATTTGCTACCACTAAAACTCTATCAGAACAAGTAGTAAATTGCTTAAAATACATTAAAAGTACTCATAAAAGATATTGTAATACCATCATGAGAAGAACTGGCATTAACTATTATTGGAGTGTTGACAATTCGTTAGAAGTTATTGATAAAATAAATACCATGCCGAAAGTTACCTCAGTACATAGCTTCGACTTTTCAACTTTGTATACCAATTTGCCTTTAGATTTAGTATATTCAGAGCTTTGCTTTATTATAGATTTGCACTTTGACAGGTTCGTTAGGAATGGTAATTATTTCATAAATGTTTATACATATTTTAATAATGCATCACTTAGCTCTACTCCCACTAGTTCTGTATATTTTGATAGAACTAAACTTAAAGATGCCCTTAAATTCCTCCTTTTCAATACTTATGTTAGATTCGGGCCGTACATTTTCAAACAAATATTAGGAATTCCTATGGGTGGAAATGCTAGCCCTTTAATTGCAGACTTATTCTTGCTTGCTTTAGAATTTAAATATATAAAAGACTTAGTTGACAGTAGCAAGAAAAATAAAATTCCAGAAAAATTAGCACTTGCTAAACTGTTAAGTAATAATAGTAGATATATTGATGATATTCTTGTTTGCAATTTGTTAAATTTTAATCAAGTTGCTAAACTTATTTACCCTAATTCTATTCCCCTCACACAATGTAACGTAAATTATAAAGTTGAAAATTTTCTTGATATAAATATAGAGATTGTTAATGAACAGTGCATACTTAAAGTATATCACAAAGTTGATGATTTTAATTTTAACGTAATAAACTTTCCTTTCCCTAGTAGTAATATCGATAGTAAAATCACTTATAATTGTTTTTATTCCCAATTAATAAGATTTTGTAAAATCTGCACTAAAGTAGATGACTTTTGGGCTAGAGCTAGGTTACTATACAGACTCTTAGTGGACAGAGGTTTTGAGGCAAGTAAATTGTTCCATAAATTTAATCTTTTTAGGGTCAATTATTGTGACTGTATTCTAAAATTTGACATCAATAATTTTAATCAAGCATTTTTAACTTGAAGTTTCTTGTATAACCTCTGCTTACTTTTTGTCTGTAATTATTGTTTATCTTTTTCTTTTTCTTTTTCTATTATTATTATTATTATTAATATTGATGATTTTTTAAATTTATTGTTCTTGTTAAAAGAGTACTCTTTGTTTAAATCTGTTGTTACTTCATATTTTGCAATTATTTCTCTTTATATTATATGTATTCATTGTCGATAGTATCAATTGCTTACTTTTGCGATTTCCTTAGTTTATTTGTGCTATAAATGTAGGTTATTTGTAGGGTAGTTATTGATAGGGGTCACTTGAAGCATGCTATGCTTACAGGTACCTACCCGATAGCACTATCGTTAGTGAGTGCTGTACTGTATTTTATATATTATTTTGTAATAGTATAGATATCTTATCAATATTTGTATTTTTTACTATTGTTAATGTCTTGTCATGTTGCAAATTTGATTTTAAATAATATTTTGACATTTAACATGTTTCTTTATTCATGCAGAGTTTAGTAAAATTTGCCAGAACGTCCCGGACTTCCCAAACTTGACTACTTCCTTTAACGTGACGATAGTGCGTTGTTATATGTGCGATTGGTTTGCTTGGGAAACAGATTAACTTGCTCATGTAGTGATGTACACCCTATGTGGTGGATTGTGTTCTTTTATTTAATAATTTTCATTTTAGTAAGCGTTGTTTCCACATAGCGATTTTGATAATTTAATTTGACTTTATATTGTCCTTGTCCCAATTTTGGTTTGTTTAGTTTGCAAGTTTTACATTTTAATATGTTAAAGAGATAGATAAAGTTATAGGGAGTTCAATGAATCAAGAATGTTTAATATGAATGTTAAGAGTTTAGAAGTTACAGGGATAAAGGCATATAAGCAGTGAGATATATGTATAGCAATATATATGCAGGGCTTATAATGTCATACTACAATCACACTAGCACATTTTTCCTCAACACTGGTCGGGCAGCTCACGAGTTAAACATTTAATATTTTGACGGTCACCTATATTCATCTATCATCAGTCTAGTTTCCGATACCAGTGCAAAATACTCCACATATGTTGCCAGAAAAATGTTGAATGTTTACTAGAAAATCTCTTGTGTGATACGGCATTACAGACTGTAGCCGTGGCATACATCGGTAGAGAGTCTGCTGCTGATCAAAGGGTCGGCGGATCGAATATTCACTCTCAAAAATATTATTGGTAGATATCAAGCCCGGGCAACTTGACCTAGCGTTTTGTGACAAACGCCAAATCTTATGGCCACCCCTTCTCAGGAATTACGGCATCCGGCAAAAAAAAAAAAAAAGACAAGTCACAATGAACAAGGTACGGTAGTATAGTTTATACAAGATTAAATACGGTACCCTAGAGGGCCTAGATCATTGTACTAACAAATCTCCAAAGTTTTTATAAACCACAATCATTAGTCTATTCATTAAAGATTACCACAACATTCCTTACCACTATCCTCTATAACTCAAAAACACGTAACTAAAGTAGCAAAATTCCAAATAACTAGGCCAAAACTATCCAGCAGGAGCAACAAAGCTTTTCTACTCTCGTCAGTCATGATTAGCCCCAATAGTTTTGCCGAGATTAAGACTTTTCTATCTATCTATTGTTACGATCCTACAATGCTGAACCCAAGAGATTAAAATTCAAGCAAGGGCAACTAGCATGCTGTTGCGTTTCAGAAGGACAAAAGGGTAAATGTCTCGGATAATCACAAATTAATGAAGAAGGATGATATAACACTTCTAATTTTCGTATTAATTATAATTACTAATAACTAGGGAAACGAACAGGTTGATAAGCATGATGATTCAGTTAATCACGGCAAAGAATGGTAATGGGCTAAGCGCCGAGTGAAGGCCTCGAGTAAATGCACTCGTTACAAGGAATGAACACTACACAAAAAGAACATTTGAAGAACAGTTAATCAACACCTAGCACACTGAACAGCAAACTGAATGACACTCCATCACAGACCAATATATGATACCATGTAGTGTCACCAGTTAACACGCTAGGAGAACGTGTGCACTCTAGAACACTAATCAGTGTTCGTTACACACCACACAACACCATATGCAACTCAGAGCTCCTCACAACACTAGGGCTCGTTACACATACACAATAATACACCAATGCTGTCTCATCTCCCCTTCAAAGGACAAAACAGTGCACTACCTACTTGTCTTAACGCACAAACCAGCAGACAACACGTCACGCATGTCCAGGGGTGTACCCAGACCAGCGTGAACAGGAGCACTTCTCCCACCTCTGCCTCGTTGGGCTCTCCGCGCTTCTCCCACCTCTGCCTCGTCGGGCTCTCCAACAGCTACTAACTCTCAACTCTTCCCAAGCTCTATTTTCGGCAAGAACCTGGTGTCACACTAGTCCATACAGCAGAGTCACACGGAATGTCAGATAAAGGCCTCGTCGTGGGAAATGTAGATCTTCCCACGCCTACATGCTCCACGTGCATAGACTCCCACGGGTGGTTCTTGCGACACTGGACACTGGACACAGGACACTATCGGTGTAGATTAAAGTGGGTCGCCTGTCTCTCTCCTCCCTCCGTCTCTGCTACCACGCTGCTCCCTTACACCCTCCCCCTTAAAAATAAATTTGTGGAGACAAATTTAAGCATTCATAAAAAAAATTTACATGCGGGACAGGTGGTCAGCAATGACATTACATTTCCCTGGAATATGGATGATATTGAGGCGGTACTCCTGCAAGAACAAACTCCACCTTGCAAGCATTATGAACAAAGTTGATATTCTGGCTGTCACCAGACACAGGATGCTTTACCTTACGATCATCACCTAGCAACAAGACTGCCCCCGTCCCCAAATCACTTACATCCCCAACCAGTTTGAACTTGGCACGCCCCACATGCTCAATACATTCCTTAAGTCTAGGCAAATGGTAAGTGTCACTCTTGGTGATGTCATTGACTTTCTTAACATCAATGCAAAACCCTGCTGACCCACCTGGCTTATCTATGAGAGTGACGGTGGAGGAGCATTCACTCTGGCGTGGCTCTCTGATGTCTCGTAGCAACTCGTCGTCGATCTCCTGGCGCGTCACCTTGGCTCTCTCGGGGTTGACTAGGCACGGCCGCTGCTCGACAGGCTCCACATCCGCCACGCCCACGTCACATTCCATCCCCATTGTCCGGCTTGAAGCATTCCGGGGGACACTCTCCAACATCTTATCATCCTCTGGTACATCATCAAGAGGATCATTTTTGTGCATAGGCAATTCATTGATTATACCGTACATCGAATAATTTCCTGCAGCCTCCTTCACTTTAGGCTGCTCTATCTCCTTGTGATTAGTACATGGGCCCACACCGAGCAGATACTTTTCACCTGAGACACCATCATCCTTTCTCACACCATCATTTAGCGAGAATAATTCATGTAGCCCATACCTCGTCAGGGCCCTCAAACACACTTTGCACCCTTGCAACATCACTCTTTGCTAGCGAGAACAATTTCCCTAGTCCCCATTCATTAGGGCCATCTAGCGCACCTGGTACACTTGCAACACCACTCTTTTTCTCCATTTCCACATTCATCCCATTATTTCTAGGAGACATGGGCCGGGTTACAGCACAATCAGTAGGCCTGAAAACAATGATAGGAGAAACACTCCCCTTCTTCCCCGCTAAATAATTTCCCAACAGGAGGTAAATTCCTGGCACTGGCAATTCATCTACTAGTCCAACAGTCACCCTCCCATTTACGAGCTCACTCTTAAGCTCAACAGTCACGAGTGGCACAGACAGCTGACCGCCCACACCATGAATGAGGATGCTTTTTCCCTCGTGCACAAACTTCTCCAGCACCTTCGTCCTCATGAGCGTTTGTGCAGCACCTGTATCTCTCAAGATTTTCACATGCTTAACTTCATCATTCTTACGAACAGATCCACACGACACAAAGAAAGCAAGTGCATCAGCTCTCCTTCTCCTCCTCTTCCTCACTCACACCGACTTTTCCCAGAATGGAGAACGTAGATACGGATTTAAAGTCCCTCATGTACTCAGCTTTACTGACATCTGCCGTGGGTCGCCTGTCTCTCCTCCCTCCGTCTCTGCTACCACGCTGCTCCCTTACACTATCACTGATGCCGTGATCCCCGAAGGGGTGGCCACGAAGGAACCTCCCCCAATCCGAGGCTGTTCGTCCGTTTTCTTTGCTTAGGTATTTTTTCCGGGTGGGGGTCGCAAGCCCACCGACCCAAGCTCTTTAGTCGCCTCTTACGACACGCAGAAGGCACGTGGGGCATATTCTATTCCCTTGCCCCCAGGGGACTTAAGACTTTTGCCCCCAATTAAATAACCACTGCCATTTAATAATGTTTTAGCTTTCCTGGCGAGCAATACAGATATTCTAATTTAGGAGGAACTCCCGGTTTTTCAATGTGTTTTTTTTTACAGTTAGTTATGTAGAGCAGATTAACCAGACCACTGAGCTCCATACGGAACTCATTTTTTTTTTTTTTTTTTTTTTTTACAAATTTAATTCAAATATGGTTCCTTGGGTGTTTAACCCTCTCACCACGGAAGGGCTCTTGAACGCCCATAAAAAAGCATATAACAGGTACCCGGATGGTCTCTTGAACGCCCAGTGGTTGAAAGCCTGTGAGCTACGTGTGCGAGGCGTCGGTCCGACGCATGTAAACAACAGCCGGCTGGACCGTCGCCCCGCATCTCCGGCCACAAGAAGGAGAGCGTCGCTTGTTCGTGTGTGCCTGTATGTTGTTGTTAAGTATCGAAAAGTGGTGTAAAGTGGCTGTTTTGGCCATAAAGTTATCTCCAATGAAATCATCATCACAGCTCAACCAGTTGACTTAGAGAGCTCTACTTAATGCCATTCTACAGGTAAATAACACAGCTACGCTTGGGGATGCGCGGGAATGCGGGAAGCAGTCTGATTAACGAATATACGGTAGCCTAGCCTAGACGTTTTTCGGCCAAAACACCCGGGTTTCGAGGAATATATATATAATACATAGCCGGGGCTGGAGGGTTAAGATAAAAGATATAGGAAACAGATCTCTTAAGAGAAGAAAAAACATTAAAACCTATTGCAAGATTAACTCATTTATAAAATGTAAGCTCAAACTTCATAACTTACCGAAAACTAATTCTAGTATGATTTTTTTTTCCACCAACCAACTTCACCTCTAAACTCAAATAATGAAATAAACAAATACATGTGGCACTCCAAGGACTCCAACCTAGGATACGCTCATCTAAATTCCATGCACTTTTAGAAATGCGGCCCGGGCAAGAAGGGTTAAGCCAAATATTAATCAAACATTACTTTAACTTGCACTGGAACTTCCTATTTTATATTACATATTGAAACTAAATTTACAATAGAGCATGTACAGTTGCCCACATAACTTCTGGTCCTATGTGATCTTATACATGGAAATTTAATGTGTATATTAAGAGTTATGCATTGGTTAAATGACAATTAGTAAACTGATAATTTAAAACAAATATATTCATGCATAGTAATATTACGGTACTTTCGTACTCAAGATTTAGACACTGAGCAGTACAAATACCGCTGAACTTAAAATACCGAACAAAATACTAACCGAATACAGTATTACCGGTAGTCTTTTAGTGAACTAGTGACTAGAACAACTGTTCTAGTCGTTCCCTAGGCTGCCCGAGCCGAACAGCCCCGCAGGAGTTTGTTGCGGCTCCATAGTCAGCAGTCCCCCTACCAATCTGCTATTTTGTCCCAGGCCGGGAGGGTCGGCAGCCCCAGGAGGTGAACGCACAATGTAGCCGCCGCCACTCTAGGTCCAGTCCTGGAGAGTAGTAGTCTTGTTGTTGTTGTTGTTCCCCAGACTGCCTGGCCATCATCGTTGATTCCAGGTATGATATGTCCAGGTCTGGTGCTGTAATACAAATAGAACAAATTTTAGTTATATGGATTCTATGTAATTTCCTATCCTAATCTTTTATATGCTCAAATTCCTTTTCAAACTTAATAATAATAATAAGCATGTTACTTATTTCTCACAAGCGCCAATTTTTCCGCAGAATTCACCGGTGCTCGAAAACCAAAATTTGATTTTTTTTTTTTTGTGGACTTCTCCCTCACTCAAAAGTGTGGATTGGGCCTGAACATATAGATAGATAGACCTATAACTTTCACTGAAACTTCCTAATTTACAGTTAAAAGTAGAAACTAGATTTACAAATCATGTACAGTAGCCCACATAACTGCTGGTCCTATGTACATAGATTTACATGAAAATATAATGAGCAGTTGAGCACATTTAATTTATTGTTCTTGTGCAGTTGGTTAACCTCAGATTAGTAAACTAATAAATACTTAAAGCGATTTTACCATTATACGCAAGATATCCACTAGAAACAACTTGTGGCTAGTGAAGAGGGCGATACAAGATGCTAAAAGGAAGACAGATGAGGCATATGGGAGAAAGATTAGTGAACAGTTTCTGAATGACAGGAAAGCATACTACAGAGCTGTGAAAGAAGCCAGAGGGAAGAAGACTGAGAGTGTCTCAGGTGGTAGGATGAGGGACATGAATGGGGAAGTGGTAGAGGGTGATGGTGTGGAGAAAGTATGGAAAGATCATTTTAGTAGCTTAGCTGTAAAGAGTAGGGGGAAGGCAAAGATCTCATCCATAGGAATGGAGAGAGGTAGAATAAACAGGGTAGTTGAAAGCCAGATAAGCAGAGAAGAAGTAAAAGAAGCAATCAATAGACTTAAAATGGGCAAAGCTGCTGGAGTAGATAACATCCCAGGTGAAATGCTGAGATATGGAGGAGAAGAAGCTGTTGACATAATGCATAGGTTATGTAAATTAGCATGGGAAAAGGAAAGTGTACCAGAGGACTGGAGGAAAGCAGTGATAGTACCCTTGTACAAAGGGAAGGGTAGTAAAGAAGAGTAAGAATTATAGGGGAATTAGCTTGCTTAGCATACCTGGAAAGGTACACGCAAGAGTAGTAACACAGAGGCTACAGAAGATAACGGATGACAAAATAGGCGAGGAACAGGGAGGTTTCAGAAAGGGCAGGGGCTGCATTGACCAGATAGCCTCAATGCGATTGTTGGTAGAGAAGTATCTGGCCAAAAACAGAAAACTCTATGCAGCATTCATGGATTTGGAAAAAGCCTACAACAAAATAGACTGGGAGGGCCTGTGGGATGTGTTAACAGTATATGGTGTGGGAGGAAAGTTGCTAATGGCAGTAAAATCTTTTTATAGGAATGCAATGGCAAATGTGAAGGTAGGGGATAAGTTAAGTGAAAGTTTTGAGGTCAATGTAGGTGTAAGACAGGGATGTGTCATGTCAGCTTGGTTGTTCAATATATACATGGATGGAGTGATTAGGGAATGTAGGGCTGTATCAATGGGTGTGGGAGCTAGACTGGAATCAGAGGGAAGAACATTGAAGATTTTAACATGCCTATATGCGGACGATGCAGTCCTGTTGGCGGAAAATGCTGAAGAACTTCAGAGAGTGGCCACTGACTTTGACAGGGTATGTGAAAAGAGAAAGTTAAAGGTCAATGTAGGGAAATGTAAGGTAATGGTGTTTGAGAGAAGAATGCATGAAACTATAGATTTTAAGGAACAATATAGAATCAAGAAAGAACACAAGAAAAGTTGTAAAATAAAATTGAAAAATGAAGTACTAGAAGAGGTTGAAAGTTTCAAGTATTTGGGAGCTGTACTATGCAAATATGGTAAAATGGAGAGCGAGATAAAAGAGAGAAAAATGCAAGGGAGAAAAGTGATTGGAGAACTTGATAGTATTCTCAAAGGAAGAATGGTTAGCCAGGAAGTCAAAAGTAACTGAGAAACAGTGTGCTGCTCCCAACACTCTCGTATGGAAGCGAGACATGGACGGCAAGTGAAGAAGAGGACCTCTTCAAACTAAGAGCTGTGGAGATGAGCTTTTTCAGAATGGCAGCTGGCATGAATAGGCTAGATGGGCCAAGTAATAGGGAAGTGTACGAGTCCTTTGGAATGGAAGAGCAGGCTTTGGGCATTGATTGTGGTGTGGTTGAGTGGATAAAGAGAAGTACTTTGAGGTGGTATGGTCATGTTCAGAGAATGGATGAAGACAGAATGCCAAGAAAGATATATGGGAGTCAGGTGAGTGGAACCGCTAGTAGTGGAAGACCACCTATGGTATGGGAAAAGAAAGTGGAAAAATATATTGAAGAAAAACTTCCACGTAGTGGAAGGGGCATTGTGGCACGGGCAAAGGAGGCATGTCTTGACAAAGTAGCTTGGAGACGTTTCGGTCATGGCCATCCTCTAGTGGGGGTTTCCCAGGGGGAAGCAAGGCGTCGGAGATGATGATGATGATGGTAAAACCTGCAAATACCACCACCCATCCCTTTGCAAGACATCACTTGAGAACAAGACCTGCTACAATATGAAATGCCCAGCTTTTCATATTAAAGGGACTTGGAGATATGCTAGACCTAACACGAATGGTAGCCCAAAAAACTCTAGCTATGCGAGGACGAGACAGAGGAAAAAGGCAAGGAGGGAAAGGGCAGATGAAGAGACTGAGGAGATGGAAGAGCACATAGAACACCTCGAGCACCTCCTGGCCTCCCAAGAGTGGCCAATACATCCCGAAGACTATTAGGTACACATAGTACTCCAAACAATCCCTCCCCAATCTTGTTTGCAAATATCCAAGGCCTAAAAAATAGAACCACGAACAAAGTACCATTTATTAGGGGCCTGCTAGAAGAAGGAAACGCTAACCTTAGGTTAGGTTAGGTTAGGTCCAGCTATGTAAATACAGTAGTGAACATTTGGTTCAGTCTGTGCTCAAAAATCAATTTTCTTTAGGAGGAGGCCATACACTAAACAATTACCACAATATCTTTAACCTAACTAACCTAGTAATATTAGTGGACTAGGCCCTATTTATAAATGTAAAATGTAAAAATATATTGTAACATTAGGCTACCAAATTATTGAGATATAGCCTACCCGCTACACAGGATTATACCAAAATAAGCTAAATATATAAAATAGGCCTAGGCTAGGCTATAGGCCTAGCCTAGCCAACGCCTTAGAAATAAGGGTCAATATACAGGAGGCGCTACAATATAGGTAGCAAAATTATAATGGTAGTTTTGGGTTCCTATCATCATATGCTTCATTTCTATATACTTTTTATCCCCGGGGGAAATTTTTTTTTTTTTTTTTTTTTTTTTTTTTCTTGGATTTTGTTTTTATTTTTTGTATTAACCTAACCAAAAAACCTAACCTAACCTAAATGTATTTGGGGGCTATTAGGTTAGGTTAGGTTTGGTTTTTTGGTTAGGTTAATGACCAAAACAAAAAATCCCAAGGAAATAAATGAAAAATCCCAAGATTTTTTTTTTTTTCCCGGGGATAAAAAGTATATAGAAATGAAGCATATGATGATAGGAACCCAAAACTACCATTACAATTTTGCTACCTATATTGTAGCGCCTCCTGTATATTGACCGAAATAAGTTCCTAGGCCTAGGCCTATCTCAATCTGACATTACCTGAGACAGCTTTTAAGGGCGTAAAGCTGAAGCTGGACTTATATAATTACTTAAAGTGAATAAGAAAAACATTAATATGCTAGGCCTAGCCTTGTTTAAAAAAATTAAAAAGGCTAGTCAAATATCCCAAGCGAGTTATTCTAGGTCACAATACGAATTTGGGCAATATATATGTTAACTCATAGCCTCCCTGAACCCCCGCACACCATGCTGACCAAGGACTGCCCTCAAACGGTTCTTATACAGCATAATACACTGAAATACAGGCTAAAACTTACGATTTTGTTTGGTGTTGACGAAAAGGCGCCATCTTCCAGCCAGGGTTACCAAGGAAGTCTAGCAAATTATCGCTACAGGGTGTCAAACTGGGTAATTTTCTTTGAAGATGGAATAAATAAGAGACTGAAAACAGGACAAATGACACTAAGTAGCATTGTTTTGGCCATTTTAGCACTTCCACAGACAGAATTTGAGCTATAAACCATAATGTTATCCTTACATATACAATAATAAGGACATCAAATATTCTACTTGGCACCCGTTCACACCATGCGCTAGATCCCTTCTCAAAAGTCGCTAGAAGGCCAATTAATAGTGAATACATGCTGAAAACTCCTCTAGAATGCCACAAGAACTATAATAATTCCCAAAATTTATCAAGGCTCCAGAATTTCGCTAGAATTAGTGGCGATATATTGAAAAAATCCGCTAAGTAAATAGCTCTAGCAGTAAATATCCGCAAATGGCAACCCTGTCACTACGCGACTCCAGCTGATCTGAGTGAAAGTGAAAGGAGTACAAAGGAGTACAAAGGAAATCAAGCAACAACAGTCCTAGGGACCCTTCTAGGCTGCTTGTCCTCCAAAACACTGAGGATCAAGTGTCCAAACAGTGGTTTAGAGTGGGTAAGGGAACTAAAGGGAGAGTTTGTGAGAGTGAGAGTGACAGACAAACTGACATGAGTATATGTACACTAACAAAATATTATATGCATGACGAAGCTACCCTGCCAAACTTCTATCACCCCGAAGAAAATTGTATGTATGAATGATGATGAGACTGATATAATTTTGTAGTAAAATTAACAAGAGACAACATCCACCAAAGGATTTTGTTTAGCTAGAGCTAAAACACTCATTTTGTTTAGCTAGAGCTAAAACACTCATTTTGTTTAGCTAGAGCTAAAACACTCATTTTGTTTAGCTAGAGCTAAAACACTCATTTTGTTTAGCTAGAGCTAAAACACTCATTTTGTTTAGCTAGAGCTAAAACTCATTTTGTTTAGCTAGAGCTAAAACTCATTTTGTTTAGCTAGAGCTAAAACACTCATTTTGTTTAGCTAGAGCTAAAACACTCATTTTGTTTAGCTAGAGCTAAAACACTCATTTTGTTTAGCTAGAGCTAAAACACTCATTTTGTTTAGCTAGAGCTAAAACACTCATTTTGTTTAGCTAGAGCTAAAACTCATTTTGTTTAGCTAGAGCTAAAACACTCATTTTGTTTAGCTAGAGCTAAAACACTCATTTTGTTTAGCTAGAGCTAAAACTCATTTTGTTTAGCTAGAGCTAAAACACTCATTTTGTTTAGCTAGAGCTAAAACACTCATTTAACCTATTGTGTTTTCCCCAATTTTTTTTTTTAACTTTGGACATGGAACAAACAAATCGTTTGTTATTATTTGCCCTATGAAAATAATTCATAATACTTGTCCACCATTAAAATAGTGGTTAAAGATCAAATAATCATTCTCAGAGTCCAAAAACCCATAAAAATATGATATGCTAACCGATGTATGTATTTAGGATAATTCTGGATATATAATATATATAAATATATATAAATTAGGAGAAGCATATATCTTTTCCAATTTTTTTTTATCTGCCATAAGAAAACACACATACATTATACCTATAAAAATGCTCAAATTCATAAAAATGTATATGCAATGATAGAGTATACATACCTATATATTTTCACTAGGCCTGACTATACACCCTTCACCAATCACCATACAAAACATATCAACAATCTCAAGCACTCACCCACCTGTGGCCTAGATAACATAAGCAACATACACCTCAGACACCTGGGACCTCAAGGCATGCAAGCACTCACTAACATATCAACTACAGTTATTCACACAACACAATACCAGACATTTGGAAGCATGGTATCACATTCCCCAAACCCAATAAAGACCCCACGCTACCCTCCTCGCACTGCCCCATCACACTCCTTTGCACCCCCTCCAAAGTTATGGAACGCCTAGTATTACAACTAATTACACCCGACCTACCCCTAGCTCTAACACAACATGGCTTTAGGCCACTGCACTCCACAAACACCCTTCTTACAGACCTTACACAAAGAGCTTTTGACGGCATCAACTCAGCTAGACCACCACACTCACTACTAGCCACACTCGACATTAGTAAAGCCTTCGATGCCATCCCCCACCACAACCTAACAAACAAAATCTACAACACAAACATGCACAACAACACAAAAAGGTGGCTGGCCAACTTCCTAGCAGGCAGATGTGCACACGTATCTTTTGCCGGTCAGTCATCTAGAGTCAGAAACTTTCCAAACGGAGTCCCACAAGGATCCGTCCTATCGCCCGCACTCTTCAATCTGTACATGCACGATATAACTACACCCAATACGCCCCAAATATACTTAGCCTCCTATGCAGATGACATAACACTCTCATGCACACACCATGACTCAAAAGAGCAACAGATCTCCTTCAACTCTATCTCAACACACTACATGGCTGGTGCACTACAAACAGACTTAATCTAGCCCCAGCCAAATCCACCGCAACCCTGCTCACAAGCTGGACAGAAGAACACTAATACATCCATCAACTCACCATAAACAACACACAACTAACACATACACACACACCGATAATCCTAGGAGTAACATATGATACTCTTATGACATTCAAACCGCACACCACAAACATTAAAAAGAAACTGACACCCAGACTTAACGCCCTCAGGTCACTTGCTCACACAAAATTTGGACACAACAAAGAAACCACCACCACAGTATATAAACAATACATAAGATCAATAATGGAATACGCAAGACCAGCCTGGGCTTCTAACCTAGCTGAAACACATAAGACCTTACAGACTATTCAAAACAAAGCCCTAAAGATCATTACAGGCTGCACAGCTACTGCACCCACACTCCCACAGATCACCTTCATCAAGAAACCAAAATCCTCAAAGTCAAAGACCATCTGGACATGAGAGGCACCCAATTCCTGGCAGCAGCCTCCACGAACCAGGAGCCCGAACAGGGACAACACAATAAAACAGAAAAACAATGAAAACACAAATTCACACACATTTAGGTCACCCAGATACCAGTTACCACCAAGGTCACTCCAGCATATGCATAGTACAATCAAGTAATTATTTTGTACTTTATCAACTTTAATCAAATAGTTTACTGACCAATTACTTTATATTGACCCACTGTTACCTGGCTATTTTACTCATTAATGCTTACTTTAAGGTACTTTGCCTGATTTTCAATGATAAACAACCAACATATAAATATGCAATCCCAAGACTAACTTTATAGCTAAAACCTCCATAAATGCAGCTAAACTATAAGCTTACACTAAATACGACATAAGAGATAGACAAACCAAACTGAAATGATTACTGATTATAGATTACTGATATTTACTATAGGATGTAAGGTATCTTAAAATAACCCCCTAGAAATACTTTCTCTAAAGTATCTATTTCTTTATCCTCCCCATTTCCCCAGCTAACCTAATCCCACAAGGACCCAAATGGAAATACGCCTAACGGCCTTATTGGGCTATCCTTAGTTGGAATTATGCAAGGCTGGTACATGTCATTTTTGTAACATACTATGTGGTACCAACTCTGTAAATTGCTAACTGAATAAATATTATTATTATTATTACAATATACAGTAAAATTGTAAGCCAAAATAAGTACACATTTAACCCCTTCAGCACCAGGACATATGTTTACCTTTGATTCTGGCTAAAATTATAGGATTGTATACAGTGTTGGGAGGATCCAAGTTATAAAGAGGGTTTACTGAGATCATATTGACCCATTTGAGTCTTATAGGTAGATTACAAACTAAAGTAAATAAGTCTAATGCATAGACTACAGTTGATCTGGACTTGACACTTAAATGGAACTTTGCAGTAAGGGACACAAAATCGGAGAACGAACCTCGTAAATGCGAAAATATCACGGTTTCGAGGTTCGAACTTGGGGGTTCGTTTTCCGATTTTGGGTCCCTTACTGCAAAGTTCCATTTTTGTGTCAAGTCCACATCTACTGTAGTCTATGTCTTATGATAACCAGAACATTATGTCATGGGGGTGAAGAGGTTAACCCTCTCACATACAAGGATACTCTTCATGCTGGCTAGGAGGTATAATAATAATAATAATATGTTCTGCACTTCAGGAAAACATCCACGAATCAAAGAGTATAAAAACTTAATTATTCATATTTGTTTTCACCAACCTACAAATTAATTTAAAAATAAACCTAACTAATGACATCTATGAAAGTAATGAATACATGTGGTACTCCAAGGACTCCAACCTAGGATACTCACACCAAAATAACTATCAAAGCAAAATAAAAGTCCAATAGCCAGAATGAACTGTATCTTATTCATCAAGGGGTTCATGATCATTAGCGGCTCGCTTGGTGTAGTGACTAGCGTCTCGGACTTCCACCCAGAAGGCCCGGGTTCGCGCCCACGCTCGGCGCATTAAAGATTTTTCACAAGCACTGAGTCGTTACCATCCCTCATGAGCAATGGGATGGGGTACTAGTACAGGACCCCAATGGAAATACGCCTAATCGGCCTTATTGACCTATCCTTAGCTAGCTTAGCATGCGCTAGCTTTAAGAACTATTATTATTATTATAACTAGAGTACAGTACAGTATTCAAAACATAAAAGCCAAATTTGGGATGGTTCACTTTTTGGCCGATTTTTGCATGTATTCATTATTTTTCTAGTTTCCTCCCTATACCTCCATCAAATTAAAAAAAAAATAAACAAGTGGTCCAGAAAACCGGCCCATCCACCCAAGGGGAGATTTCCACTTGAGGGACTTTTTTCTTGACCCCTTTCTGCCTCATGTTACTTTTGAGATTTTAAGACTTTTGTCCCATTAGTTTGGTGATTTTAAGAATTTCCGCCCCCATTCTGTCAATTTTAAGACCTTTCATGCCATTTAGGTGTCTATTTTATCCTGGCGAGCGATAGCGAGCCTGTAATTTAAGAGTTACCAAGGCCGGGAAATTTTTCTACCGAAAAATGTACAAATTTATCTTGAAAGGGAGTCAAGGGGGTGACATGTTAAGATTGCTGGAGGAGTAGGATACAAACTAAAAACCTCCCCTTAAACCCATTCAGTCATGATGCACTTTTTGTTTTTGTTTTTTTTTGTTTTTTTCTATGTGATTGAGGGAGGCAAAAGGCAGAACTGCCTATAACGAGTGCCTCCCCCATAGTTGAAAGAGTGACAGGGCCAAAATCAAGGGACGTTCGAGCCAAAATGCCTGGACACAGAGTTTGAAGCAATTTAAGTCATAGGAAGAGGGAAAGACTGATTCTGGGAGAGAGTTCCAGAGCTCAGCTGTTGAGTAGAAGAACGTTTGAGAGTGTTTGAGAGTGAGAGTGTGGTTCATGTGGTGATGGGCTGGTCTATCCGAGTGAGAACGGAGCTATCTCTGCCATACCCATAGCTTACTCTGACTGTTCCTTTTACTTATATATCTTCTAGATCTCAAGTGGCGGCGTCTTTTCCGTGGATTGACCTCCCTACTGCCAACCTAGAAGTTGGCAGATTGGGAGCCAAAGCGTCACATTTTTCCCTTGCCCCTCAACTTTCCCTTCATAATTGCTGAGGGGCACGGGGCCTTGGGTGGGGCTTTGGTTTCCCGGGCGTTTCCGCACCCTCCTCAGCTCCCTGCCTTGGAGTGGCTTCGGTCACCCGGGCTTTGTTAGTGGTAGGCAGGAGGGATTTTGTGGGGGCGCTCGTTTGTGGCCTTGGCCTTGCTCAAGACCTTGGGGCTGTTCGGCGAGACAGCCTGGGGAACAACAACAACAACAACGTTTGAGAGTAACTTTTCACTCTTGGGTTGGAGAGTTGCACAGAGTAGGGGTGGGATTGAGTTGCAAGACGGGTACCACGTGCCCTACGTAAAGGAGGTGGTATGCACTGGGAAAGCTCTGAGGAACACTGATTATTATAGTAGCGATAGAATAGCGAGAGAGATGCAACATTGCGGCGGAGAGAGAGAGATTGCAGAGAGTTGGTGAGTGGACGGGAGTTAATGATACGCATGTTTGCTATCATTCACCATAGGAAAGATCAGAAATAAAGGTTTAATATTATCCCATTTCATTACTCAAATTTATTCCTAAACTGCAGTAAATTTACTTAAAATGCATCATAATCCTCAAAGAGTTAACTAAAATAAAGGCTAGAGCAAACAAGATGTATATGATTACCCATTTCCTGGTCAATTCTTGCAAAGTTATAGAAATCTCTGATCAAATTATTTCACATTATTGAGCTCAAAGGTTAGTGGCAGATATCTGGCATAATGAATAGACTATACAGGTCTCCCTCAACATACGATTGGGTTACGTTCCTGAAAACTATCTGAAATAGAAAAATCGTATGGCGAACCCTAATATTGGAATTGTGTACATGCTTAGATTGATATGCAGGATTCGAAACTGCATAATAAATCTTAGGCTTGTCCACCATTCTGTAACTGTCTTCGTCTAGCGCAATGGATAAATGCACTGAATTTCGGTGTGAGCATCCTAGGTTCGAATCCCTCGACTGCCACATGTATTTGTTGATTTAATTAATTGAGTTTAGGAGTAAAGTCGGTTGGTGGAGGGACCATAATAATTTATGGAGTAAATGTAGATGCGTTCTCGGACCAGAAAAAATTCCAAATCCAAACGCCTAAAAACCTATAATAATATCATAAATCTGGGCATCGGATAGTGAGGGAAACCTGTACAGTTTAATTTCACCCGACGGTAAATTGAATCCCCTGGAAGCTAATTTCTATATACTTATATGAAGTTAACCCTTCCACACATGAAACTATTTTGAGCCTATTGGGGATACTTTAAAACCTTTCTTACCATCAGGGGTATTTAGAAACCTTTAGTTTAGTTACTTCAACCTCTGCAGTTCTCTTTGAGTTAGCTGTGGGCAGAAAACTAATTTTGGAGAGGTACTGTAATTATAAGAGTGAGAGAACTCCATTTCTTATTGCTAATTTGGCAACCTCTGCGTCATATGAGTGAAGGGGTTAACATTAATCATCCACTACAAACCCCAATGTACTTGAATAAACTAGTGAAAGCATATGGTCCTCCCAGGATTCAAACTTGGGACACTACACACAGAACATAAGCTTACAAACCATTACACCACAAACACAGTTATCACTAATATAGTTAGCAAGCCAAAAATGTCGACAATTAAAGAAGTCACCCGGGGTATATGATCGGAAAGTTAGCTCATTTCTTCTAGCCGTTTTAGAGTTACAAGTCAAGAAGGTGGCCTAGTAATATATTTAACCCCTTCTGTACTGGCTAAGTTTTTTTATCTGTAATCTGGCTAGTACTACAAGATTTGATTCAGTTTAAAAAGTGCCTCTAGCAATTAACAGGCTTCAAACTATCTCCCTTAACCCTTTTTACCACCACAGATCCTGCATTAACTGCACAAAATAGTCTAAATATAGCTTTAATATAATTAAGAAGACGTTGCCGGTACAGAAGAGGTCAAGATACAGCACTAGATTTGTAAGCAGTCTATTTACTCTGCAATATCAATACAAATACTGTACCCACAAACAAGGAGGCACAATAATACATTTATCAACATTTACAATGCTTTAACCCGTAAGTGTCGGCGCGCAACATAAGTCGAGTATAATAAATCTGGACTATCTGGCGGCGCGCAACATAGGTCGTGTGGCAATTTCAGCACGTAATGTTGCTGAGAGAGAGAGACAAGTGGTGGCAAGAGAGTAGCGAGCGTATGACTGCTCCAGACCACCGCGGCGAATCCCACCTCCTCCCTCCCTCTCTCACTCGCTACATACTGAATTTAATGGGGAAAGTACCGAATTACATGCTTTTTGCACTCGCGTTGCGCGGTTGTTGCAAGAAAACTAGCAGTCATAAAAGGATCGTTATGGTGTCATTGGAAAGCTCTGTTTATGCCCTTTCAGGGATAGATACTTGTTTTACGCTCTGGGTCTTATTTAGGCATGAAAATGATCACGTAAACAGCCCTATTTTGGCTAAAAACACCCCGCTGGGCGGTACATATAAATAAACCGCTAGCCCGCTAATCTAGTGTTAAGTAAATTTACATAAAAAAACATTTATTCAAACTTATTAATCTGTGGGCATTTTATATTAAAATTCATATTACTTTTCACAAACTCTCCAATTAATTTACAAATGAACCCAACTAATGAAATCAATTAAAATAATGAATACATGTGGTACTCCAAGGACTCTAACCTAGGATACTCACACCGAACCTCCGCACACTAAAGCCGGTATCACACGAGAGCTTTTATAGTCAACATTCGATGATCAACATTTTTCCTGCAACATTTCTGGAATATTTTGCAACAGTATCGGAAACTAGACTGATGGTAGATGAAAATAGGCAACCAAAATATTTTATATGTTGACCACATAAGCTGCCAGACCAGTGTTGAGGATAAATGTTGAATGAAAAAGCGCTCTTGTGATACCGGCTTAAGCATTAGGCTACATACAAACTCATATTCTGTACCCTAAATTACTGTCCTGGTGGTGTAATGGTTAAGGTGGCAAAAATCTGTGTGTGATAACCCGGGTTCGAATCCTGGTGGATCATATATACTTTAATTAATTTCATTGAGGGCGTTTGGTGTTGTGCTGAAATTAACAAAATATAGATTACTCTTCCGTTCAAAAGATTCCATAGCATGTACAGTCTGCCTAATAAGTCATGTCTCAGCACCAAGTATGTTTTGATCAATAATTGGTATCCGCAAAATCAAAGCTTCATTTCTTCATATCGAGTGAAATATACAATCATGTTCCTACAGTCACCCACCCTATTCAACATCTGACCGACATTAATACAGCACAGAGCAAGCCAAATGTAATGACAGCTGGGACATGACTTATTAGCGCGACCGTACATATTATGGTTAAACAGTACAGTACAGTACAGTACAGTTGTTGTTGTTCCCCAAGCTGCCTGGCCGAACAGCCCCGAGTCCCTGAGAAAGGCCATGGCCACGATCGGGCTTTCCCACAGAGCTCTCATTGAGTGTAGATTGTGTTGTTGGCGTAAGTGGTTGTGTGAAATGCAGTCTTCTATGATGTGTTTAATGGTATGGGGTGCGGTGTTACATCCCGGGCAGTACAGTACTTCAATGAAATACATTTTAGAGTGTGCAAACTTTATGTTCAATACAATTAACCCCTTCTGTACTAAGACGTCTTTTACTTTATTCTAGCTAGATTTATTATGTTACCTCCACCAACAGACTTTACTCCTAAACTCAATTAACCTAACAAGTGCGCATGGGGGTAATTGGAAACGTCCCCCTGTGCTGACTTATTTGAGGCGTTTCCGTCACTAAAATATTCATTGTACCATTAATAGCATTAATACTTATCCATATGCGCCTATTATGGGTTGATTATAAAGGTATTAACCTGAAACAACAATAAAACGAGTGAAAACAGCGTTTGGATGGTCAAAATCGGAGATATAGCCCGCGAGTTGTATAATGTATGGGTGAGGCAAGCGGCTTTCCCGCCAATTTCCCCCAAGGCCACTGAGACACAGTCGATCGATACCCTCTCTCTCTCTTGCATTCGCTTGCCATCAGTGATGACCACACCCTGATTTCTAATGTTAGCACGAAAATATACCTCAGAATAAGGGAATAACAGGGAAAATAGGTGATAACTGAAGGAGAGGAGGAAAGTGGGGAAGGAGGGGAGGTAGAGGACTGAGATTTTGCATGGCCCAGGGGCCAAAAAAAAAAAAAAAAAAAAAAAAAATTGTTTTCGATGTCAAAAGTTGATTTTTTTCTTCTCTGACTCTTAAGTCTCCCAGCAGTTCCCGGGTTAATGAAATCAACAATTACATGTGGCAGTCCAGGGATTCGAACCTAGGATGTTCACACCGAAATTCAGTGCATTTATCCATTGCGCTACGAAGACGGTTAAACAATGGTGGACAAGCCAACGATTTATTATGCAGTTTCAAATCCTGCATATCAATCTAAGCATGTACACAATTCCAACTGCTATAAGATTTTGTGCAGTTTAAAAGGGGCCTCCAGCAATTAACAGGCTTCGAACTATCTCCCATAACCGTTTTTACTACCACACATGCTTCTTAAACTGCACAAAATCGTCTAAATATACCTACTGTAAAATAAAATTGAAAAGACGTTGCCGGTACAGAAGGGGTTAAGTAAGTTTGGTAAAGCACAGTTGTTGATGATGCTTTTATTTTATACTAGCCCACTGGGCCTAGGCCCTCTCAAGGCTAGTGGTTGGTAAAGTACAAACTTAGTCCTTAACAATGTTACTAAAGTATATAAATTAATATAATATCTACTTCATATATTTCACTTTTAGTACTTACAGTATTTGAGGGTGGATGGGACTCTTTAGCCTTGGTCGGCAACTCATCTAGGGGAGACAACCTTATACAAATCCGGGTGGATGAGACTCGTCCACCTTGGTTGGCAACCTGTCTAGGGGAGTAAACCTGACACAAATCCGTATTGCTTACCTAAGGGTAAGGCATCTTAGTGGATGGATTAGCCGAACACCACTGTAGAAAAATAGTGCTAACAAGCTACACAGAGGGCCTCGGAGTCGGACGGATCCTAAATTGAGTGGTCAATCCTGGAAGTCCTTCACTAAACTGGCTCGGGTTGTCCCTCTCACAGGGAATAGGTCCGCTTGGGGGAATTCTGTGTATGGCCACCCTCGTAAGGGGAGTAAGGCATCCGGCAATAGATAGATAGATAAGATAGTATTTGACAATTGTATTAAGCATTTCTTTCTGAAGCATTTATAATTTTCCTCTTTAATATTTAGAATTTTTCACCAACTAACTTTACTTCAAAACTCAAATAATGATATCAAACATGTGGCACTCCAAGGACTCGAACCCAGGATACTCACACCAAAATTCCACGCATGTATGCATTACGCTATCAAGAAAGTTATATACAGTATACCACGACCTATATTTTCAGAGGGAATTGCATTGCCTTCACAAACAAATTCTTAACTATTACTCAAACGTATATATATATTAAGGAACACCCTGTTCTTAACATTAATCCTCCATTACAAACCCCTATGTAATGATTATAGAATTATATACAGTATATAGGCTACAATATTATATTATATTTGATATGTAGGCTATAATACTACATTAAAATATCTTATAGTGATATTAGAATATATCATTCATTATGTTTAAAAGACTAGAATTACGGATGTTGAGTTATCTACTATTATTGGAATATGACCGTTCACTTTGAATACACCTTCTAGCTCAACTAGGTGTTGAGGTTACCCTTTGGGATTAGTCCTGCTCCAGAAATATATCAGACGAATGCATGACCTTTTTGATGATCTGATGGGGGTAGAGATAATTATGGATGATATACTAGTTTATGGAACTTCAGAAGCTGAACATGATGAAAGGCTAGACAAAGTATTGCAAAGATGCAGAGAGAGAAACTTAAAACTAAATTCAAGGAAGCTCAAACTAAAAACAAATAGAGTAGAGTATATCGGGCACACATTAACTTCAGATGGGCTAAAACCAGACCCCCAAAAGATAGACCATTTGTACATTTCCTGCACCAAAAGATAAACAAGAATTGCTAAGATTTATGGGAATGATAAATTATCTGGCAAAGTTTGTGCCAAATATGTCTATGATCAATGAGCCTCTGAGCAGATTGCTGGAAAAGGATGCATATTATGTATGGGGAAGTGACCAGGAGAAATTTTTTCAGACACTAAAGCAGATGGTTAGTGAAGCCCCTGTTTTGAAATTCTATGATGTTAAGAAACCTATAACAATGACTGTTGATGCTTCAGGTTTTACTGTAGGGGCATGTATTCTTCAGGATGATAAACCGGTTGCATATGTTGCTAAATCACTTACCAAAACTCAACGAAACTATGCTCAGATAGAGAAGGAATTATTAGCTATTGTATTTGGGGCAGAGAAATTCCACACATATTTGTATGGTAAGAGTGAAGTACTTGTAGAAATGATCACAAGCCTTTGAAAAGTATATTTAAGAAACCTTTGTCTTCTGCTCCTCCTAGGTTACAAAGAATGCTTCTCAGACTGCAGAAGATACTGATTAGATGTAAAATATAAGAAGGGTAAACAGATGTATATAGCGGATACCTTGAGTAGAGTAAACTGGACAGAAGAATTAGACGATGATTATTAAGTCAATGTAAATGTTAGTGGCTAGTAATGTACAGTCAGATGTCACTGGGATAGGTTTTATGTGATTTCAAAGAGCAAACCAAGAATGACAGAGTAATGCACATTTTGAGAGAAGCCACTCTAGAGGGGTGGCCTGATAGTAAGAAAGAAGCACTTATAGAAATCCATGCATTCTGGAATTTCAGAGATGAAATTAGCTATAGTGATGGTTTGTTACACACAATGTGACAGAATCATAGTTCCCAAGCAGCTGAGAAGCCGGTTTTGAAACATATTCATAAGTCTCATCAAGGTATTGAGAAGTCCTTGAGATTAGCCAGAGACTTGGTTTACTGGCGAATGATGGTACCTTCCAAGGACCCCAATGAGAATACGCCTAACGGCCTTATTGGGCTATCCTTAGTTGGAATTATGCAAGGCTGGTACACTGTCATAATTTTTGTAACAAACATATGGTGGTAGCCAACTCTTGGGGGAGTAAATTGCTACCTGAATAGAATATTATTATTATTACCTCAACTAAACAACTTATTAGCAATATCGTGTGACACTCTGTATGCTATGGTACCAAACACCCCCCGACCATACACCCCTTTTCAATGCCAATGAACCTCTATGACATTTTAGAAATTCAACCTACCCTTCTGGGCATGAAAACTTGGACCACACTTATTTGTATTTGAAGTTATAATGGTAAACAGCATTAGCCCAATTTATTGCTAATGAAAAAATTGATTAATGGATAAAAGCAAATCTATTTGAATTTGACCAGACAAGTGTTACAGAAGTGATGTTTCACCGTTATTGTTCATTTTATGGTAGACACTGTGGTGACGAGCTAACTGTAAAAATCCCTAAAAAGATTTCTTTAACTCCATAACTAGACATGCATTCCTCAAACATACTATAGTGTAATGGTCCTCAGAATTATATTGACTAAACAATTTTTTAACTGATTTCAATGACTTTATTGGTCTGTAGAGACTGTATGGTATTGAAAATCCCTACCACATCATCTCCATACCCCCCCTAAAAGTAACTTTAAATATGAGTCCTTGACAAGAAAAGGACAAAAACAAACAAAAATTTCAACCAAGTGTGGGGATATCGGTGAAAACACAGTGGGTGAAAAATAGGAGTGGGAAAATAACAAGTGGTGGACTATTTTCATGTGACTATCAAATGCATAGTTGCATTATCTAATACCGAAAAAACGAAAAAAAGTACCATAGATAACTTCCTGAACAAGAAGCTGTCTCTATGGCAACAGAAGATTATGACACCTCCCCTGCAATGCCACAATTTAAAAAAAAAAAAAACTATCAAAAAAAATGACAGGTACAAAGACAGCCCGAGCTGAAAGCACCCAGGCGATTACATAGGGAAATAGCTACGAAACAGTTCAAAATGTAAGACTGGTTGTAACGACATCATCTCCAGACCACACAAGTGCCTGCAGAAAAAAAACCAGTGTTCAAACAGTGAAAAGATTGATGATGGCTACCAAAGAGAACAAAGATCCTTATCTCAGTGTTCTGGACTACAGAAACACTCCTGTTGTAGGGACAGCAAGTCCTTCGCAGTTATTGTATGGAAGGAGAACCCGAACTACACTCCCTACCTCTGATAAATTACTACAGCCTCAAACACAAGATCCTCTGACCATAAAACACTTATTGAAGGAGTCACAAGTTAACCCTCTCCGACAGATGATGCAATTTTGAGCCTATTAGGGATACTTTAAAGCCTTTATTACCATCAGGGGTATTTACAAACCTTTAGTATAGTTACTTCAACCTCTGAAGTTGTCTTTGAGTTAGCTGTGAGCAGAAAACTAATTTTGGAGAGGTAATTATAAGAGTGAGAGAACTCTATTTCTTATTGCTAATCTGGCAACCTCTGCATCATATGAGTCTGAAGGGGTTAAACAGAAGCTGTATTATGATAGAAACTCCAAGACATTATCAGAACTTGAGGAAGGGGATGTAGTTAGAGTCAACGATGGGTTAAGTCGGGAATCAAAGAAAGCTGTAGTTATTTCTCCTAGATCATACTTAGTTAAAGACAAAGCTGGACATATATACGAGGCATAGACGTCATCTAACTAAAACCCATGAAAAGCCTAACGATGATACCAATTTAGAATTTGATGATTGTGACAGAAGAATGGATGTGTCAGGCTATGCACCCAGATTAATGACACCTCACAATTCAAGTGTTAGATCTGGATTAAAGATAATCTGCAAGCATGTAGTGGGGAAAGAAATAATAGGCCTACACCATGTATTAGCCCTAGTGAAAACAGTGACTGTGTAGGCCTATCTAGTAATAGCACTGGGCAGAGAGAGACCAGGACCAAAAGTGGTAGACTGGTGTGCCCCCCCTAGAAAATTACATTTATGAACTAATCTTATTAATTTGCAGTATCAAGGAATCAAATTATTTAATGTCTTATGTTATCATTTTGTTTTATTTATAAAATGGAAGATGTAATCTATCTATTGCCTGACGCCGTGATCCCCGAAGGGGTGGCCACGAACGAACCGCCCCCATGCACCTCTGTCCCCCGTCAGTCGACGCCCCTCCCCCCATCCAGCACCGCCTTCGTTCATGTACTTCCTCACTCCATCCTTCCACCTCTCATTCGGTCTACCTCTCCCTCTCTGTCCCTCCACCTCACTCTCGTACACCCTCTTAGTCATTAGCTATAACTATAGTTAACTATAAAGATACCAATAACACTTTTTGAGCGATAACCACTGGAAGCTATGACGACACTTAATAAGCCCGATTGTAAAACCACAGATCCTTCTTAACCCTTTCACGCATTTATGATGCAGAGATTGCCAGATTAGCAATAAGAAATAGAGTTCTCTCACTCTTATAATTACCTCTCCAAAATTAGTTTTCTGCTCACAGCTAACTCAAAGACAACTGCAGAGGTTGAAGTAACTAAACTAAAGCTTTCTAAATACCCCTGATGGTAAAAAAGACTTTAAAGTATCCCTAATAGGCTCAAAATTGCATCATGTCTGAGAGGGTTAAGCTATCATTTGGCTGCATTTATGTTATTGAGGATCTATCACGTTAGGCTGAATTCCGAGACTACAGTAATAGAAAAGAGGGAGGCGGAGGTTGTATATTTTATAACTACAGTACAGTCCTTGACCAAAGTGATGTCCCACCTTCACAATATTACTTTAACCCCTTCTGTACCGGTGATACAGAATATTCAGTATATTCTGGTAACTATTATACTATTTGGTACAGCTTAGGAGAGACGTCTACTCATTAAAAGGCTACAGACTATCTCATTTAATCCTTTTAGCTACCACATATCCTTCCTAAGCTTCATACAATCGTCTAAAACAGGCTACAATAAAATATAAAAAGACTTCGCCAGTACAGAAGGGGTTAAAGAAGGGGGCTAGGAATCCTCCTCCTCCTCCCCTTGTAGAATTCTCCTACTCGACGAGACAGAGAAACGGGAGAGGGAACGCGAAAGTGGTCCCGGACCTTGAGAATAGGAACTTTAAATGTTGTTTCTGTTTGGGCTCTGTCTCGTGTCGGCCACCCCCAGCAATGGGGTATGTGCTTAAGTATATACATACATACATAAAACTTTTACTTTAGTGCATATTTAATTTGACTTTACTTTTATTGATTTACTTTTATATAATATTCAGTTTATTTATTTTTTTATTTATGTATTATTATTACTACTTTTACTTTTCTAGGGGGAGGTATCATTTTGTATCAACATTGCAACATTCAAATTACAAGGGCCTTTAATTTACAATACTGTACACAAAAAACAGCACAACATATATATCCTATTAAAATATAAAACTTGAAAACTAACTCAAAACTTACTGTTCAAATTAATATAACCAACTCATTAATATTCAAAAATACTAACCCCTGGACCTGAAAGGGTTAACTGATACATTACACTGCCACCCAATATCAATCTGCTTCAAGTAGAGTTCTCAAGTTTAAAGTGACCTAGTGCAAACTACCCAGATTAACCCCTTCTGTACTCCTGACTTGTTATTTTTGTTCACCTACATCATTGGCTACATGTACGGTCGAGGTTAATAAGTGTTGTCAAATATTTCAAAGTTTCGGACACTGACTAATACTTTGAGGGATAAGCACTTTTCCCAGTAACTATAAAGATACCAATAACACTTTCTGAGCGAAAACCACTGGATTCTATGACAACACTTAATACCCTCTATTGTACATTTTATGAAGCTTGGTAGAGATATATGGTAGCAAAATAGATAATTGACAGTCTAGCCTTTTAATTGGTAGACACTTCCAAATGAAAGTAAAATCTAATATTTGTCAGAATATGAACAATACCTCGCCGGTACGGAAGGGGTTAAGAAGAAAAAAAACAGTATAATAATCATCCCCACACATACTCACCAGGAATCCCAACCAGTACCACGATTGAAGGGCTGTTTGGGCTGGACCAATATTCCCTGCCTCTGACCACCACGGGGAGGGAATCCCAGGCGGCCTAGATGACAAACACTGCAAGTGGATGATATCAACAGAATTGAAATTAAAATGACGAGATGGATGTGTGGTGCCAAACTGCAAGATAGGATATCAAATGAAGAGCTATGTAGAAAGTTAGTTATCAAGGCTATCAGTGATGAGATGTGTACTATGATCTAGTTGAGAACATTTGCAATGGTGTGGCCTCACTATTGGTCTTGCTTGATCTCTCTGCGGCCTTTGACACAGTGGATCACGAGTTGTTATTGAGTGATCTTTATGATTGTGGTGTGCGTGACTCCGCTCTCTTGCTTCTTGGGTCGTACTTGTCAGGTAGATCCCAGAGTGTGATGGTAAATCAAGTGGTCTCAGACTCGACACCCCTGCAGTATGGTGTTCCGCAGGGATCAGTTTTAGGTCCTATCCTATTTATAATTTATATTAGCAGTTTGTCTCTTCTGCTTCGTGCACATAATGTCACCTTTCACTTTTATGCAGATGACACCCAGATTTATGTGAGAATCACAAATATATTTGATATACGGAGTAAGATGGAATTGTTGATGTCTGATATCAAGAAGTGGATGAGAGCGAGAAAACTTAAACTAAATGATGGTAAAACTGATATTCTCATCATCCGAGGAAATAGAAGAGCTGATGATATAGTGGGTGCCCTCTCCATCAATGTGGGTGGATCTCAGCTGCGACCGGCCAACTCTGTTCGAAATCTGGGTGTATATGTGAACTCCCGATTAGATTTCAAAGAGCATGTAAACCAGATAGTTAAAAGTTGTTACTTGCACATCAGAAATCTCTATTTGGTGAAGCCGTTTTTAACCAGACGTTGCCTCCTGACGTTG
The DNA here is from genome assembly GCA_032716605.1 of Paralithodes platypus. Classification (NCBI taxonomy): domain Eukaryota; kingdom Metazoa; phylum Arthropoda; class Malacostraca; order Decapoda; family Lithodidae; genus Paralithodes; species Paralithodes platypus. The sequence goes on from CM064580.1 coordinate 28,692,109, forward strand.
GTTCACTCATTGGTCTTCTCTCGTGTTGATTATTGCATGCCCTGTTGGTGGGTCTTCCAAATTATATTTTGAGGAAAGTTCAGTCTGTTCTTAACAGGGCCGCAAGACTAATTTTTGGTGTTCTACCTAGAACTCCTACTACATCTCTTCACATAGAACTGCACTGGCTGCCAGTAAGAGCAAGAATAGAATTTAAGTTGTGTTTGGTGACTTTTAAGGTTCTCAAATTTGGTGAGCCTAGGTACCTTGCGGAGCTTCTCAGGCGCCCACCGGCACACCATGGTGTAGTTGTGCGTCATGACAATGACCCTTTTCGTCTTGATGAACCAAGGGCTTTCCAGCAGTCTTCTTTCTTTGAGAGGTCATTCTCCTACATGGCTCCGAGGTTGTATAACAGGTTGCCGCTGTCCATGAGACAACTGAGTTCTGTTGAATGCTTCAAGAGACAACTTAAGACTTTTCTCTTTGAGAGAAGCTATGATCTTGAGAGAGGTGTCATGACAGATGGCTATAGAGTTTAGGCTATTTTGCCACTGCTAGTGATTGTTAAATGTGTGTTGTATATAAGCCTTCTTTTGATGCATTGATTTTTGTTCTTTTTTCTTTCTCTTTTCGAGCGCTAGTGAATTCTTCGGAAAAATTGGCGCTTATGAGAAATAAGTAACATGCTTATTATTATTATTATTATTATTATTATTATAGTCTATTCGCTGTAAGTAGGCGAGAAATCATGACTTCTATCTTCTGCAACTCAAAAAGTGCTAGAGCAAATTGGCTGTAAATTTCCACATATATTCCTCGACCGACTCTTCCCAAATTGTATAAATATTAGCTCTATTACCCAAGTTGTATTGGAGGTACAGAGGTTAGAGGTCATGATTTCTCACCTACTTACAGCGAATAGACTATAGCAAGCTCAGATGGTTTGGTCATGTGGAGAGGATGGATGAACAAAGTTGGGTGAAAAAATTAAAGTCCATGAATGTGGAGAGAGCTGCACCAAGGGGTAGACCAAGAAAGACTTTGGATCGGACTTTGCAGTCCGATCTTAAATCAAAGACCCTAACAAGTGAGGCAGCTCTTAACCCCTTCACCACCATGACTTAATTTGCATCATATTCTGGTTACCATTAGACTATTTTATTTAGTTAATAATCTACCTATACAACTCAAATGGGTAAATACGGTCTCAATAAACCCACTTAGTAACGTAGGTCCTTCTTAAACTGCATAAAATCATCTAATTATAGTCAGAATCCAAGGTATAAAGAAGTCATGGTGCTGAAGGGGTTGTTGTTGTTGCTGTTCCCCAAGCTGCCTGGCCGAACAGCCCCAAGGCCCCGAGCAAGGCCAAGGCCATAACCGAGCGCCTCCACAGAACCCTCCCTGCCGACCACAATAAAGCCTGGGTGACCGAAGCCACTCCATGGCGGGGAGCTGAGGAGGGTGCAGAAACGCCCGGGAAACCAAAGCCCAACCCAGGGCCCTGTGCCCCTCAGCAATTATGAAGAGAAAGTTGAGGGGCAAAGGAAAAATGTGACGCTTTGGCTTCCAATCTTGGTAGATTAGGAGGTCAATCCACGGAAGAGACGCCGTCACTCGAGATCTAGAAAATATATAAGTAAAAGGAACAGTCAGAGTAAGCTATGGGTATGGCAGAGATCGCTCAGTTCTCACTCTGATAGACCAGCCCATGACTAGAACCCAATCCTCTTAGCATCAGCTAGGAAAGGCCCTAGAAAGCCACCTTTGGCGGGGGGATAGCTCCCCTATATTCAACCCCTTTCGGGGTTGGGCACCCGCCCGAGGGGTTAACAGGGTTGCCTGGAATGCTGTCATTAGGACGTGAGACCGGAACCGCACTTCATGTGGAATACTCTGTCTTTAAATATAACAAAATTGAGGAAAAGAACGAACTCAGAATTACCAATGAAAAGAAAGCCGTGGACTTTGATAAGAAGAAAGAAACTATTGTGGGATAGATTAAAAGTGTTAAAAAAGAACCGGGGGTCTAGTATAGAAGCTAAAGTAGTGGATTTGGAACGTACTGTAGACAGATAAACAATAAAATAAGGTGGGAGACAAGGAGGGTGGTGAAGGAGAGGGAGAGAGAGATTGCTAGAAATGTGAAGGATAATCCAAAAATATTCTGGAAGTACATTCAGGAAAAGTTAACAAGAAGAGTAGGGATCCCAGAGCTGGTGGGGGGGTTGAATCATGGGAGTAGAGCGGAGACTGATAAGGAGAAAGCAGAGGTGCTGGGGAAATACTTTGGGGGGGTACTAACAGTGGTGTTGGATGATGCAGTGCCTACTATTCCCATCAAACAGGCACCGGCACTAGAACTAATAGAGTTTTTCCCATGCTAGAATAAGAAGGGCTATAGAAAAAATGAACAGAAGTAAGTCCCCGGGACCGGATGGGATACACCCAAGAATCATAAAGGAAGGAGGCGAGATGTTGTTTGAGGTATCGTTTAATACAGGACAAATCCCGTTGGACTGGACAGAGGCGAACATAACAGCTATATTTAAGAAGGGAAAGAGAAATGACCCAGGAAATTATAGACCAGTCAGTTTGACAAGTGTTGTGTGTAAACTAATGGAAACGGTAATTAGAGAAGGAATAATGGAGCATATGAAATCAAACCAACTTTTCAGTGGGAGACGGTTCGGATTCTTGCCGGGGAGGTAAACGGTACTACAGCTAATTAAGGTGGTAGATAATTGGATGCAAATTCTAGAGGATGGTGATGTAATAGACTTGGTATATTGTGATTTTATGAAGGCCTTCGATAAGGTCCCACATAAAAGGTTAATAGAGAAAGTTAGAAGCTATAATATAGGGAGAAATGTGTGAAATGGATAGAAGCCTTCCTGAAAGATCGGAGACCGAGGGTGCTGGTGAATGGAATAGGCTCGGGTGGAGGGAAATTACAAGTGGGGTTCCTCAGGGATCTGTGTTGGGACCACTACTGTTAGTTATATTTATCAATGACTTACCTGAAGTTATAACTAATGGAAGTGAGGTATACCGTATGCGGATGACACTAAGCTGTAAATAGAAGAGTAAGGAGTAAGGAAGATGTGAGTTTGCTTCAAAGAGATGTGGAGGGCATGAAGGGATGGTCTGAGCATTGGTTAATGCCTTTTCATCCAAAAAAATGCAAGTACATGCGGATTGGGACAAGCACGATAGACAGGTAGGATACAGTATGTATGTAGCGATGGAGGAAGTGAATGCAGAAAAGGATATAGGGTAGTAGTGATAGACACTAAGTTAAATTTCTCAGAACATTTAGCGGAAAAGATAAACAAAGCCAATATAATTGTAGGGCTGATAAGGAGGACATTTGTGTCACTTGACTAAGAAATCTTCAGGAATCTCTATACAGCGCTGGTTAGGCCGCACCTGGAATATGCAAACCAGGTGTGGGCTCCATATATGGTAAAGGATATAGAAGCAGTGGAGAAAGTGCAGAGGAGAGCTAGCAAGCTGTACCAACGGTGAAGAACGCGGGCTATGAGCAGATGTTGAGGACATTGGGGCTTCAGACACTGGCATATAGGAGAAAGAGGGGATATGATAGACTTTTAAGATAGTGTCAGGAAAGTATGATGAGGATTGTGTGTGAAGGTATCTTCTTGATGCGGGAGGGAACAAGAACGAGAGGACACTAAGAAAACTTACAAAGAAAGAAATAGGCTTGAGAAGGCAAAGAACTCATTTTGTGATAGAGTGGTAAACGAGTGGAACGCACTGCCCCAGTATGTAGTCGATTCCGAATCAATAAGGGAGTTTGAAAGTAATCTTGATAAAGCATGGGGAAGACAAGATTTGAAGTTTGATTATAAAGCAAAAATACAGAATAGTAAAAATGTTGCGTCTGCTACCACCGCTGCCAACACCGTGAATGACCGCAGCATTGCAAGTACTGGTACTGAGCTGGATACACAGGCCTAGTTTGCCTTTTTCCGGAGGATCTACTGTAAGAAACTAAGAAACTGTAAGAAACTGTATGTACTGTATGTATTCACCCCAACAGGACAGAGAGGGTCAAGAAAGAACAGTGTGTTAAACTAGTCCTCAATTAAGCCGGTATCACACAAGCTTTTATGGTCAACATTCTATGATCAACATTCTCCTGGCAACATTTCTGGAATATTTTGTACCGGTATCAGAAACTAGACTGATGGTAGATGAATTTAGGTGACCGAAATACAATGAATGTTGACCTAATAAGCTGACAGACCAGGGTTGAGGATAAATGTTGAGTGAAAAAGCGCTCTTGTGATACCGGCTTTAGGAGCTCGGGGCTCGCAAGCCTAGGGAACTACTATTACTAGTCATTTTGTTTGAAGACTGGAATGTATAGGAAAAGAAATATGAAAATTACACAGAAAGGGCATGGTTTACCTTATTTTATCACTTCCAAAGAAAATGTTAACTATAAATCCTATTTTCTTTATATTTTGCTAAATTGTTATTTCCAGTGATTTTGATTAGTTCTTTTTGTCTTATTGTGTCGTTCAGTTTTGGTGTGTTAGTTTACAAGTTATATTATAATACAACAAAATTACCATGAAAGGGCATTGTTTTTGTCATCTTATGACTGCCAAAGAACATTCTATGTGCTGTAGCCTCCTCGTTTGGGATCTGACGCACTGACAAAGAACATTCTATGTGCTGTATCCTCCTCGTTTGGGATCTGACGCACTGTGTAAATTAAAAGGCAAGTATGAATATTTGTGTCTATATTATTGTACTGTACAGTATGTGCAAAGATAAGGCTTTAATAGAGCATGAGGGTGCAAAGGCTTCAGTATGTGTATTTACCTAATTGTAGTTTACAGGAGTTGAGCTAAGCTCGTGTTGTCCCGTCTCTCAGTCTACTTTTTATCCAATTTTTTCTTGAAAATATGGATGTTCCCTGCCCCTACCACCTCCTCCTCCAGCCCATTCCATTTGTCAATACATCTATAGTGGAAGCTAAACTTCCTGATATCGTTCTTGCAGGTAGGTCTTTTTACTTTGTAGCTGTGGCCTCTAGTTATTCCTGTATCCATAATTAATATATCCTCCCTATCCAGACTCTCCTGCCTCCCCGTGAATTTGTACATCATTATCATGTCTCCCCTCTCTCTCCTCTCTTTTAGACTCGGTAGATTTAATTTGTCTAGCCTCCCTTCATATGGCAGTTCTCTGAGACTTGGAACCAATCTAGTAACTGCTCTCTGGATTCTTTCGAACTTGTGAATAGGCTTCTTTAGATGCGGGGACCACACCACTGCTGCATACTCCAATCTTGGTCTAAATCATACTCTTCATAATTTTCGCTACCATGGTCTCATCCAAATAGTTCAGAGCAACTTTCATATTCCCGGCCATTGCATACATTCCGCTAAAGAGCTTGTTAATATGTTTCTCTGGCGACAAATTATCTTGTATAATCAACCCTAAATCTTTTTCTTTTTCGGCCTTGCTAATTTTATTATCTCCCATCCTGTACTCCCAATTTGGTCTATTCACACTTCTTCCCATATTTAACACATGACATTTACTTATATTAAATTTCATTTTCCACTTGGTGCACCTATCGTATATTTTATCTAAATCCCCTTGCAGCTCCTCACAACTACTTTTATTTGTTATTTGTCTCATAATTTTTACGTCATCTGCAAACATTGACAATGTAAGAGTTTATGCCTATCGGCAGGTCATTCACGTACATAAGGAACATGAGAGGTGCCAACACAGATCCCTGCGGCACACCACTCTCAACTTTCCGCCACGATGAGTAAGTTCCTCTAATGTTGGTCCTCATTTCCCTATCTGTTAATAGCTCTCCATCCATTTCAGCAAACTCCCCCTGGACACATCCTAGCGTCTCAAGCTTAGATAACAATCTCTTATGTGGTACCTTATCGAATGCTTTGGAAAGGTCTAAGTAGACGCAGTCCACCCATCCGCCTCTTTCTTGGAGTACATCTATCACCCTACTGTAATAACATAGCAAACTGGTAACACAAGATGTCCCTTCTCTGAATCCAAATTGCTTTGGGGTTATTATTTTCTTTCTCTCCAACATTTTCATCCATCTCTTCCTAATTAGCTTTTCACAAATCTTGCATACAATACTAGTAAGTGAAACTGGTCTATAGTTTAGAGGGTCCTCAGGGTTTCCATTCTTGTATATCGGAATGATATTAGCTCTTTTCCATTCAACAGGAACCTGTCCTTTATCTAAGGAAGCTTGAATTATGTCCTCACTGGCTCCACTAATTGCTCTGCACACTCCTTTAAAACCCAGGCAGACACTTCATCCGGTCCCATAGCTTTCCTTACTTCAAGTCCTCTCATCGCAGATAACAGCTCATCTCTAGTTATTTCAATCTTACTAAGACCACTCTCCAGTACTCCCGCCTGTGGTTCGTCAAAACCTTCCTCTCTAGTAAAAACTGAACCCCAATTTGTTATTCATTACCTCACACATTGTCCCGATAACATTTTCATACGTCCTAGCATCAACTCTTAATTTAGTAATTTTTTTTTTTTTTTTTTTTTTTTTTTTTGTTTCTTTACCTTCAACTTACTGGGGTTTATATATTTATAAAATAATCTAGGGGCACTTTTCACATTTATTTACTATGTTCTTCTCATAGTTCATTTTAAACCTTGCCTAATTATGTTTAACATATCTATTCCTCTCCTGTTTTATATTTATTCCGATTTACTCCTCACAGTGGTCCTTCTTCTTAATTACTAGCCCCAAGCTGCATCACGCCCCTACCCAAAGCTCTTTGTGGCATTTCAAATTAAACCAATCTTTCTGCTTAGTAAAATTTCCAGTTTTTATATCTTGGAGGACAAACATATTGGTTTCCCTACCTCTATAAATTTTCGAAGGAATCTACTATATTTACCCTGTACGTCCCGTTCTTCCTTCAAAATAAGATCCAATCTACTCCCTCTAAATTATCTTTTCAAGGATACATAATCAGCTTTACTACTAATTACTAATCTGTCATTTTATGTAGCTATTGTCTACTCTATTGGCATTACTCGAGGTCAACTTCCATTTTTAGTAATATGTGATCACTTTTACCTACAGGACATAGATAGTTTTATATCACTAGATTTCGTAGAGGATCTTTTGTAAAAATCAGATCGAGTTTACGAAGGTTCGTTATTACCGTGCCTCATTCTTGGTATTTTCCTTTCACATGTTGTGTAAGTACATTTTCCCGTAACCAACTCCAACTAAGCCGGACTGTCCCCAAGATCTCTGATTTGGGCTCCCCTGCATCTCCCGATTCCTAATTCAAACCTCACTACAGTTGAAATCTCCTACCAAGATCAATCGATTCACTTCCTTAAAAGGCAATCTTCTCAACGACTGAATCATATCCTCTACCATCTCCTCAAACTCCTCAAACTCCTCAACCTGTGGAGAACGAACAGAGCGTAGGAGGGAGGAGTGGGACAAAGGAAGGAAATCCTATAATCGTATACAGTAAAGTGGAAAGAGAAACGGAGGGTGCTATGAGTAATCAAGCTTGCACGTCATGGACCTTTTGAGACAAATGAGAGAGGAAGGTTCCTTACAACAGAGATTATTTGAGTCAGAAACAAGGGGAAGACATACCTCGGAGGAGATGGAGAGATGGTGTTAATACATGTGTTAAGATAGAGAGACGACTGAAAGAACAGGGGTAATGGATAGCAAGAAAAATGGAGAGGAATGCTTGTCAAAAAGATCAGGGATAACTCTGTCGTAGGGAGAGGGGGTCGGGCAATAGGGCAATCGGTTGGGACTAGATAAATAGTCCGTTAGCTGACACCACCTGGGCCAAAGGGAAGTTGGTAATATATGTGAAGATCAAGCGTATACATATTTATTATAGTTCCATTGTTAGGCCGTTTTATAAGAAACGTTTCCCAGGGTGCACCACGTGGAGGCAGACTATAGCTGCCACCCCAAAAAAAATTATGGAATGTTCACGGTTCCATTAGCCATGTCAAAATTACCCATACTAAAATAGTACTCCCCAAATGGCCTTTCCGACGCAAAATTGGCCCACCAAATGTCACCGCCCCACAGGGAAATTGCGGTGCCCAAAGTGATTTAAATTAGACCCGCAAAATAGGCCCACCTTAAGTCAAATTCATATATCTATTGGTGGTATAGTATCAATCAATGATGCGAGAGCCTAATAGCTTATATGTAGTACAGTACAGGTCTCCCTCACCATCCGATGCCCCGATTTACGATATTATTATAGGGTTTTAGGGGTTTGGGTTGGTCCTAGAACGCATCACCATTTCCCCATTAATTTTAGGGTTCACTATATTTTTCTATTTAAGATTGGGTTTTCAGGAACGTAACCATCTTAAATCGAGGCAGACCTGTTCTACAATTACATCAAACGCCAAGTGGATCCCGAGGCGGTACTATAAGGATCAAGGTATAAACTGGTCTCCGTAAGTAATTTGGCAGCAAATATTTGATCACCGAAAGGATGAGAGAAAACTTATCAAATTTAAAGTGACTCCCGAAACAAAGAAGTCATGCCTAATATCGTATTTGGCGCTCTGACCCCCACAGGGAAGCCTTTCATAAGGAACATCCTTTCCATCATCACTAACCACAATACTGGTACATCATAGGTGGTGCCATAAATTTCCTATGGAACGTCATGAAACCACTTGGAAAAGCAAAATATATACAGTACAAGTCTCCCTCACTATCCGATGCCCCGATTTACCGTATAGATTTTTAGGAGCTTGTGTTTGGGTTTTGGCTGGTCCCAGATCGCACCCCCATTTTCCCAATTAATTTTAGGGTTTTCTATTCAGGAACGTAACCCAATCGTTAATAG